>VNJS01014961.1:0-332492 GCA_008042575.1 Drosophila watanabei
GGCTCGTTCCGACTTATGTAGGAGTGAGAGTATATAGAAGACTATCTACAAAGTTTCATTCAAATAGCTTCAAAACTGAGGGACTAGTTCGCGTATAATCGGACAGACGGACAGACGGACAGACGGACAGACGGACAGACGGACATGGCTAGATCGACTCGGCTGTTGATGCTGATCAAGAATATATATACTTTATAGGGTCGGAGATGACTCCTTCAATGCGTTGCAAACTTCTGACTGAAATTATAATACCCTGCAAGGGTATAAAAACTCGGGGAAAACGGCCAGCGGGGAATTGGCAAGCCAAACTCAAACAGTTGCCATCAATCGAAGCCATTGCAATTGCAATTGCAATTTGCCTCGTGCAATCAGCACAGCTGGCGGGAATCTCAATCTCATGCCATCCTCTCCATACAAATCACTATGCACAGCTGGCCTCCTGCGTCGCATAATACGAATTCCTTCCTCTAAGGCGCGGAATTCCCTTTTAATTTCGACGGATTACAAAGGCAGAATTAATGTTGCAAATTGTTTAAGGGCATCGCGCAAAGGGCGCATGGAATTCCAAAAGATATCATTCGGAATTTAATTTAGCAGCATTATTGAAGGTCTGTTTGGTGTGCAGTTCGAAAAGGAATTGAATTGAAAAGAAGGGTAATTTTAGGGTAAATCATGTTTAGCAAGAATTAGACATTAAAATACCATTTAAACTCAGGCTTCTGAAGAAATCTATAACTAGAGAGCTTTACGATAAGGAAAATAAATATTGTTTAAGGAAATTATAGAAATAATTGGAACTACCAATAAAAATTCTTTAAAGCTCTAAATTACTCTACCTTTTAAGATTCTCTTGAAATTTCTCTTGATAAATATAAGGTGTCTGTAAAATCTGCCACGACAAGAAGAAGGAACCCAGAAAATTGTATAATTTGTTGGCCAAAACTCAGACACCTAATGATATTCAAGCTGCCTTCCCTTAACCTTCGCATTAAACTTTCGACAGCTGAGTATCTTAGCCGAAAGTTTCGCTTGAGCCGCCAAAAAAGACGCCGCCGTCGTAGCCACCGCCACCTCCGCCGTCGCCGGATACTTTGTTGTGACTCGCCTTTTTGGCCTGGAATCAATATTCGCGTTTTATGCAAAACATACTTTTTTGGCGCTGCATCAGGAATCAAAGAGCAAAAGCCGGGCCAAACTGGCTGGGCTGGGCGAGCTGATGCTGTGGCAATGGGGCGTGGCGGCGGCAATATCAAGTTAAGAAACAATAAATTGCCGGGGACGGCGAAAGTCAAGGACGAAGGACAAAAACTGCAGGCGTTTACATATAAATTTATGAATCTCGGCTGAGGGCTCGCTGCTAGTTGTAGTTTTTTTGCTGCATTTTCCTCTTGTTGTTGCCTTGGAGTGCATGCTCGTAACTTTTACAAGCTGTTTTTCGACGACGAAGGGACCATGAGACTCAGCGGAGACTGCCTTGTGATGCAAATTCGCTTTGGCAGCGACTTTCATATTTAATGATAATTTTTTCCCTTTTATTTCTCTATATTCTCCTTGGGTTCTCAGTGCGTTCTTTATTCTCTTGTTTTTTTGCGGCTTGCGACCACTTGCTTATGCTAAGCGTCTTGTATTTTATGTTGCATACATTGCGGCGCCGCCAAGTGGCGACCGCTTTGCATATTTCGCGCTAATTGAAGTGGCACACATCTCCTTGTCCCCCGGAAATCCCCTCCCCGCATTCTCGGAATTTTCCTACACTTTTCTTCCTCTTCATAACTTACCTCAGCAGTATGAGCAGCATTTCGGGCGCATTCGCTTGCAGGGCAATGCGTAGGGGCGAAGACTTTCCACAGGACTCTATGGGGACATCAATGAATCTGCAAGAAGAAGAGAAAAAAAAAGTGAACAAAGAACCGGATACGAAAAAGTCAGTGTCAGAGTCACAGGAGTAAGTAAATGTCGCAAAGTTGCGTTTAGGCCACTCTTTGTGGCAGCTTTAATAGGCGACAAACATCAGAATGGGCTTCCCACATTAGCAGGACGAACAGGAGATGGGAAAATGAGTGTCAGACCTCAATTAAGCTATTCGCTTGTTGCTTGCCCTCACATTATATATAAAAAAGCACATGAAGAAAATATAGGTGGATCCAAAAAATAACTAAAAAATAAATTAGGACATTTTTGTATCATCTGTTATTGATTTTTAAAAGTAAATTGTAAAGAAATATACTTTATATAAATATATTTACTTCTTTTTAAGTCATGATAACTTGCATAAAATTATTTTAAGTATCTTTGGTTTCTAAGAATTATTATAACTTCATTTATTTTGGTTTTTAAGTTTTTGTTATTTTATTTCCTCATGGTCGCTATTTTCCTTGCCATTTTTCCCAGTGCTGCCTCATTTTCACACTGCGTATACGTAATGCGGTTAGTGAGTGGAAGGCGTTTGTCTCCATTCAGGCATTAGCATGTACAATGCACTTAGAGCACATTTGCGACACAATACTGTTACACTCTTACACAAACACACACACGGATGCGAATTCGCATTCAGCTTTTATGTCTACGCATAAAAGTAGGCAAATAAAAGAGCAAAAACCACAATAAACCGGAAGTAACCCTCACAGCGTTACACCTACGCTGGCGAACATACGATAAGCGCATTTTGAGCCACCATCCCGATGACAGCTGCGAAATTGCCTTGGCAAATTCATTTGCGTTTTATTGGCAGCGATAAAAGCGAGTCCCAGTACGAATCAAGACATTCACCACTCGCATCCCGCGACAGTTTCACTGAGTAAATCCACTCGTGCAGGATTTGTGGCCTTCGGGAGGCAGGAATATATGCCAGCCCTCAGAACTGATTTGCACCGTTAAATCAAACATTAACAATTTAATCAGCCGATGAGTGTGTGGGCTGACAAATCAAATTTCTGTCTAACGTGTGGCATTAGCTCCGGTTTAACCTTCTCACCTTACAGTGGTAATTTGTAGTTAAGTCTGAGAAAATTGCAGGAGATTTTCTGGGAAACGTCTTACTTGAGAAGCGATTCTAGTCAACAGGTTTAACAATCAGTCTATAGATTATGCTAAACAGTAGTCGAATAACGAAACTTATAAAATCACTTACTTATTAAGTGTTGAGAAATTTAAAGCTTTTGGAAGAAGAATTGTGTTTAGAAAAAGAATACTGTTTAAAAAATTAATATAGAAGTTAAAGATATTTTTTAGATTTTTCTCGGTAAAGTTAATCAATATAGTTCATTAGTGTGTTGAAGCATTTTATTTTAATTTGCAAAATTTTCCCTTAAAAGATTTTATTTGTTTAAATGTACAATAACGTTATCTTCTATTAAGTAAAAAAAAGGTAAAGAAATATAATTATATGACCAAGACTCTTAATATTTAAGATGCTATCCTTGATTTGATTTAACTGATATATAAATATATCTTTTATTCCCAATAGTATGTTATACTAAAAAAAAGTGGATTATTTTTTATGTTGTATTAAATAATTTGTTTTTAAATAAATATATTGTATTATCTTATTTTTTACTATCTTCCCTATATTGCTTCAAATTTTTTTCCGAGTGTTCTCCTTAGAAGTTAAACTTTAGCAATATGCTATTTCAGCACTGATTTATGCAGCTCTAACGGCATTTGGGCAAAACGTTTATTGTCACATTGCTTGCTTTTCACAGCTCCTCCCCTACTCACACACCCCCCACAAACGCCCACCTTTCACACACAGATACTCACATTCTCTCTAACGTACACATATGCTCCACCCACACACAGCTGCAGCTATTAACGCTTATTCATGACTTTGGCCGCTGTTGCGAGAGGGCATCATAAATGTCGTCTTAATGTTTGCAGTCAGTTTTTTGTCTTCCGTTTGTTCAAGAAGCGCAAACAGTCAGTGTATCCAATGTGTGCCGAACAGTGTTGACCAATCTGGCCTTATAAAAAGTGCTACAATCTGTTAAAAGAGGAGTTTTAACTCCAAGAAATAGTTATCAGAGTCGAATTTTTTGCTGACTTAATCTAAAATATGATTAAATAATTGTAAAATAAATACAAAATTACCCAAAAAACTTTGCCAAGTATTTTCGAGATGTAAAAAGTGTTAAGTTCTTTTTATTTCACATAGAAAATTTTCAAATATTAAAGTAAATATTATAAAAATCCCATAACATTCAAAAGAAAATCGTCAAATTCACAAAACCTAAGTACTTAATTTCTTAACCCTCCAAGAAAAGCTTAAATATCGCCAAATAGCCACCACTGAAGTGGATTAGTGGGCGTGGTGGGGTTGAGACCTCTTTGTGCGCTTATTACACGCATTTTTGACTTTAATCCTCCGGAGTGCCGGCGAACAAAGCCGAAATAACAAAAGGTTTACATCGCTGCCTGTTGGTTTTCAGCTTATCGCATCAGATACAACACACACTCACACATGTGCATAAATCTCGGCTGCTGGGAGAACTAAGAAGTGGGAAAAGGGGTTGGGAAAATGTGACAAGCTCCCCCACAGCCAGCTGCAAATGAAAATCTTAATTATACATGACACCAGCAGCAGTGAGAAGTGAGAGGAGCAGCGCCAGTGATTGAGAGCGTTCGCTGCTGCGGCGGCGGCGGCCATTGTGCAGGCAAGTGTATTTGTGACCGTGCGGGTGTGGTTGTAAAGTGTCGCCATCTTTCACTCAATTATGGCAGACACATACACCAGCAACGGAAAACATACACACACACACACACATACCAACTACACCTACACGAGCCACAACAATGGCTGATGTATTAATTTAATTAAAATCCTTTCATTTCCCGGTTACTTTTCACTCTCGCGTCAGTCTTCCACTTTTCCCTTGTATTCCCAGCGGTTATTTACAGTATCTTATTGTAACCGAAAACACAATTATTATGAGACAGACTCATTAATAATTATGGTGGGGAAAACTGCTGCCAAAGAATGCCTACAAAGGGATTTTATAAATTACTTATTTCTTGATGGAAATTTTTTAATAAATTCTTAAAACGCAAAGAGTTGAGTGGAAAATAATTCATGTTCTCTTTATCTGAAGCGTACTAAATGCCACATCTTGGTTTTCTGTAATAGGGACATCATAAATGTCAGGACACAGGCCATGAAGGCGATGCAACAATCTGCTCCTGCGGATTGAGTGCTCCCCCCCTGCTATCCAACTATCCAATTAACCCGGCCAGTGTGAAAATTGCTTGGGGCGGCAAAAGAGCGCTGGTGTGACACATGAAAGCCAGCAGAGAAGGAGCGGAAAAAGCTGTGAAAGTTAAAGGGAAGCAAGGAACATAAGGGGACAAAGGGAAAGGGGAAAAGCAAGCATGGACTCACCTCAGCTGTCGCTCCTGTTCGAAGCGCGGAACCCAGACGGGCAGCGTGAGCTTCTCGCGTGTCGCGTGCTTCAGAAAGTAAACCATGGCCCGGACGTTCTCGTGCTGCAAACAAAGGGCTTACATGGGTGTCTATCCAAAAAAAAAGGGGGGCTGTGGGGATGGACTATATGCAGTAGGGATTTCGAGAGGGAGAAGGCGGCTGTCTGTCACTCACCTGATCGTGGAAGTCACTGCGCCAGCCGGCGATGAAGTGTGGAGCATGTGGTCCAAACAAGGCGCCGAGGAAAATCCGCTCGAAGGTCTTTTCGCACTCATAAATGGCACCTGTGTTGGACAAAAGGACAAATATTATTTTAAAGGAAAATAAATTCAAGTCGAATGATTTTACCTAGCTTAAAAAAGTATATTTAACAACCAAAAAAACGCTATAAAAACAGATTTAAAATATCTTCCATTTAAATAAATAGTTATCCTGATTTCCTGTATAATTAAGTTTTAAATTAAGGGATCACAACATCCAATATAAGGATATGCATAACGTTTGTAAGCATCCTTTTCAAGAAAAAAGCGCCAAAATAATGCCATCAAAATCGCAGCGGCAGGAGCATAGCCATAAAAAAGCTAATTACGTGTCTGCACTTGTTGCTGCTTGGCCGACTCCCTTTGGCTTTTCTGGTTTCCTTTGGACCCTTTGTAGATTGTGGCTTTTTTTTTGGCACCGAAAATGAAGTCAGCGGAAAACGGAAACTGGGCAAAATGTTTGCCATGAACCAGCCAGGCTTGTAGTTAGCAAAAATAAGGCAACAAAATAAAGGGGCAAGGGTACATAGTGGCGACAGCACAAACAGGGAGCAAGTTTTATTGCACACGAGTCCAGAGATCCCATGACAGAGGCATGCCATTAATTTCTGGCACTTTCCCCCAGTCCTCGCCCTCATCCTTGCCTCACGCTCGTTTGCAAACTTTACGCAGCATTTTAATTAGAGCCGGCACAAAAACACACAAATATACGCATGTGCGCCCCAAATAACTTGCAACACTTTAAGGCACTTTACAAGTTTTACGATGCAGCGCCAACAACAGCAGAACGACATTAGCAACACTTTCTTAACGCAATTAGCAGAAACACGTGATTAAAGTTAAAACTGCCTGCCTGCCAGTTTGCCTGCCTTTCTGCCTGCCAGCCAGCTTATGGGCGTAATAATCTGATGCGATGGGATAAAATTCATTAAAATATGCAAAGCAAACAGCCACGCCCCAAAAAGATTCAGAGAAACAGATGCACAGAGATGAAATTTGGGGATGTACTAAGGTAAACAAATAGGGAAAAGTTTAAAAAAATATTCTTAAAGTGTTCTTTGATTTACCATCAAAAACTTGAATTGAATTTAAGATGACTTAAAGTTAATAATAAATAAAAGGAAAATTATTTAAGTCACTAAAACGGTCTAACTGCTGCTTATTTAAACAAGTTTCTTTGATAATATGTAATAAATAATGTTGTTAAACATAAGTAAAACTTGCCAAGTACTTTCAAAATATATATAATAGGTATTAGTTAGTTAGACTTCAAGATAGACTAGTTCTCCTCTCTTTACTTAAATTATTTCAGTGCACACACAGGGAATAAATGTCCCACCGCATACATATGCACATAAATTAAATTATTTAGCTGGGCTGCCTCTTTGAGTTTGTTTGGAGCAAGGACTCCCATATCCAACTCCTTCTTCTGTACTCACCCAGCAGCTGAACGACCACCTCAGAGTCGCGCACTCCCCAATCCCAGCAGGTGCGCAGGCCGATATACAGAATATTATGGTACTTGCCCATGAGGCATACCTGTGGGAAAATATATATTTATGTATATTGGGTAGAACTTCTTAGAAGCGCTCTACTTTAAATCAAAGGTAATATAAGCCGGGAGCTGTACTAAAACAAACTATAAAAAAGCTTTTAAATATATATAGATTGGTTTATTGATCGTTATCAAGCTAAACCTTCCTCTTGATTACAATTTATGAATATAAAATATGTATATATGAAATTTATTCGGTTAAATGATAATAAGATGTGCCTCCAGAGGTGAGCTTTGAGCTTATCTGCCTCCTTTTTGTGCGGTATGGTGTGATGTCCTTTGAGGCTTAGAGGGTCAGTAGTCCCTGAATATCGCACCGCCTTCTAATGCGCCAGTTGAATAATTAAATCGGCGCACATCTCAAAAAACTCCATGGTATTATGTCCCGTTTGGCTCTCCGTAGTGACATCGTCGGCCTGCTCCACTTCCTCGTTGGTCAGCGCCTTGAAGTCCAGCAGATAGCTCTTGATATCCACCTGGTACAACTGTAACGACATCTTGGAGAATTGGCCCGTCTTCTGGTTCTGCCGGCGGACGCGCACATGGTACGGATTGATAATCTTCCACATGTATCCGAGAGCCTTCATTGCTCGGTATACCTCCAGCATAATGTCATGGGGACGGCTCTGCGACCTAATGCCCAAATGCCATTTGGCGCGCTTAACCGGAGTTCCGATGCGCGCCATCTTCTCAGGGAAGGCGCCGCCGCCCGATGCTTGAACAGACATGGCAAGCTCGAGATCCTGTCTCGCAATAATCCTTTCCGGATGCGGCCGGAAGGCACTAGCCGGAGGCACTGGGGTGGCTCTGCCCGAGCTGGAACCCGAGCCACCGACGCCCACAGTGACAGGCAACAATGGTGCTTCTAGTGGCGGCAATGATGGTGTTTCAACCACAAAGAAATTGTTGATCTCATTGATCTGATTGGCGGCATCGTCGGCAAAGCGCTTGTTGTCAATAATCAAATGGTAGGCGATTCCAAGCTGATCGTGAGGATCACCACTGAGTAGCGCGTTGTGCACCTCACTTGCCATCACACCGAACTTGGTGCAGACCTCGGCCACAGCGTACGTGTCGATGATATTAGAGTCCTGCTCGGAGGTCAAGGGAAAGAGATAGGAAGGCAGATCCTTCTGGAACCAACTGTGCTTCTTGATCTCCTCGATATTTGCCCGCTTGAGCGGATCAACCTGTAGCATCTGACAAACCAGATTCACCACCTGCATGTTCATGTGTTTCGGTATCGGAAAAATACCCGACTTTATCTTACGAAACAAAGTTGGCACATGATCATCATCAAAGGGCAGAGCACCGCAGAGTAGAGCGTATAAGATGACACCGCTAGACCAAATGTCCACCTCTGGGCCAACGTACAGTTTGCCAGAGATTACCTCCGGAGCGGCATAGTTAGGAGAGCCGCAGGATGTGCGAAGGAACTCTCCATCCAACATCATATTCGACAATCCAAAGTCTGCGATCTTCACGTGCATGTTGTGATCGAGCAGTAGATTCTCCGGCTTCAGATCCCGATGGACGATCATGTGACGGTGGCAGTAATCCACCCCCGAGATCATCTGCTGGAAGAAGCGACGCGCCTGATGCTCCTGCATCTTGCCATGCTTGACTATATAATCGAAGAGCTCGCCGCCGCTCACGTACTCCATGATCATGAAGATGTCCGAGGGCGTGGAGATGACCTGGTATAGCTTGATGATGTGCGGATGCCGGAAGAGCTTCAAGTTCTGGATCTCCCGTCGTATCTTGCCGACCACATCGAGGCTCTTGATCTTCTGCCGGTTGAGTATCTTCACTGCCACCTTGAGGCGGGTTAGTTGATGCTCGCCGATCTTCACCTTGCCGAAGCTCCCAGTGCCCAAGGTGGCGCCTAGTAGGTAATGCCCGATCTTGACCTGCGGCTGACTGATGGCATTATCGGCCACTGGTGGCTCAGGAGTTGGAGCACGCGATTGGGACATTTTGATTTCTGTGATTGTTTCTGCAGGTTCTACTTATATGATGATATGATGATGTGAGGAAAAGTATCCTCGAAGATCGTATTTTAATCCTTGAGTTTAGGCTTTCAGCTATGGAGAGGCTGTTGTGCCTCCGTTTCCTTATCTATGCTTTTCTTAGCTTTTTTTGCTAATTTGTTCAGACTTTTTTAATTTTCAAAATGCCTTGAAAAAGATATTATTAAAAATTATGTGGTTAAAAAAAAACGAACTAACTGCACCTTCTCTAGATCCAGAACATAAATTTTACAACATTTTACTCGTACGAGAATTTTGAAACTAAATTTTGAGTAAAATAATGACAGCTTGACCTCTCACCTTTCCGTTCTGCTCCTTGGCCAGACGATGGAAGCGCATGGCGGCGAGAACTGCTATGGCGGCCACCTCCTCTGTCTGCGTGTCCTGGCCCTCGCTGCAGCCCTTGATGATGGCACTCAGATGGTCAAGCACATCGCGGCGCGACTGGCGGTCCTGAAGGCCGTTACGCGTGATCTGGTCAAAGGTGTCGTCGAAGAAGCACTCGAAGATGTAGTCCATGACCAGCTGGCGACGGGATATCCTCCAATTTCGTTGGTAGTTTGACCGCTCGTCGGGTTTCCGGTGCAAGCGTTCCCTCGCCCGCAACCGTAACCGTGTCCGTGACTCAGTTTCCCGGCGGAAGCCGTAGAAATGTTGCGGTAATGGCAACCAGCAGCGAACCCACACAAATTGACTTTTTAATTGACTTACAAGCCGCTGGAAAGCCGCTAGCAACTGCGAAAACATGGTTTAAATTAAAAACAAAAAAATTAAAAGCAATTTCACAGGGGAAAATGTTTTTAAAACCAGTTTTTTTTTCCGCTCAAAAATATTTTAAATTCACAAAAACCGTTGGAACAAATACAAAAACTTCCGAACAGAAGCGGCTAAAGAGTCGCAATGCCGCAAAAAGAGAGTAATAATTAAGGGCAAGAGAGAGAGAGTGCACTCTCTTTTTGTGCCCTGCTCTCGCTATTGATTTTTTTTGCCAGCTGGCAATGACTTGCCGGGAGAACTCCACAGAAACATAAACAAATGAATAATTAACTGGAAAACAGAACCATTTCCATTAAAATTTACAAATATTTTACGTCAAGAGATTAAAATAATACTCTTTTCTTTTGTTTAAACCAAAAACTCATTTAGAAAACTTGTTTAAAATGTATATTGGGTTCTCTACCGAGAATTCGGCAAGGCAAACAGGTGTTTGATTACCACTTGCCAAGCGAAATCTCCCGAGCCACTTCAATATCCTGAGCTGAATTCAAGGACTCGATTGAACACGATTCAATGGGTTTTTTTTTTTGAAAAATACTGATAGCTATGTACAATTTCCTTGAATTTTTCAAAGCCTTTTATCCACCGCACGCAACTCACACAGAATTTTCCACCCCGCTCATCAGTCGTCGCCGGAAAACTAAACAAATGAAACTGAATTTTCTTCCAGCGCTCAGCTGTTTCCACCTACACTCGCAGTCTTTGATTCTCTCTCTCTTGCCTTTCCTCTCTTTTCCGCTCTTCCGCTCTCTCACTTTCTACACAGAGAATATTAAAGCGTTTTAATAGGCGGTTCATAAGCATAAAGCGGTATTAAAATGACATTTCAAAAATATATATATTCGTACATTTTACGCACATTTTATTGGGCGTAAATGGGAAAATGGTTGGGTAATAAAAATAATAATCCGGTTTGTTTGCTTAATCAATATGAAAATGACAACATTTGCACAGCTAAGCTGTTTTCCTATGGCATATTAAAATGAATTGACAATTTAAGAATTTATTTGATGGGCTTTAAATGTAATCCTTGCGATATTTGAACATTTATATGGGCAATTCCACAGAAAGGTCCACCGCGGTCAAAAAACTAAAACTTCTCTAAAATGGTTTTTTTCAATATAGTAACATTGGGAAATGGTCCAATTGATTCAATTTGAAAGGCTTTACCATATTCAAAAACAAATTTCGAATAATTCGAAAGCGTATTCGCGAAAACGAGATTTTTCATTATTTTAATGAAAAACATCATAAAAATAGACCTGTGTTCTTTTTAAGAAAACTTCTAAAACGAAGCTTTATGCTTTGACTTCTGTTTTCTAATATCACTAGAAGAGTGCAAATATTCAAAATAAAACGGATATACGCTCTTCTAATTTAGTTTAACAGTAAAAAACAACGTGCAAAGTATGCTGATAAAAAATGTCCCGTGCGCGATGTCCCGTGCGAATCTACATCAAATTAAATTTTAAAAAAAGTACAAGTTATTTCGGAAAAAACTCATAACCATTTTTAAGAGGCATCTATGTACAACAGTTTAAAATTAGTTGCATTAAAATGTTCCCTCTTGATTCGCAGAAATTTGCATTTGAATAGGTCGACCTCAAAAGTCACTTCCGTTTTTTGTCCCGTGCGAATCACTTGAATTTTGCAAATAACTTAACAATGGAAAATGAACTAAAATCAATCTTTGCACCAATAAAAGAACTAATAAAATGCTATATGTTAAGACTTTCATCCGAAAAAAAATCGTTTCCTTCTTAACGTTTTTTTACTTCGAATGCGTACGAATGTCCCGTGCGCGACTATGGAATTGCCCATATTTATTTAATATTTGTGATTTTTTAACATTTTTATTTATTTAATCCTTGCGAATATAAATATTAATCCTTGCGAACATTAATATTTACTTGGCTGATAATAAAACCAAGTTTTTATTTATATTTTTAACAATAATAAACTTGAAAATAAAGCAAAGAATATGAATTATGAATTAAAGACGAATTTAATACTTGGAACAGTTTTTGTTATGTGTATGCTTATTCAGCTTTATTATTTATTAGTTGGAAATTGGCAGTGTGCTAATTATTTTCGACCCTATATAGTATATATTTTTGATTATCTTAAACAGACGAATCAATTTAGTTAGGCTACCAGGCTATTTATGATTCATGGAATCCAAAATGACTCCTTTACTAACTACAATTTTAAGTAGGTGCAATGGTGTAAAAATAGGAATAGCAAAATAGCATCGTATCCTTTAAATCCTTTAATTCAAGATTAATGCGTATATAAGGGTGTGCGAAATTCGAATTGCCAAAGTATGTTTGTTTTCTTAAGTCTTTGAGTAAATTGATCTCTCAGCTAAAGATGACTCATAATACCCAGAACTGCCTCCTTTTAATAATAAGTTCAACCTAATTTACCGCGTAGCAATCAATTTGCTTGCTTTTGCGATTTTCATATTGATTGCCCTGCTAACAAAAAAAAAACATTTGAAAGCTTACAGTGTTTTTCCTTCGGATTTCCGAAATTATTTCCAATTAATATGCTAATTTGCTGGAAGATGTAAATTCCATTTAAAATTAAATTGAACAAACATTGTTGTTCTCTCCTAAAACAATCAATTATTAAAAGGGGCCTTCACAGTAAAGTGCTAAATAAAATTCCAAATAAAATGAAAATTCATATGCTCACACAATTAAATTTAAAATTTAAAATAATAATCGAGAGCATTGTTGACACCTTTTTCTATCCCTTTTTCTCAATTACTTTTTGCTTATGCAGCGCACATATCAATTTACACATGCATAAATTATTCAGGCACTCATTCCATCGGGCGGGCGGCAATATTTACACGTTTAATATTTGGACTGACAATTAAGCGTTGGGTAAATATTTAAGCACAGCCATAAACATTAATTAAGAACGCACACATGGATCCGGACTCGAATCCGGATCCCGGATCCCGCAAAGACAATGAGATGATGACGGGATAATAATGTCTGGCGGAGACTTTTCGGGCCCTCAGCCTTAATCGCATATGCAAATAAGTACGAAGGGCATACGGAAAATGCGTGTAATTAAGCCAGGTCCATTAAAAGGGAGTATCTGTGCCACTGCTTTTGCTGTTGCTGGTCCTGCTGGTTTTCCTACAATATTTTCACCTGATCGGAGCTCACCTGAACGCTAATTAAAAGCGCGGTCATTGGCAATGCAATTGTGGCCATGCGCCGCCCAAAGGGTACGAATAAATTGAATTAAATGCGTATGCAATCATCAGATATACATATATGGGTTGTGTGCACATAAATGCAACAATATGTGGGCTCGCGGTTGCTGGGAGCCATAACGGAAGCGGAAATGCAGCCGCACACACAAAGCCAGGCGAAATTTTTATTCAGCTTCCGTTTCTGGCATCCAAATGTGCGGGCAAATAAAGCGCAATAAGCGAATTTACATAATGCAACCATGCGATGCAATCTAAAAGCTGGCCAACAGCGTCGCACGGCGAGAAATTACGACAACAATTTATTGGCGAAGAGATTGGCAAAAATATTACTCCAAAGATATGCATCATTCCTAGTGCATCGTAAGTACTCAAGCTGACTCCAGGAAAATAACTCGGATTTATGATGGCACTCCAGCAGTGACATTCTTCAAGGCTTACACTTGCAGAAAAAAATCCTCATAAGAACTGCATATAGATTCTTTTTTAAAGAGACTTTTAGTTGTTTATGTTGTTTAGCTTAAATAAACACAACTGCCTGACATTAGTCTTCATGCCGCAATTGAGTCACCCTTTGAGCTAAGCAAACAAACAATTAAATCGTATCTTCTTCCTAAGACAATAATAAATCGGTACAAAAGCCAAATGTGAACCTAAATCAAATTTGTTTGAATAAATAATATTGTTGCTTTGAGATTTGTTTAGCTGTTTATCAAGGCTCTCTGCAAAACAAACAAAATATA
The DNA here is from genome assembly GCA_008042575.1 of Drosophila watanabei. NCBI lineage: Eukaryota > Metazoa > Arthropoda > Insecta > Diptera > Drosophilidae > Drosophila > Drosophila watanabei. Next base: position 14,008 of record VNJS01014961.1, read on the forward strand.
AATCAAAATAGTTTTTAGGCCCCAGATGACACAACATAATTTAAAAGATAACTTTTGACAGAAGTTTTTAAAAAACGATTCCTCTTCGGATGACAGCATATTCTTTCGCCCACTGCAATAAATATTTTCGTTCTTATTTGCAGGCTCCTCTGCCTGGCGATCAACCAGGATGATTCATTCAACTTGGAGTACCGGGGCCCGGTCATCATGAAGGGCAAGCCGACGCCCATGGATTGCTGGTTCCTGACACGCGCCACCAGCAGTGCTGCGGCCGCTGTGGGTACACTTCCTGCGGGACTGGGAGGCAGTGGGAATGGAAGCCTAGATTCGCCGCTACTGCAGCCGACTACGCCGACAGCAGCAGGAGGTCCTCTTCCGCCAGGCCATCGGACAGGACATGCCAGCGTGTCACGTACCTCGTCCGCCGGCGCAGGAGCAGGCGCTGGAGCTGGTGCTGGAGCTGGAGCTGCAACTGGGGGCACATAGGAGATGTGCAGGGATTCGTTTTGCTGCTGCTGAAACATCCTGTAAAGTTGAAACTGCGTGCGTGACTCCTGCGTCTGTCCGATGTCCAATGTAGGGGTCTGCTGGTCCTTGGGCCACTTAACCACTTCATTTCTATGCCTTTGTGTTTGTGTTGTCCTGCAGCCTGCAGCACCCCAAGTCTCCTCGTGTGCGTCTCTCGTCTCTCTGTCTGCCAGTGTGTGGCATTGTCTGATTGCTGCTGCCGGCACGTTGCGGTCTTAAGGGAAAGAAGGAGAAGGAGGAGCTGGAGGAGCCCTGGATCGTCGCATCCTCGTGCAAGGTAATTTATGTTAATGCTCTCCTATCTGCAGCCACTCAGTTGGCATTTGAGCCAACCCATCCAGGCCAACCACTTAGCCGAGTCACTTTACAAATGATTTACATTTCTTGCATGTACGTTTACGTTTACGTAATTTATGCAACATTATCGGGCCGTGTCCTCTGATTCCTGGAAATTAGCCTGAGCACTGCCCTTGTGCAGCCACCTTGCCACCTTAGCTGAGAAAATTGTAAAGAATATTATCTGTGATTTACAGTGTTGCATTTCTCAAAGGAGTTCCAGTAGAGCTTAGCTATAATTCCTTCCTTTAAATTCGAATTCCTAGCTCTACAGTGAGTCATTGGAGTAGAGTTATTATCCTTGAAATTTCTCTTTAAAGCCTAATTATAAGGCCAGCTCCTTTGAACCCCCTGGAAATTAGCCTGAGCCACTGTGTTGGTCTTATCTGGACAAATTGTAATGCCAGCCATAAAGAATATTTTGTGCCACGAGGAGCTTTGACAAGTTTCATCCCATTTGGCCCAATCCGTTCGGCAGTAAACTAGATAAGTCCAAAACAACTCAATATAAAAGCCATAATATGCCAAACAGTTAAATATATATATATAAATTTATACGTATATCTCGCTCTCACGAAAGGATTTTGTCAGCACAGTCAACGAAAGAGCAAATCCTGGGTCCTGGCCGCTGCTCCATCCCCCACATTTTATCCTTCAGCAAAATCCACTGCCTGATGCTGGCATTTATATATTCTGTGTGTGTTTTTGTTTACAAAGTTTTTGGCCAACCGAGTTGCTCCTGCTGCAAGCAAAGAGTTCTATTTCAGCCAAAAACCGCAGAAGGGAGCAGCGGAAACGAGGAGGCAATCGGGGAAATGGTGCTGTGCATAGAGAATTTAACACATATTCTAAAAACAAATATTTGACATGAGCAAGCCGGCGAGCATTCCCAAGGCAAGGCATAGGGGCATCCAAAAGGAAATGCCACCAGCGAGGGCAGTTCCGAACTAAGCGATTAGTCAAACAAATACAGATTGCAATAAATTAAGTTAAATACCTTTCATTTGAGATTTAAAAATAAAATAATACTAAAAAATGACTTTATCTCTTTGGATCAATGTTAAACTTATAATTATAATATTAATATAATAAAGTTACTCTAGAATTTTCATTTTTTTTATTATTTTTATTATTTTAATTATTTTTATTTAATTTTTTGTTGGAATTGTTTAATCAATCATTTCACAAGATGGTTTTGCCATTAATATATAATTAAATATAGGCAATTCCAATTAATATGGTGCCACTTTTGAATCACAATTAAAAATAATAACATTACTTTAAAAATAGTAATTTTAGCACAATCTTATATGAAAACAAATTAGGGAAGACCCTCTATAAAGCCTTCTAAAGTAACTAATTTTTAATGTCTCCCCTCGTGCCTATTTTTAGCCAAAACTTGGGTTAATGTACAATGTCACAAAGCGCAATGAAATCGCATTAAACGCCCCCTCAGAAACCCATTCTCATATATGTGAGTAGACAAAAAAAAGCTGAATGGTAAATTCTTGCAGGCAAATTTGGTGGCCCAATTTTTCGGTGTCTATCTGTCTATACAGCAGTTAGTATATATCTACTTATGGCCTCGATATGGGCCACATTATCGTTAAATGCCAGGGGCAACAACAACATGTTGGCATGCAATTTGATGACTTGGAAGTTGGCAGGCACAGGAATTTTGATGATGCCATTCAGAAGGCATCAGGAGCGATGTGTGTGGATGAAACGAGTGTGTTGTTCTACAGGGAGCTCCTAACGAGGCCTCGTTAGAAATGGATTAACATTGATTAGTTTTTGCGGCAGAAAATTTCCCTAATTAAATGTCTCAAAATATGGTCAGGCATTTTTAATAAATCTCAGCTCTGGGCCGAGCTCATTGAAATTCATTGGAGCCAGAAGTAAAAAGTACAAAATACCCATAAAAGTTGCCTGATTTGGTGGCACTTTCTTCACTCCTTCCCTTCCAGAAACCCACAAAAGTAATCCAGCTTTTGGGTTACTTCCTTTTCTTTTCCGTTCCGTTTCTCCCCCTTTTCCGTCTGCTCATAATTTTCCTCATTTTTCCTATTTAGTCTTATTTATTCTTCACATCCGGCCTATTTGTACAGGATGTTGCTGGCTGGCTGCCTTTGCTGAAGAGGTCTCTCCCCCGAGTTCCTCCGCTTTAAGGACCTTCGATGAGGCAATGCATTGGCCATAGGGCCACACTTGAGAATTGTAATTATTTTTAATGATTGCACCGCTGGCACTGCCTGCACTCTATATCCATCAACTTTAATGAGCCACTCGCCTCATCGGCTCCACTTCACAATCATTTATCATACGCCTCGAAAGACAGACAGACAGACAGACAGACAGACGAACGGATAAATAGTAGTGTGTTTATCTGGGGCAAATTTATTCCGAGGCAATAAAAGGCCGGCTTTTCTTTACATTTCCGCATCAATGGATATTCCGATGCTGCCATCGACCTCGCACAATTTCCGCTTCCTGTGCGCTAACACACAAATCCGGATAGCGCGGCGGAAAAACGAAAATACCAATCAAATAAATATTTACCCAACTAAATACGGCATAAACTCTTATGCGACAATTGGGCGTGGCACTCAAGGCCGGGCATCTTATTAAAAATTTAGTTGAAATTTCGCAGTGACAGGCGTGCAAAGTTTGTCAGCTGCAGGGAGAAAAGGAGACCCGGTCTCTTTCTCTGTCTCATTTAAAATTCATAAAGATGGAAATTATGATTGCGATGAGCCGACGACAAAATGTCAGAGGCAAAAGGCTTCCCTCTGCTCCAGGTCCCGGGGTACGGAGGGGGAAACACTGGGGAAAAATAAAGAAAAGGAAAATTGTGCTAGCCCAGAGATGTTGCGACGTAATAACGCTTATATAGTAATAATGCTGATGACGTTAGCACAGGGCGATAATGAGGTCCTGGCATCTGCCAGGACGAGGCATACGCCTCGTGCAACCGAAAGGGTTGACCCGGAAATTCAATAGAAACTCCTGACATTCCAAAGGTAGCTCCCCCTTCTGCTCCCTCATTGAGTTATCTCATCTTTTTTTGCTGCTCACCTGGTGGAAATGCTAGAATGTGGAAATGTGGGCCAAAGTTTCGGGCATGCTTAGTTTTTCGGACGTAAAAGTTTTCCTATTTAGATTATACTGTCGACTGTCAGTTTTTTGGGGCAAAGGCAAAGGCATAAAAACTTTTATTGTCCCAACTGGTCTATTAATAAATGATACATGGATGCAGGACACTCACAATGGGATGTAGCTTGGTAGCAGAGGTAATTTAATTGCAGCAAGGACTCGACTCGACATTGTCAACATTTGCCTGGGAAAACATTCGAGGCGTGGCTTAATCGAAAACTCGGCACTAATTTCAATTAAAGTTGGAATGATTGCAAACAGGCAAACAAGAGACATTCCATTCTATTGCAGACAACTTGGCAACAGCATTAACTGACTTTATCCTTTGCCAAGCCCCACTCTGCCCGCCGCAAATAGAACCTGGACAAACACAGAGGACTTCGATGGCTTCGATGGCTTCAGTCATTTGCATACCGAGGCAACTTTGCCACGCAGCTGCAGTAGCTGCAGCAACGCGGCGTTGCCGGCAAATCACATCACTGTCTGCCCCTAAATGTTGCCGACAACAAATCAATTTGAGGCTGGTTTACCATACCAAATTGAACTGGATCGTTGTTTATACAGTTGGCTCTCAGCCGGAGTATCTGGTGGCATAAGGAGCAGTCGGAAGTGGCATTTGCTATGACAGAATCAGGACTTAAAGTTTAATGCATTTATTGATGTCATGTTGCATCTGTCCATTTAAAATGGGTTAAATGAAGAATGAAGTATACCTTGGAATATTAAATAATTAAAACAATTATTATCATACAATTTTGTTAAAACTCTGAATTTTGTTTAAATATCCTTCATTAAAATATTCATAATATTTTTTACAGATTAAAAAGAAAACATAATGTTTTTTCGTGAAAAATTGCTTTAAATTTTTTATCGCTGAAAAACTTTTACCATGTAAGCCACACATATCCTGAACATTCCCCATCGACACCTGGGTGAAGTTTACAAATATTTACTTCGCACTTTAATTAAAATATTTTGTATCAGCATATTTACGGCTGAGAAAATATTGGTATTTTCAGCGCGAAAATATACAGCCCCGTATATATCCTTTGCAATCGTTGCAAATCGAGTGTGTGAGCGCAGAGTTTATGTTTTACCTTTTCAATCGAATGCAATTTGCCGCGAATAAAAAGGGAAACAAAAGCATCTTCAATAGCGGTAACTTTCCGTGAACCATTTTCCCGTTTTCCGTTTGCGATTTTCCCAGAGCGCGGCATTTTTTTCTCTTTTTTTTGTTGCGGCCAGCGCATTTTCTTTGAATTTTTCCAGCACAGTTTGCTCTTTTTTTTATTCCGCTCTACAAAAGGCGTAAACTTTTCAGACTTTTCAGACAGCGGTGGTGCTAAAGTGGCATTTTTTTCAGAACCGCTTCCACCCCTCTCACTCTGCACTTTTTGCCACTCAAACATTCCCTTTTCCACAGTGTATGTCCACGGGGCGTATGGACAACATTTGGGCCACCTTCGTGCATTTGATTTGTGGGGCCATAAAGTTCCCAGGCAGCAACGATGCTCCTCCGATATTTACAATTTTAATTCAATTTTCTGAGAATTCCTGTGTGTTCGTCCGTTCGCTTGTCAGAAGCCACGGGGGACTGGAGAGGGCGTGGCCGGGGATGACCCCCAAAGAAACACTTGCTGCTATTTTTGCACATTAAACTAATCGATATTTTATGTGCCGAGTGGCAGGGGGGATGGCGAGGGGAAGGGAAGAGCATTAGATGCAAGTACATTTTAGCCATTTTGTCGTCGTGGTCGGAGTCGATTCAATGACAGCTCGGCCGAAGGACAGCCAAGGACTCGTAGCATGTTGTTGTTTAATTGTCTGTAAAATTGTTAAATTGCTTAGCGTGTCAGCAGGATCCCGGGCAAGGATAAGGGGGCGGACGTACAGGATGCTGTCAGCAGCAGCGGGGTTAACACGCATGTGCAATTACTATCGACTGCTCTCTGTCAGTCATTCAATACCATCGATTCATTTATTCATTTCCAGCTAGCACAACCATTAAAAAGAGGTTTTATTATTCAAAGAAAAACTTTCAATTTCCAGCAATTAAAAATGAATGCAGCACATAAAGTTTCAATGAATTTTATTACAATTTTAGTGACATTTAATCTGCTTGACAATTTTTCAAGGGAGGGAAAAATATACCGGTTCTTTGCCTAACAAAAATAAGTTGCCTTGCCAATAAGGTAAGGAATGCCATGTGCAAGTGCAGGTTTTTTATGGTCAGCCGCTAAATTGAAACTCGAAACTTGCCAAGCCGCAAATGCAAAGATCAAAACTACCGGGAGCCATAAAACTGGCTCCACTAATGCCATAAATAATCGTTTTTCTGGCAGACCTTTAAACTTTCCTTATTTTTTTTCTGGTTGTTGGGGTAGGGAATTGCTTACGTGATTGAAATTTTGAAAATTCCCAAACAAAGGCCGCCGACATAGGTTGAACTGGTATTTTTTCTCCTTTTTTTTTTGACAATCAAAAGTTGTTTGCGCCTTTGTAGTTGGACTGTTTTGTGGCTTGTTTTCAGGCGCACCCACGACGACCTCTGAGCCCAGACCCCTGGAAACTCCGCCCGGCACGCAGTTGGCATAACAAACACGAGTCCAGCCAAAAAAAAACCCAGCCAAGTTTCTTGTTCCGTTCCATTTCCACATGGCCAAAGTCCAACTTTTGACATTGACACTGTTTCCAACTCGTGTGTCCTGTCCCATTCCGTCCTGTTTCTGTCCTCTCCGGCGATCCTGGCCCATATCCGTGTCCCGGCTTTACGGCGTAATTGGGCGTGAAGGGTTAAATTGAATTGCGTGCTCACGGGAGCCAAACGCTTAGGCAAACACAAAACAGAGCTCTGATTTCCACAGGTCCTTTATACATATTACAAAAAGTGTAGTATTGTTCTTGAAATATTTTAATTTTTAAAAGGAATTTCACATTATATTTTAAAAGTTAAATGAAGACAAAAGAAAATACATTCTTGATCACTGAGTTTGTTTTTTGTTTAATCATAAATATTTCAATTTATTTTATTTTTTAACTAAATCGAAAATCAAATTACCTTTTAAAAATTTTAACCACCTTTCGTAGTATATATTTTTTCCCTGTGTAAGAAATAACCTCATTTAATGCTGGGTCAGTTCGTGACCGACATAAGAGTATTTATATTTCCCATTTTGCTTTCGAGCATTCCCACTAAAATCGCTCTAAATTGTTTTCTCGTTACAGCCCGTGGATTATCCTGTAAAACTGTTTAAACTATCTAAATGTGTGTTTGCGATATCCTTGTAGATGTGTGTGCGTACTATTGTGTAAAGGATGTGCGTGTAATTTGTTAATATGTATTTATTATGATCCTACTTTGTGATGGTTTCTTAGGCTGAACTTTTTCGTGTAACTAAATCTAATCGAGGGAGGCGAAAGGCACTCGAACTGTAAAAAAAAAACAAATCGACGAGCAAAACAATGTAAGGCAAATATTCTAACTAAACCACTCTCAACTTTTGGGACAACTTAATTAAGCCGTAAACGTAAATTAGCATAACCAAAAGGCACCAAAGGATAACAAAAAACAAAAGGATAGTAAAACAAACAAAGATATATAATGTATACATCTAGATGTAATTGGGTTCGCCAACTTCTATACAGGGCTATCGACCAGTAAATAAACCAATGACAAAATTGTTAGCAAAAACCCAAAACTGCACCAAAAAGTAAACCCTATATACAAATGTACAACCGAACAACAATTCACACAACCAAAATACAAGTATTTACATGGCTATATGTATGTTCTGCAGTCCAAGGCATCCAGAAAATAGTACTATAGGCTAAGCAATCGTATATAAATGCATATATATATATTGAAGAACTCTCCAGGCATCTCGAATAATCCAAAGATCGTTCAAGTTTCCATTGATCTATGGGCATCGTTACGAAGGACAAATCTCTACTTTACTCTAACTGAAAAATAGCTTTATAGTTCTTAAGCCATCACGCCGGAGGTCTCTCTCCGAAATCATGGACTTTGGTTAAGTGCATACCTATATATATATAGATATATCCATAGCAATATCAATGTGCACAGATGCAAATACTCTAAAAACGTAAATAAAATTAATTAATAAAGTGTATCCAACTGTTCAGCTGAATGTTCTTCTAAGGCAAGCGTAGCTTAAGACTCGATTTGTTTTCCGTTGGTCTAATGTGGTGTTGAGTGTTAAATCTAAGTTAATTACTTGTACTGTAAGACGTGTTAAGTGCTAAGCTAACTAAGCCCCCCAACTAAGCCCACTCTCTGCCCCTCCTGTCTGTCTTCATCTGTACACGAAATGGAGTATATAAATGTTAAATATGTTAAAGTGAATCAATATGTAACTGTAACCCAAGAGTAAAATGCAAGATAAACATATGCAGAAGCAAATAAAAATATTTCATTGAACCCTGAAGTGGATATGGTGTTTTTGTATTATATTTTCAATATTACTATATTCATTTTACTTATTTATTTGTGCTAATAAAGGTGTGAAATTAAAGGTAAGTTTCAGTTATTTATGCAATAGATAATTTTGATTTAAAATTCAGGAAAACTATAAAAAAAGGAAATAACCAAACATTATCTAAATAAAAAATAATATATATAGATATAATTTATGTTTTTTAAAACTTTATTAGTTGTCATTAAAGTCATTAAATTTCTTGTTAAAAGTAATTCTTTTTTGTATATATTTCTCAAAAATTCTTTTAATAATATTTAATCCCTCAGTTTTGCTATTTTATTAAATAAAATCTATCAAAATTTGTGATTCAAACAACTTTTATTAATAAGGTCTGAAAATCAAAAGTCTACTCATAAATAAATTCAATTTCTGTTGGTTTTTTGTTCTTTTTATTTTAAGGTTAATAAATAATGTGATGCGTGTCGTACTCTTTGAAAATGAAATTCTGTAATTACATCTGAGGTTGTAAATCCGCATCCTGCGATTCCTTATTCAGCCCACGATCGCACGTCTGCGTCAGCTCATCAATGTGCTAATCAAATTACATGTTGTTTCGACTTCTGCCACTTGGATTTGGGCAACAAAGCCTGGGCAGCCTCCTCTTCCTCCCGAGCGATTCGTTCGCGAATCCAATAACTCGCTCCACAAACCAGTAGAAGCAGGCTAGGAATCAGGATGAGCAGGACCACGCCAAGAGAGATGCTTGCCACTCGGGCCGATTGCTCCTCGTGACCTGCAAAAGTTTGGAAATGGAAAATAGAAAATTTTGGCTAGGAGATCCTGGGAAATGTGTGCTTTAAACATACTTTGAACTTCTTAAAAATTTTACATTTTTGTTGTTATTATATTATGTAACTTCTACCACACTTATCAGATTCTTTTTTTAACTTCCAAAAATGTATACAAAATAAATATTTAAGCTATTGTTCTACCTTTCAGGTCAAGTCTTCAGGTGTATTTTTAGCTTTTGCAGCTTGTAGCTTCTGTGGAAAATTCTGTTACCTTTGCTGTTCATAAATTAAGCCACCAACTAGGCCATCCATCTAGCCATCCGGCAGTCCACTCCTTTCATTCTCCCCACCTTAACCCCTCAAGGCACAAAACTACATAGTCGCCATAGTTTTTGAGCTCGTTTCGTCCTGCCATTGTTGTTTGGTTCTATTCCCGGATAGACAAACGCTGCATACTGCCACATTGATGGAAAGGACGAAGGATCCGGCAGTAGCAGCAACAGCAGACAAGCAGACATAAGTAACGGCAACTTGTCCATCAATTTGCTCAAGATTGATTGACATTGGCGTAATGCACACAATACATTTCTCCCCCCTGTGGGTGGGCGTAGGTGGATGGAATGGGCGTGGCAGTGGTAACAGTGGCATCACAGAAAAACAACAATGAGACACAGCTTAAAAAAAAAAGAAAAACCAAGTGACAGTCGAAGATTAATGTCTCTGGCTTTGGTCTTATTGCTTCGTTATAAATTTCATGTAATTCGTGTTTGCACTGCCGTTGCATTGAGGGGAATACACTGAACGAAAAAAGGAGAATTAAAAGGTTATATAATAATGAAATTATTATATTTTGAAGCTTCATATATCACCGGGTTTAATTATTCTTATACGTGAGTAACCTTTTAAGCAATTAAAGTATAATCTGTAGTATAAATTAAGCATCTCTTAATTCCCATTTTAAATTCTGTGTATTTTTAAGTCATATTATTCTGAGCTCAGTTTCATTAAAATTCTCTTCTTGACAAAATGTCTGACATGCAGTTTATTTATCTTGAAAGTTTTTACTTCTTCCTCTTTTCTGTTATTTTAATTTTGTGCTTAAAGCAATTTTAAGTGATTATTTTGTCTTCAATTAAAATGTTGTCTAGTGCAATTATCACGGCTTTTAGCCAGTTTATGCAAATTATTACAGAAAATTGACAGGCTAACTAACTTGAAACTAAGTGAACCCTGCGAAGTGTCAACTTTCATGTAACAATTGGCATTATCGAATCGTCCTGCAAGGAGAACAAGAACCAAGATCATTATTAAATACAAGAATTGTTAATGTGTAAAGTACTATAAACAAGTGTTGGTGTTTTATTCAATACAAAACGATGATGGTTTACCTGGGCCGAATTAAATACAGATAGATGACTTAACGATTGGTTTATGCTTAATTATTGCGATTGTGATAGACGGCTGGGACTATTTTATATGGGTTTTAGGGCAGAGCTGCTCATGCAAAGCACCCTCGGTTGCCTTCGGGTGCTCCGTCTGAGCAGCCCTGCTTGATAGGGGTCATGGCGAACAGGTAAAGTGTTATAGAGGCAAAGTTTCTTAAATCTAGTTATTAGTTGGGTGGCTCTTAGTATTTGAACTTTGCAGCTAGGGGCAGGTGGGCGATGTTCATCGGATGAGACCTCCTAGACCTCCGTGGACTTCTGCACCGAGGGAGTGGGCGAGGTGGCCAGCGGCGGCGATGGCAGGCCGCTGTCCTGTGTCAGTGGCGTTGGCGCTGTTCTCAGTTGCGCGGCTCCCTGGGGAGTTCCGCTGAAGTACTGCGTATTGCTGGGCAGGACCGGGACTCCACCGAAGCGATTCTGAACCGCCGCCTGCTGCTGCGGGGTGTAGTTGATGGAACTGGCCCCGCTGGTGCGACTGTCTAGGCCGCTGAAGGTCGGGCTGTACTGCTGGCGGTGCAGCTGATCGGCCTCCTCCGGCGAGAGCGGCTGGTGGTAGCCCGCTGGGTGGATGGTGCCACCATGGACATCCGCCTCATCAAAGTCATCGTCCTCATCGGGATGGTGGTTGGGATCATCGTGCTCTCCTTGCTGATCCAGCTCCGTGCCGGAGGGAGAGCGCAGGGAGCGGCGACCCGACTGCTTCGGCTTCTCACCTGTTACGTGGGTTACGTTCGGATTAATGTAGGAAATGTCCTTGGCCAGCTTGGAGCTGTTTCTATTCTCACTACCTTCCGAGGAGGTCACGTCCTCATCGTTCTCATCCAGATCCCATTTCTTAGCTGGAAAATCAATTTGCGGTTTGCCTGGTAATGGTTCGTTCGTGCGATATACTTTGTCGTAGGACCTACTTTTCTTCAGCGTGCTCGCATCCGTATCGCTATCATCGTCATAATTCAGCGTTCGCAAATTCCTTGCGGAACTGGCCCTCGATCTGGGCAGCATCGGCATCTGCCACTGCGGATCCTCCTTCAGCTGCTTCTGACGGTAGCGGTATACGCCGCACACGATGCACAGCATCAGCGGACAGATCACCAGGAAGATAATGCCAATTGCAATGAAAGCGATGCGACGCGTGTAGTAAACCTCACCTGCGCGGGGAAAGCGGAAGCGGAAGCGTGAGGTCAGCAAAGGGTCAGAGGAGGGAAAAGACTTGAAAATCAGGAGTGGAAGTCATGGAATAATCTACTGGCTGACTGGATTTGTGAATTTTAATTAGAGAAATATTAAATTTAGGCTTCAAATGAAAGGTAAATTAAATCAATGAGATTTTTAAAGCGCTTTTTAAGCTATCCTGCATAGCAAGGAATAAGTTTGGTAGCAAATGTATAACGTTTTTAATGAATTAATTTTTTTACTTAACTCAGTCAATCAGTAGGACTTAAGAGAGGTTAATAACAATTAAAACATAGGACTCTATATATAAGGAATATTTTTATTTTATTAGTACTTACGCAGACACTCAGTATAACCATATTCGGGAACATTCCAAAGGCCATTGGCCAGACACTCTCTCCTTTGATCTCCTATCAGAATAAAGCCTTCATTGCACTCAAAGGACACCTTGGCCCCGGGCATAAAGTCAAAGCTAAGCTTGCGACCAAATCGAGGCGTTTGCAGCACACCACAGGATATAACACGTCTAAGGGAAGTAAATTATTAAAGATTAGTATTATTATTAAATACCTATAAATGCTACAAAAAGCTTAAATAATTTAATTTAATTTATCTTTTTAGTTTTAATAACTCACCTAGCATTCTCCGCCTGCATATTGACTATAGTGTCATAGTAATTCTTGGTAAAGTGGGCCAAATCTCGATTAAGGGTCATTGCATAATCGTACTGGCACTGCATACACTCTCCGCACAACTCCTCGGCTCTCTCCAGATCATAAGTACGATTAGCAGGCAAGAAGTCCGCCGGATCCAGGACATAATTGGGCTGGAAGGTGGCATTGGCATAGTAACTGGACATTCTGCCAAATTCACGGGTAAAGAGAGCAGCTCCCACGCCAGGAACATCGCGATCCGTGAGCATCCACTTGATGCCAAAGTTGGTGTGAATGCTGCGCAGATCGTTGAGGTTCAGAGAAGCCACCTGGCCATTGGGTAGCATGAAGTCATCCAGCTTGTTAAAGCTCCAGTTACCAAAGAGTCCAGCTGTTTTGTTCTAAAATAAATTTAAAAAAATGTACATAAAGAAAATGATTAAGGATTATAAAATCATGACACTCACTATAAACTTCCAGGGCAGGAAAACGCGACCAGTCATGTAGCCCTCATTTTCGACCACCTCCACGCCGATGCCCGCGTCAAACTGCACAACCACCTGAGACTGATTCAGCAGGTAGGTTGGAGTGTACACAGTGACTCCGTCAAAGTGCTGGAACTTCAAGCTCTCCCGATCGAAGTACACCCGACGACCATCGGCCAGGACATCCAGGCGATAGCGCCAGCGGGCGTGCAGGGGACGCAGACGAACCTCAATTGTGGTGGTTGTATTGCCTCGCATAGCCATTGCCGTCAGCTGTGTGGCCTTCACCTCGCCGTAATAATTATTGGGCAGCTGCTGGAATCGTCCTTGTACCTCGAACCTGTTGCTCTCGTCCACGCTGCGAGCCAAAACAAATTCTCCCAAACCGTTGAAGGTGTACGCCGTTCCGTCAAAGGTCACAAAGTGAGGATCTCCAAAGACGCCGGCAATACCAGGCGCCTGATAGGCCACGCAATCCTGCGAAGGACGACGCTCAAAGCGATAGGTTTCGCAGCCCACAGCCTGTTCCTCTTGCCAGTAGCAGCAGGAGTAGAAGGGACGCATGTCGTGGAACCACATAGACAGAGAAGGCACCTTGCTGGCCTCATTCCAGGGCATTTTGCCCAGGTTGTGAACGCGACGAGGACGGGAGCCCCACATCTGGTCATAGGTCAGCATCAAGAAGCCATAACGATCGTAGCAGCACTGCTGTTCAGCTCCTTGGGCACTACAGGAGATAGAAGTAACAATTAAAATTAAAAAAAAGATAAAAACGAGGTCTACAAAATGGTTATTTCTATATACTTACACTGGCGTTCCACTGACCACACAATGGATGGCTCCACGATGCCGCAGGCAGCTGGGATTCGAGTCCTTGTCGCACTCACGATCCGGCCGGAAGCGTCCTTTGTCCAGCACAGCCTGCTCCAGGTTACAGGGGCACAGGGGCAAATCGGCGGCAAAGTTCCTGCAAAAGCCAAGCGGCAACATGAATTTCAGCTCAGGCAAAGTCCCTTTATTGCAATCCTGCGCTAATTAGAAGGCAGGGTCAGGCTATGTGGGCCAGTTTGCGTCCAATTCCCCCTTCGCGTTCGGTTGCTTTTAATTAGCGCGGCAAATGCAAATGCATATTTGTTGAGTCTTACCTGAGGAATCGGTCGCTGCGAATCCAATTATCGCAGAGAGCTCGCGGCCAGCGCTTTCCGTGCTGTCGCTCCCACTGGGGTGCCATGTACCAGCCCAATGGTATTGGGCGCGACCACAGGATCCTGCGAGGGAAATTGAAAACGAAAACGGTGAAAATGCATTCTGAAACTGTGCGAGCCAAAGATTCATTTCCATGGCTGACATTAATCATACGCCCCGGCAGCCATTCGTACAGGTGGCACAATGACAGCTAATAAACAAGGACCAAGGACTCCGCTTTTGACGAGCAACACGAATTCACCATTAGGCGTCGCCTAGTTAGCACCGCTCACTGCTGCCATGGCGATATTTTTCATTAAGTTTTCACAATTACCCGGCCATCAAATGGAAATTAAATGTTGAAACAATGCTAACAATTTATACCAGAGCCCACCCACGGCCACTTTGGGCCCGTCTAACGACACCCAAAGGTGCCATAAACCAAAAAAAAAAAAGAAATGGTTTTATATTGCGCCTTTAGGGAAACACCAAGAGAAATCAGGGGAATGATTGAGGGTCTATTTTGGAGTGTGAAATATTAATAAATTATGTCTATCTATCCTTTTGAAATAGATTATTATTATATTTTATATTATATGAATATTTATATATGAAATATCATAATAAAATATATAATATTCTTAGATATTGATAATGTTTTAATTTAATTTATCTTCAATTTCAATCTATTTATTTAAGTAAAAAATTACTGTGCAAGCCAGATAATCCAAATGAACAACACAAGAACTCAAAGCCAAGATACAACTTGTATATCGGGGCAACAAATTTTTATGGGTCGGAAGATGATTCGGGTTTAAGTGCTAAATAATTGCAGAACGTGAACGGAAAGGCTTAAATGCAAAAGGCTGGCGGACAAAAATGCTGGCGATTACCACTGGCCGAGGCCATTAAAAACACATTTCCATTATTGATTAGCTTCGAGAATATCTCGCAATTACAGGCTGTCATAATAAGCAATCTTCGTTCCAGAGCAAATTGATTGAAGCTTGAGTGGATGACGATGATGATGATGATGGGAATGATGCTGGAATCTGGTGGCACATCTCTCTCTCTCTGGCAGACCCAAAGTGCATTTCAGCCCAGTCTCATTGTCATTGAAATTGCCCCGGCAAATTGAATAAAAACATGGGATAGACCGTCCATCAGAGCGGCAGGCACTCGACACTGAGCTGACACATTGAGACAACCGAGAACCAATTAAAACATAATAACAATGGAATCTGGAAGGGATTGGGGGCAGTGCAAATTCAACCAACTTACTGAATAAATTATTTTCAATAATGTTGAAGGAAAATGTTCTAGGTAGTTGGTTTAATTAGAGATAGTACTTTTTTTGGAAGTTCTAAGGTTGCTGTATAGCTTTTTCAAGTTTTAATTTTGAAGTAAAAAGCTGTTTTTATAGCACAATTTAAAACCATTTCACTTAATTTTAAATAAAATTAAAATATAATGAAATGAAAGTAAAAGAAAAATGTTATTTACGTTTAAGAGCAACTATCTTAGAACAAAGTCGCCAAAAATAAGGCTATGTTTACCTGATTATTAGCTTAAAATAGTTAATTTTTGTATCTTTCTACTCACGGACTGATGGAGAGGCCGGAATACTGCTCAGGCTGTGTAAGATTGATCTGAAGGAAGCCGAACTGCATGTCACGATTGATGTTGTTGCGATTTATATAATTCGATGGGGTAATCACATAGCTGCCGGTATTCGAGTAACTAGCCTCGATCACATCAATATACTCCAGCTGGGGCTCAATCTTGGTCTCACGATAACCCCACAGGGAGATCATCACATTGGCATTCAGGTTGGAGGTCATATTGTAGCGATCCCAGGTGATGCGGATCTCAGCGGGATTCTTCTTGTGCACATCATCGGTGGCAAAGAAGATCTTCTCGGTGGCAGCGGCCGGAGTCTCCACAAAGTACTTGCCGCGCCACTTGAAGCGCTGCGTGCCCACAGAGATTTGGAAGCGAATATAACCCTCGGCCTTCAGGTATGGCTGCACGCAGATCACGCGATTCCTGTCCACATAGGTTCCCAGCACGGACTCCGTGTCGAAATGGCAAGTCACCCGGATGTTTGGATCGAAGCAGGGTCCGGTGATGTTAACCACCTGACCGCCCAGCATGTTGCCGGATTCGGGGGCAAAGGTTAATGGCAGCAGAGCGGCATCTAATTAAATGCAAATCATAATTATTGATGGTATCAAAACTGAAAGGCTGTTTAACTCACCAATATCCTTGTTGCACGAACCAATTAGTATCTGTTCGTCCACGCGGAATATGTGACGACCCGGGAATCCGTTGGCCCATCCTCTAATGGCCAAGTCCCTAATCACCATGTTCTGGCTGTAGGGCTTGTACTCGTAGGCCTGAGTGCCGTTGCCCGCATTGAAACCGACCTGAAAACGGGGGTAAAGTTCACTCATCAGTGGATGGAAATGCCATGTGCAGGGGGTTTGGGACAGGACATTGCAATTAAATACACATGCAGGCGGATCTCTCACACATTTAATTAACTGTTCGCAAAGTTGGCAATTATGTTTCGGGGCTTAGGCAAAGTTGAAATTGTGCGTTTAATTACTGCAAGTGGCCTGCAGGCTGAAGGGGACTCGACTCGCCAAATGGTTAGCAAACATAAAACGATTTGAGCAAACGATAATTGTAATTAAGATAAGTGGCTCTTGAACTGATATTTTGAGCAATTTAAGGAAGATATTGCCTAGAATCACTTGTAACTAATTAGGAACCTTTATTACTTTACTCTTTGTATTTGAGGTTTAAGTATTTATTAACAGTTTCAAAATGTAAAAACTTATAATTATATTAAAGCTTTAAAATTGGTCGCACTACAAACTTTTTAGAAATTCCTTTTTACAAATCCTCAGCCACAAAAACTTCACTTTCGCTTTACTAATTCTTTTTGATTGCCCAACGAATCACCTAAGCAAACAGGACAGAACATCCTGGGGAAACCAAAAGGTGGAGACTCAACCCTTCACTCACAATCAGTTGGCAAAGTTTCGTACGAAGTCAACTGTTTAATTGAGTGCCAACCGGCAAAATGGAAATAAAACAAAAAAAGAAGTAGAGGAAGTCCAAGAACTACTTACAAATGCAGGAACACCGCCAGCTCCCTGGGTCGTGTCTCCTCCAGCTTCGGTGTGGGAAAGCCAGTTAAGGATGGCATAGTTGAAAATAATGTAAGTGTAGACCTCATCGGTGGCCAGGACCATTTGGAAGGTGTTTGTCTACAAGAAAATAATTAAAAATTTAATATTTAAATTTAACAAATATGAAGCTTAATCAAAAATAGTTATTGTTATTGATAAAATCAGAGTGCTTTTTGACAATAAATCAAAGGCAATAAATCTTGGCTTACCGTGAAGAGGGAGTTATCGATGCCGCCGGCAAAGGACACGTTCTTCCAGGTGGCGATCACCACGTGCTTGGGAATGAAGGTATCGGCTCCAACGACGCCCTGTCGAATATCCCACATGGTGCGCTCACGCACCTCCACGCCGAAGCGGTCCGTGCGACCCATCAGATCACGTTCCACGCTGCAAGTAGGAATGGTTTCTGCGTCAGTTTCCGGCTCATGTGCGATGGGAAATTAAAGAGGCAAGGAGCCAGGAGTATATGCAAAGCGAGATTCGGTTGGCGTCTGGCTGGATGATAAATGGATTCGATGTTCGGCATATAAATCAGAACGCAGGCGGGGTACAGAGATACTGATTTTTGCTCCTTCTCATTACGTTCCCGACTAAGGCATATTTTCATAAACATTTTATTTATTTTACGCTCTCGTGAGCACTTTCAAGTGTGCTTCTCCACACAGAGGAGGTCGATGAGGGATGGGAGAGTATGGGAATCCGTATCGACGGCCGACACATTGGCGACGCCACTGCGGCAACGTGGCGTATGATTTATATGCTTTAATTATTCATTACGCATACGCCGCGAGCATCCTACATAGCCGCCGGCTGAAGCACTTCAAACTGTTCCCATTCTCGCGCTCATAAATTGCTTTAAGCCAGTTTCAGTTAAATTACATCCGAGCTCAATGGAAAATGCTTAGACAAAAGCCATTCTCCCTGCCAGACAAATAAATCTTAAGCCGATTTACCGAAGGGAGGATTTTTTATTACCCTGCAGCCGCCTTTGATTTGGAGTTGCGATCCAACTTAACCGAGTTTTCATTGCCGGACAATTGCATTGGAATTGCTCAAACCACACCAAGACGTGGACAATTGCGGAGAGGATTGGCAAAGCTTCTCTGGGCGGCATAAGAGGCTTAGCAAATGAAGCGTACGGCTCAATATAAACATGTGCATGTGCGTGTCCAAGAAGCGAACTAAAAACTCAGTTTCTAATGGGAGGTGGGAACATTTCGACAGAATTCGAAATGAAAATGAATAATGGAAATATTCAAATTGAATTTCAAATGAAAAGGAGAAAAGGATTTTTGCCAAATTTAGTTGCTGTTCGCTCTTTTTTTTTAATAACATTCTATGACAGGTGATTTCATGTTAAAAATTTATTGGGAAAATTACCAATGAATCGGCAATCGGTATTAGAGTTCAGTAAGCAATTAAAGATCTAAGCGTTTCAATTAAATTGAGAAATTATTTGCTTTTAGAAACAATATATGACAAACTTCGCAAGTGAAATACATGTTAACTAGTTAAACTTTTTTATAACATTTTCAAAGCATTTAGAATATTTCTAGAATATGTTACGAATTAAATTGAACCTATCTCACCTATTTAAAATAAATTAAATCACTTTAAACTATATTTAGGATATTGCTTGTTCGCTTAAGTGAACTAAAACCAATTACCACCAATTTAATCTTACTAAAATTCAGCTAAATTAAATTCCTGTTGAATGCAATATTTTACCATACCTTTATGGCGTTCAATAAATAATCCAATAAAAGCCCCAGCTCAGAGTATTCCCTTGGGTAAACTAATTCCCAGGCGCTTTGACCAGGACATTCATTTGGAACTATAACAATTGAAATCGAAAAACTCGTTATGCTTCTACAGAATGTCTGTGTTTCTGGCAAACAAAGATGAATGTGTACCATTTTCTATTTGCATTTGACCGGTAACATTTTATTGATTTTGCTCCGGCATTTGTTCGTGCATATACACACCCTCACACACACACACACACTCAGCTAAAGTGCAAACAAACATGAGCAGCAAAGGCAGTGAAGTGGAGGCCATTTACCCCTCCATCCAAACTGTGCATATATTTATTAACACTTGAACAATTCCATAATAAATACTCATAATGCAGCCATAATGATCCGACACATACCCGTGTGTACATGCATTAAATTTTCAATATTTGAGGGCTCATAAATTATAACTGGCAGCAGCTGGCAATGGAAATAAATTACAAAATTACACTTTCCTTCCTGCCAGAGGGGCGGCTCACAAAATATAAAAATAAAAAGGAAAAATCGTTTGCTGGAAATGTGCAAAAACCGCATGCCAGGGCCAAAAGAAGAAGATAACCGCACACACAGTCGCACACTGGCATAGTTTATCATTTGCTTTCCCAGAGCAAAAAACTTTAAAAGTCTGCAATTGACATTCGGTCTACAAAAAAAAAATACAAAAAAAAAAGAAATGAAAATTGTCACTCAGCCTAGAAATGCGCGCGCAGCAGCCAAAAACAGCCGCAGACTCGACAACTTTTACGTGTAAGTAAGCCAAAAAGCCACACACAGTTGTACAGGCACTGAGAGAAAATTCTATAAGGAAATTAATTATTTATTTAGGAGTTTTAGGCACATTAAGTTGCTATCTTGATGGAATCTTTAATGCTCTACATTAACTATTCTTAACTCTTAATAAATAATACTTCTTCTTTCTAACAAGTTTAATTTTCTTTTAGAAAACTCTGTATTTTATAAAAAGTTTTCATCTTAAAGTAAAGTTAAAACATTAAAAAAAAAAATAAAAATATTTCAAAAATATTTTAGAAACCAACTGATCGCAATAGTTATTATGAATAGTTATAGTTCTTAGAAGTTATTTTCCCTCTGTGCAGCCATAGAAAGAGTCACAAAAAAAAGTAATAGAAACTCGGAGGCACACATACTTATATATGTATATATGTAAATAAGTCGAGCTCCCATTTTTGCCCACCTCCGCCGCCTTCTTATCCCCCTAAAGCCCCGACGCTTTCCAGTTCTTGAACTGCGCCATTATGTACTTTATTGCATACATTCGGGCGCTGCCACAGTTTTGTCTGCATTTGTAGGTTAAAATGCCTTTTCGCCGCTTTTGCATGGAAGCATGGCTTCGACCCGGGACCCGCTGCCTTCCTTATCCCTGCCTTATCCTCCTTTTCAGCCATGTCTCCGTCTCCGTCTCAGTCTTGGCCGTGTGGCCCAATTCCATCTCGGGTGTAAATGAAAGTGAAACAATGGCTGTACTTAAAGAAAATGGCGAAAATTGCATGTAAGCTGCAGAACCATCGCGCGGAAAGCGCTCTCTCTTCCTCGTAAGCAAAATGCAAACCGAGACTTGAAAATGGCCCAGCTAAGGACGAAGGACGAAAGGGGGGGACCGAGCGCAGGTTCTTGTTATGATTGGCAAAAGGGAATAATGAAGCGGCATTATTATGGCGCCACGGTTATAAAGAATAAAGACTGTTGTTGGCAAAGAAACTTTTCGGTTAACTAAAAGGAACACTTTTCACGGCTAAGCTCTTGTTCTTAAAGTGTATGTGTGTATGGAAAAGTACTTAAAGGCATACAAAAAATAAAGACAGGCAAAACTTTTAAAGTTTCAGATGAAAATAAGCGTTGATATTTATGTATTTTAAGTTTAAGTGTGAAATATTGGTTGTGTAGGAAGGGCAAATTAAATTTGCTTCGGTCTTTAATAAATTCTTAAATTTGGAAATTAAGTGCTAAAAGCTTCCTTTCACCTAATTGTTTTTAGCATTTATTAACTTTATCAAATAATTTCGTTTTAACTATTTCTATATTATTAGTTTTCTTATTAATATTTATTTTATTAAAATATTTGCTGTATATATTTTATCTTAAAGTTATATATTATTTTTCAGTCAATGTATAATTAAATAAAAACCTGAGGAATTTTCCCTTCATTTTAACCAACAATTTCCTTTGACACCTTTGACCCATTGTTTGCTCCTGCCAAAAAGGTTTTAATTGCGCAACGGTTGGCCGGCAATTACGATTCCGTTTCTTTGCTGCCCTTTTGCCAAACAACAATTAAAAGCGCAACGCACATTTACACCAAATAAAAATCATACGACACACACATCGCTGACAAAGTTTGAAGCGTTTAACACATGTCAGAAAAAGAAAAATTACGAAAAATATAACCCGAAAAAAAAACCCAAGAACAAACCTGAACAAACGACACCCCGCTTGGCATTAAGTTTTTATTCGCTAAACGTTTGCGTGTGTAATTAAACGTGCGCTCATAATGAATTTAATGCTCAAAGTGGACGACGGCCAACGTGGCGTATGCGCAACGCCCAGCACTTTGAGCTAATCCAGCGCTGAGCACTAAGTGTGAGCGTGTAATTAAATTGATGCGAAATAATTATATGCAGGGGACGTCGATCGAGGGGAGGGCGGTGTATGTGGGGGAGAGGGGGGAAAGGGTGGCTTTCTCGGGAGGTCCTGCTACATAAAGTGTGGGCAGCAATTTTACATCGCTGGCATTTCACAGTTCTCTTGCTCTGCCCGGCTTCTTTATCTTTTGCACCATGCAAAGTTATTTAAATTAAATTCCAGTCACAGCTCCAGTCGCTGCCCACACTCCAGCACAGTCACACGAAGGTGCAGTGAGGAAAAATGTGTATTATATTTATGAGAAAGATTAAATGATGTATAAAGAAATATATAGAATGGGTTTTGTTCCAGCTTAATACTCACTGCAAAATCATAAACAATTTAACAACTTTTTGATTTTTTAACTAATTTAAAGTTTGATTAATTTTTATAATATTTCTCAGCATCTTTCTCCCAGTGTTCTCATCAAAGTTTGGCTGAGCATTTCCCCTTGATGGCGCTATGCCCGAGTCAAAGACAATTAAATGTCATTGGGTGACCATGGACTCTGAGGGGTTTTTTTTGTCATTGACCGAGTTATGCGGCGCAAGTTTGACATATTGTCGGACTGTGTTCTAAACTATAAAACTATAAAAATTTCATTGAAGAGTGCACGCTTTTTTCCTGCTCCTTGTGCGCTTCGCCGGATGTTAATTGCTCCGTTGTGGCAATTTATCAGCCATGCCAAAGCAAAGTGTTGACAACCATTTACATCCTCGGAAAAGGACGAGGAAAGAGAGCAAAAAAACTGAATAGCAAAACATTTATCTTGCAATGCTTTAAAGCATTCATAAAGCTGTCAAATTGATTAAACCGTTCAAGACCTTTTTTTCTTTGAAATTGTGGCCTACTTTTTTATTTGAATTCCCTCCGAAGTCTCAAAGCAATTCCAGGACATGCATACACATCCTTCAACTGACTTGTCATTCTGTGTCACTTTGTAGTAATGTATGCTCTGTTTTTCAGTTTTTTCTGTCTTTTTTGCTGGAAAGTCATGAAATTTGAGGCCACTAAAACCATGTAGATGTAGCAGCCATAATTTATGCTCCAAATAGCGGAATCCACCACAAAACTAAGGGTTAACCAGCAGCCAGCCAGCGATTTAAGATGGAACTTTCTGGCTTTAACTAATTAATGCATTTTTGAGTGGCTGGCTTTTTTGTGTCCGGGATTACAGAATTTGTAAAGGCTTTATTTTTTGATGCTGCCGCTCTTGCCGCTGGCAACCCACATAAATAGCCCACAAATAACTTTTAACCCCCCCGCTGGCATTCATTTGCATAATTAGCCATGAGAAAGCAGCAAAAAACAGAAATAGGAAACAGAAAACAGAAAAAAGAAAAAAGAGAGAAGTCATGCTTGTATAAATTTAAACATTGTCCTCGGAAAGTGCAGGACCAACTGAATATAATTAGAGACAAATTGGATCACAGAGAGCTTTATGCTCTTCCCCAACTGCATCACTATGGTAATTCCTGTGCAGTCTTCGCCGATTGAACGGAATTTTCTGCCATTTTCCTTGCTGTGTGCGTCCTGAACAATGCAGCAGGACCATTGGACCATCAAATTTGCAATGAATGCACGCATCGGCAGGAACATAATGGAAAGGGAAATCCACTGGCAGCAGATAGTGCCGCAGGAGCCGAAGCACATTATGGAGCAGCAGAGAACAGGTAGCCGCCATGCAAATAATGCAAAAATATGGGGGCCATAAATGACAGTAACAAGCACCGAAACAAACAATGCTGAAGGTTTAAATTTCCTTTCGAGGAATTTTAATATACTCTTTTAAATATATTTTAAATTTATAAAGATGTAAGAAATATAAAGAAGAATTAAATAGAATGACTTTAGGAGTAAATAAACATTCTTTAAACCAAATACACAACTTTAAAGTTAAACTGTTGGGTCTGCCAAATTCTCCGCTTAAAAAATCATACCCTCTAGAAACCCATATGCATAAATGCAGCCTGAAAATGGAGCAACCGGAAATGGAGAGTGGAGAGTGTATACAAAACATACACTCATGCCAGCAGCTAACTGGCTATTTTGTGTTAGTTTTCAGTCGCACGTAAAACGAATATATAAACGTATAAATACTTTCGCCTGGCGCGTGCTTGGTGCTGATTTTGAATATGCAAATGCCACGAGAAACAAGGCAAATAAATATGGCTAGCAAATAAATGCAAACGGGGGGCAGTGGAGGCGAATGGGTAGATAGAGATGTCATGAACGCCATGATTCAGGGATATATATATGTTGGACTCACCGGAAGTAGACGCCGGGCGTACGCTGGTCAATATCGGAGGGATAGATGCGGCCAACACGGCACTTGCTGAAGAAGATGCCCATGAAGGAAGGATCCCTTTTGGCAGGCCAGTCCTTGATAGGGAAAACCAGGGGATACGTGAGATACTCGGGCGGATCCGAAAACTCCAAGTAGCCGTTGAGGGAGAGCTGTTAAACAGAAGAAGGGATTTAAGTATAAAACTTAAAGAACTTACAAAGTATTCAACTATTTTGTTATATACTTAATTACATTCACTACTCACCCTCGTGTAGTTGAAGCGAAAACCGTAGAATGGCAGCTGGAAGTTAAGATTCTTGTGGAGCTGGGTCATCGAGGCATGGATATCAAACTGATAGTCAGCGCGTCCTCCGAACATATCCTTGTCGAAGTACCAGTACATAAAGGTCTGTCGGAGCTCAGCCAGTCGGGCAGCGGTAATGGTATATCCTCCAGCTGCCGTCGAGGGAGTTGAGGGCGGAGCAACATTGTTATTGGGATCTACAGGAGGAAAGAGAGGCCAAAGACAAATAGCTTAGTAAGGGGAACTCTGGCCTATCATTATAATTTCACGCCTAATCCCGGAAGATTACTTTTTCAATTCCACAATATTATCCAGCCAGCACTGGCTGCCGGCGGAGGCATAAAGTGAAAAGAAAACTTTGCACAGCTTCGTCGGTGGCTCTTTTGCATTTTCTGCATTTTCTGGCTGCAACTTGGCCACATCCCTGGCCGCCTTCACGTTCCGGGCACTTGGCCATTAAAGGTCACAGTTAATATTCATTTCTGTCCTGCCTTCCTTGCTCTTCTTCCCACTCTTCTAATTTCTTTTCACCGCTACTGGTGGTGCTGGTGTTGCTGCTGCTGGCCTTTTAAAGCAATTTAAGCTGATTAAGTGCAAAGCTGACGGTCCCCATTGAACACTCCTCCTGTAACAGGAGGCCTCCCGACAGTGGCAATGCCAGTGGATCCGTTTAAGGATATTGCTCCTGACGCTGACCAGAAACTTAAATTGCTGGCAAAGTTTTTGTGGAGGAACTCTGGCCAGGATTTCCAAATATTTCTGACATCTCCTTGGAGGGAGCTGAGGTTGCACCCAGAATGGTAAAGCAAATGTAAAGTTATTTCCAAGGGAAATTGTTCTGTAATGCTCTTAAAGTTTTAGTTTACAGCATAAAAACAGCAAAGAAAAAAACGAAAATTGATATTACAAATGATTGTTAGGCAGAATAACAAGAAAGCAATTATTTTACACTTTAAATAGCAATTCAGGAATGTTTTTTATTTTCTTTAATTACAAGCAATTGGAGTTGCTTTAATTATTTGATCAACCAATCAACACCTAATAACAGCATTCAAAAATTACTTATATCATATAATGAAATTAAGATAAAGTGTTTAAGCAAATGTTATACAAGCTCGTTTTTCTTCTGGCTCATTCCTTTTTTTCTTTCTTTATTATACCTTTAATTTTCATATACTTTTCATACACTTTCCTCCCTTATTTTTCGCTTTAATTTTCTGTTATTTAAACCTTAAGCTTCACTAATAACTCCCATCCATTAATTATGATATTCAATTAAGACCCTGTGGCACCTTTTTTCTCCCTTGTGCATAGTAATTTCGCCCTTCTATCGCAATTTGCATTGAATGAGTGCAATTTGCAGATGTATCCTGCATTTATAATTTCCAATTTCACCCTTTTCACACCTCCCTCTCTCTTTTTGCTATCCAGTTCTGTTTTCCCATCTGTCAATTGCCGGGTGTATAGTGAATTATTGGCCATTAATTGCATTGATTTTGATTATAATGAGGCAGCTAATGAAACGTCAACAGAGCGGAGCGAAGAGATTGGACCATAAAACCAAACCGTATTTTTCTCGAACACTCGAACTCGAGAGAACATCTGTCGCGTTTTTAAGCTATTTATGAATTAATGCCCCCGAACAGGACGAGAACGGATCATAAATCGTGTGCTAATCCTTTTTGTGAGTTCCTCATAAAAGTTCGCGGATTAGCAACGGAGCTGTGGCTGTCTTTTTCGTGAAAATTAGTGCGCGGAAAACACGCAAAATTCGCGTGTTCGGGTTGCGCTTTCCAGGAAATCTGGCCTCTTGCCATTTTCCTTTTTTATCTTTACGAGAGAACCCCAGCTCAGGTAGTTTTCCCCGAATCCCAGCCCCAGGCGAGTCAAGTTGAGCCGCGGCAGCTGTTGGGATTTAGCTGGGTCTCCAGGTAGGTCATGCTTCAGGAGCAGGTAGTCGTCCCAAGGAGAGACAGTATATAAGTTCAGGTTTCCTCGGCACTTCATCACAGTCTGAAAACAGCATTCAACATGAGCATCAGCACGTTCAACTTTCAGTTTTACAACTACAAACTGAATCCCGCCTCGCCTGGCTACGACAGTGCCATGGCACTGGGCTCTGGCGCAAGCGTTGGCTCTGGCTCTGGCTCCGGATCCACTTCGTACCGCACCTCAACCTCGAACTCCTTTATCAGCGAACTGGAAATGGACATTGACGAGGACATGTCCTCGCCGTCGGTAACTTCCACGCCAAAACCGCGCTTTACCAGTCAACTGGCCCTGGAGCTGACCAAAAATCTGAATGGGGAGGACATTCCGGCACTGCGACCCAAATTACATACGGCACAAAAGCGCTGGTCCGTGGAGTTGCGGGAAAAGGTCCTGGAAATGTCCAAACGGAATAATGCTTCCGATGTGCAGCTGAACGAACCGCAAGCCGCAGTGCAGCAGCAAGAGGAAGCTCAACTGCAGCATCAGCAACAGCAGCAGCAGCAACTGCAATATGAGCAACAACACTTGCAACAGGAAACAGAAGCAGCTGCTGTCGCCCCCACTGTCAGCGACAAAATCAACTTCTTCAACAAGCTGACCAACACCTTTGAGTCCTCCGGCAATACGAACTCCCAACGAAATCGCTTCATATCGCTGTTGCGTTCGAGTCGACCCCAGGTGGCTGCCACCACCGGGAGCAACAGCTCCCTGAGCTCCATCGGCTCCCAAGCGACCACCACCACCACCCAGATGGTGCCGCCACCCAAGCCCAAGCGTTTGGGGGCATCAGCTCCGATTCCCTCCCCATTTGCCACGCCCATGGGCGTGGGCAAGGGTGGCAGTCATCGCAAGTGCTCGCTGCGCCGCAAGCCATCAATGGACAAGTCACGGGCCACCATTTCGCGGCAAAACTCGAGCGCAACTGTGCGGCCCCAGCATCACGCCATCATGGAGGACCTCAGTTTGGTGGTTCCTGTACGATTGCGCATCGCCGAGTACGAGCAACGCATCTCGATGAGCGCGTAAGGGGATCAGGCAGCAAGGACCAATGACCCCGAGGCGGTTTACAGTGCAAATTGTGCGTTCCCAAGGACAAGTCGAGCGCAAATTCTAGTTCTAGCTTCTAAGTTAACCATAAGCTTTTAAAGACATTTCAAATATATGATATCTGAAGCAACATTAAGTTTTTTTTACTGGGAAAATGAGTTTGGGAATGAGTTCAAGTATTATACTGTAGAATAATGAGAAATAGGATAGATTTATTTGAAGTATCTGTACTGCAGATGACACATTTCCAGCCATGAATCATATCAAAATTTGTGAGGCCTTGATTGTATATAAAATCAGATCCTAAAGCAAATATTACAACCAAATGGGGACCCTGAATCATCACCGGATATACTAAGATTCCACAACATTCTACCTCAACCCAACCCTTTTAATCACATAACCACAAACGAACAAAGAGCTCTGACTAATATAGAAAAAATTCCAATTCCCTTGCCGAATAGCCAATATTTCAGTGCTGAGCGAATGATAAAACAAGTTGCTTTTGCAATTGCCAGCGGAGGTTGTAAACTGAATCACGCAAGTCCATGTACTCCAAATGCTCTCTTGTGTCCACAGAGATATGGGATATGTACTGCTCTATCTATATATACATCCCTACCTATATACACCCCTGCACCACGCACTTGTTTTGTTTGCCGAGCAAAAGGTGGAGCAGAAAACAACGGAATCGTTAGCTTTTTAATGCCTCAACCCGGGCATTATCTTATCGGAACCAAACACAGAAAGAGAGAGAGGAAAAACTTGGAAAAGAGAGCTTACAACACCTGCCCGAGTGGGTGAGCAGGTGAGCCAGCGGACAGGTTATCGAGCAAATATTGGTAACTAAACCGAGCTGAAGCCAACTGAGCTTGCTGCTGCCCTGATAAGATAGCCCATCCAGCGGGCAACGCGGCGTATGAGTAATAGGCAATGTTAACTGAATCAGCGCAGGGACACTGAATACTCACCCCAATTGTAGCCACTGTTGTCCACGTCGTACAGCTCGCCCAGGTAGTCGTTGGGCATGATTAGGGCTCCGGACATGGCCTGTGGCTTCAGACCGGCCACGGTCAGGACATCATCCGTGCCCCGGCTGTCGACATGCACCACTGGTATCAGCCTCTGGCCACCGACGCCCACATTCTTGGCTGGCTTTTGGGTGGTCAGCACAGATGGTTTTGGGCTGGGTCTCGGATTCACAACTACCACCTTCTTGGGATCGGGTGTAGCCTTTGGAACATCCACAAATTCAACCTGGGGCTTGGGTTTCGGCTGGGCCTTGGGCTGCTCCACCGGCACTGCGTTCACAATTTGATCCTCGAATTCCACTTCCTCCACGGAGAAGTTTTCGTTGGCCAGGACATAGGCCATAAAGCCACAGGCCAGCGCACAAACCAAAAACAGTTTGAAGCGCATTTTCACTCGCTTACGTTAGCACTTATATTAATTCGTTATTCGTTTATTTTCGTTTCACTGCTAAAAGAAAAATGAAGGATATATTTTAGAAACTTAACACTTTAAATTAAAATAATTTCCAGGATATTTCACTTAGTTTTGTAAGTAGTTTTTCACAATGTGTCACTTTTTTAAGATAAGGGAGTGGCTCCTCCTTGAACCAACGCTTTTTTTATATATTTTCTTTTATAATTTCCTTTAAGTTTTATAATTCCAATATTTTCACTAAATTTCTTTGATTTATCCCAGTTTTTCTTAAGTTTTTCTAACAATTTTCACTTGATGACATCATCAGTTCGGAGGCCATAGGCTTATCATCTTTTCTTATCACTTTGTCACCAATTTTGTAATTTATTTCCCAATTACCAGGCAGAAAAACACGTTCGTTGCAGCGAGCCGCTCAGCTAAGACTAAAACTGAACTGATCGGGGCGTTGCCAAAACTCCGTTCACCTGTCGCCGTCTGGTCGATTGTGAAACGTTTCCTTATCGGCCAGATAAAGTTAACCATATCTAATCATTGGACCTCACGCACTGATAACGCATTCCTTGCGGCGTTTCCCCCGCTTTTTCTCGCTCTCTTTTTTTGGGCTCAGTGCTCTAGATTGTGCAAGTTGGCCAAAGTTACCAATTTATTTGTTTACTCCGGTTTTCTGGATGTATGTACATATACGAGTAGAGTGGCGGTGAGGAACTGCTCTCTGTTGACTGTGGACACTCGGCGATTTTTGTGATTCATTTTCATTCCAGTTAATCATCGGCGTTTGTCATGACGCGGCCATTTTGTGGAAAATTGAATGGGCCGTAACACATATAGGGAGTATATATACATATGTACTCTTACAGATTACACTTCCGCTATAATTATAGAAAATGACCCATTACCGCCCATCATGCGGCATTTCCGCTGCAGCTCAAGTTTTATGAATGGCCGACGACGAGGAAAGGCCTACGGATTGATTTAATTAGGCCATGAAAGTGTCATGGCCTTCATTAATGAAGAAATAAACAAGGGAACGAGGAACGAATACGGGTAAATCCAGTAATAGAAAAGATATAATAAAGAAATTTAATGCGGGGGGCTTGAAGGTTCCTTGAACCTTGAAGGCTTGAAGATTCCTTACCCCGGCTAAGGGACTTTCTTAAAGCTTATTTCGAATGAGTAAGTCGAATAAATGGAATTTAAATAATATCTGTCTTTTTTTTTACATTTATTAATAAGCTAAAACAAACATTTACTTCAGAAAATTGTATTAAGAAAATGTATTTTCTTTTATAAAAATATTTATGATATTCAACTTGCAACGCTTTTGTCGGCTTGCTTTGATTTTCTTAAAAAAAAATTATAAACATGGCTAATAACATTAATTTAATTTCAATAAGATAACATTACAAATATTGATAAATATAATAATAATGAAATATATTTTTAAACTTTTACAAAACAAATAAGAGTTTTAAACATAACTTCAACTTGTAAATTTAAGTATTTTATTTATAATTTAATTTGACTGATTATGTGTACTAAAACCTTATACAATTTAATGCTAACTAAATGTATTTTTATAAATTACCAACAAAAAAATTCATTCAGCAAATTTTCAGTAAGTATCCCTATATTTTTACCTAATTATGGAAGAAAATCATTGTAATATGTATTATATAAATTATTCTTTATTTTATATTATTAACCTTTACCTTTACCATATAAATATATAAATTTTGTTCATATTTAAATACAACTCATTTTAATAAGCCAAGTAAGCACATACATTTTTAGACTCTTGAGTCATTCTAGTTGAAGAATTTACCTCGTTTTTATAACTCTCCGACAAAAAAGAACCATCAATTAGTGGCCAGCGAACCTGCTGCATTATCAGCTTTAGTAACTGATAAGAAAAAGTTTCGAAATTCCAACTAGGGCCATGTTTTGGTGTCATTATCATTGGCATACATGTGTATAACAATATCAACTTAACAGAACCAAACGCTAGCTGTTAATTAAAAGGCCATACCTTATATTTCAATGCTCCCAAAAGTAGGCCATGAAAGTGGTAAATAATATATATACCAAAGAGAGAACTTTTGATATAGATTTTTCCAAATCCATTTTATACTCTCTGCAGCTCTCTTTTTTTTTGCAGCTTATCAGCATTCGGAATACTTGAGGGGGTCCCGGACTCCAAACAAAATTAAATAGATTTCAGTTCTGGGTCGAACCGCGGCGGCGAAACAGTGATCGCGCGTGTATCCGCGTCTATATTTTTATCAGGTGATCCGGCAGATTTCCGCACTATTCCCATTGATCAACATGCTGCGTTACTTTGCGAGTTCCGATTTGCAAGTCGCCAGACTGCCACGCCCACTCTCGCGATACTATCACAGCGAAAAGGGTGTTTGGGGATATAAACCAAGTCCACGGCGCGAATTTCAAGGTATTGCCAAAGGTTTTTAGTGCCTAATCCCAAAGTGTTGCCAAGACTTCAATTATAAAAAAGGCCTCATCCGTCGAGATAACCATCGCATCGATAAGAAATGTGTACCAAGATCAAAAACAGCTAAACGAGCAGTGGAAATGTACTCCGAAAGCCACGGGAGTGAAATGTAGTGTGTTTGTGTTTTGTGTAGTGACCCCTTGACCCCTCCCTAATTTCCGAGCCGGCTGTTTATCACTGTTTTGTGTGACCCAAGCAGCTGACCAACAACAAACGCCGCAGCAACTCCATCAAACAACAATACAAACAAAAGATCAAAAACAAATTGCTGCGGCTAAACTCAGAAACCAGAAGCAAAAGTCAAACTCAAATACGAACTCAATCCCGGGGCGTTTGTAGCTCCATCCTGCACTTCAAACATGTTCGAGCCAACCTGTTGGATCTGTTCCTATCATCATACCCTCTATATGGAGGGATATACACGGTATATAGGGAATAAGAGTTTGGTTTTAGTTTTGGATTTATGGGATCTGTAAATATTAGAAATACAATGAACAATTCAAGCAAAAGTAGCTATATGAATTCATATTGGAATTTGAAATTTTATAGAATTCATAAAATATAAATTACTTCACTGCATATTATTCATTTTATATTGAAGGTAATAACTTAATTCAATTAATTATTGCTAAACAAAATTAAAATGTATTCCTAAGCCAACTAAATTTTTTATTACTATTTAGCCATTAAATTATATTCGTATTATGTTATGTTTTGGTTCTATTAGAAATTTAAATATTATTCGCGAAATTACTTCCAGCTAAGAGCCTTATTATTATTTTTGGCACAGCTTATAAATAAATATACCTATATAGAACTGAAAAATATATATGAAACCCAAAGAAACTCCAACTTCTAGGGTGTTTCTTCATTTCTTATTAATATAAAAAACCCAGCTCATTGTTTATACCAACTTTTCATTAATTTTCGAAGAAATACAACTCCCGTTAGCTAGTGGAATATTTTTTATGATCTTAATGTTGCCTTCTTTCCTGTTACCTGGCCGTACTAATCTTTGGTTTTTGGCTTATCACATGCTCTCGCACCAGCACAAATCTGATAAACTTGAAATATATATGGTGCAGTCCAGTGTTAGGGTTTTATATTTAGAACTAAGAGATTGCGAGAGGCCCCCCGGGGTCTGTTTAGGAAACTGCACTAATTAAGCAAAGACAGACCAAAAGAGATATTCCACACGAAAACGCACAACGGGGAGCCTGAGCCCGAAAGCTTGACAAAATATCCGGCGAACAATAGACCTCAGTTGCGTACACAATTGGGGGCTTATCGACACCGTGGCCAGCAGTCCATTGAAAGCAATGTGTCAGTGGACACCAGACGGTAGCCAGCCGGGAGCCTTTAACAGGCAGAGAGGAGCCTTCAAAGGCTTGGATATTTGCTGCT
This sequence comes from Drosophila watanabei, assembly GCA_008042575.1. Lineage (NCBI taxonomy): Eukaryota > Metazoa > Arthropoda > Insecta > Diptera > Drosophilidae > Drosophila > Drosophila watanabei. The sequence continues at coordinate 46,809 of VNJS01014961.1, forward strand.
GGAACGGTCGCCATATGACATCAGCAACAAGAGTCGCTGCACTGAGAATTGAGTTGAGAAAAGCTTACAGGAAATTAGAAGATAAATGCAATAGTATATTTTTGTCAAAATTAATTTTGTAATAAATAATATAAGAGTTCAATTATCAAAAGATATTTCCAAACAGGCATGTAAACTTCTAAACTGTTATTAACTTTATTAGAATTAATTGCACTTCTGAGAAAATTAATCTTTTAGGTTAACAAAATAATCAAAAAATTAATTTCAATATATACTACCATTAAAATTAAATTTTCCTTTTCAAATATTAATTTCCCTGAATGTAGTTTGATTAAATTCACATGACAGCCCCCTGGGAGAGTGCAGGAGCAGGCTTCTGCTGTGTTCACCGACATGTTTGCCTTGCGTCCCTTGCCTGCATCTCGGCGAGGGCAAGTATTATCCTTTGGCAAAGGACGCGCCGCTGTGCTCCAATAATATTTACACGCCCAAGTTGAAATGTTGTCGCCGCAAATACAATTCATCATTCCTGTCCTGTCCAGGGCGACCTTACACTTTAACATTAAATTGATTTATCACCGAAAATGTTGTCGAGAAATTGCATAAATTTTTGAGGAAACTCAATTTTAATGCGGGCCCCAAAACTGGCAACTGTCAAATGTTAATGCCAACCGCCAGCTGCTGGAGATTCTGTGACCCGTGGCCTGTCCCACGGATTTTTCAGGGGGCTTCCTTCGGTAATCGAGTGATATGCCTCATCGCATATAAATCCTCTAAGCAGGATAACACTTTAGCACGTAAACACCTAAGCAGCAAACGAGTTGTCAATGGCTCAACCAGAGAATGAAATGGTCGAAAAAAGAACCAATAAAAACAACCATTGCCATTTCTCATATGGAACACAAATCCGCTATTAATTTGTTCATAAACAAACATTGAATACTCTTTTTTGTTGTTTGGGAATATTTATATATATTTAACTGAAATACTAAGGATGTATTTTTTCAATTTAACTAGAATTTAAAATGTGATTGTTGTTATGATAACTAACCTGATTGATTGATTTTAAAATAAATATAAATACGTTAGCATATTGTTTATCTGTGTAAAAAAGCAGCGGTTCAGACTTAATAAAGAAATTTAAATGATTTATTTTTTTTCCCTTGAAAAGCAGCAGTTCAAACTTAATAAAGACATTTAAATGATTAATTTCTTTTACCCTTTGAGAGCTATCGATTACCCCCTTTGACATTTAAATTAATTTAAAATCCATTTCGATTGCCAAATATTTTCGGGGCAAATACGATTCGGAAGTGCACATACCTCGCAGCTAGTCCATCAAAATGAAGTGGAGCGTAAAAAGCAAAGAATAAATATCATAAAAGTAAAAGGCCAATAAATTCAAAAGGCCGCACACTGTGGCAGAGGCAATAGCAATGGCCGTGGCAATGGGAGATGCACGTGAATCCTTTTTTAAATAATTTATAACGTGAGTCGAAATTTATATTGTTTACGCATGTGTTCTGTTCCAGTGGCCGAGGATGTGCGGGCGTCGAGAAACTCGCAGGGCAATGTCTATCGCTTCGTGGAGGCCTTTCGCCAGCACGGACACAAATTGGCGACCGTAAATCCCATCAGCATCAGGGCGAGGTAGGCGGAGTCCTGGGAAGTCCTGCTGTGGAGTTCTGGCCAAAGCCTGGACTTCCCCCCAGAAATCATCCCGGCAAATGTCATATTTTATTCTCCCTTCTTGCTCCCTTTTTTTGTTTGTTCGTAATGTCACCCACCCGATGTCCTGGCTGCGTGTCCTTTGTCCTGTGAATTTTCGTGGGCGTGTGTTTCGGCCGGCCAGTAAGGAGGAGTTGCAGGAATTAAGTCCCGCATTTTATGGACTGCAGACACAGGACTCAGTGCGCACCGCTGGCCTCTTAAGTGGTCCGCAGGTGGCCCAGGACGTCGCCCAGCTGGAGCAGCTGCTCAAGGACATTTACTGCGGCCGCTCAGCCAGCGCCGAGTTCTCCTATGTCGAGGTAAGTGGCCCGCTAACTGGACACTAGGAAAAACGTGGAAAACACTTAAGAGGAATAAATATTTAAAGGATAATCAGGACTGGGAATTATTTACTTTCAACAATTAAATGTATATTATAAATTACAAAAATTAAATTCGAAACCTTTCTTAATTTGTTAAAGCTTTACACACATTTTCTTCGAGTGTCCTCGGCTCCCATAAACATAGCACCTTGTTGATCCCGCTTTCTTGTTTTCGCAGGACCTCGAGGAGCGCGAGTGGCTGGCCAGGAACTTTGAGACGCTGGACCAACAGCAGCTGCAGAACGCCGAGCGCTGCGAAATCGCCGAGCTGTTAATTAAGTCGCAGGCCTGGGACAATTTCATGGCCCTCAAGTTTCCCACTGTCAAGCGGTACGGGGGCGAGGGCGCCGAGTCCATGCTGGCCTTCTTCTGGCAGCTGCTACGCGACAGTGTCCAAGGTGAGGACTCGAAAATATTTCATTCCCATTTCCTTCACATTCGCATTACAAATTCGGTAATTTAAATTAACATGCAGGTCAAGTCTTTAGGTGTTTAGATAGCTTTAGGGTAATGTTAAATATATTTAAAATAATCACAAGGGTGGCATTAAAATTGCTGGTGATTTAGAACCATTAAAGAAGGCAACAATATAACTTAAAAGTAATTTGGATTTTTTATTTAAAATATTAGGTAATTTTCCTTCTGACGTTATTTTTCCTAGTGTAAAACTCAAATTTATTTATTTAAATCCTTGCCTGATTGTTGCTCCTTCGTCACGATTAGCATTTTCCGAAATCGCGGACCCATTTCAAGCCGCCAAACTTTATCTCCTCTTTACGTATTAGAGATGTCAAAGCTTTGTTTGATTTCCGCCTTGGGGATCAGGGTGAAGCGACTATCGTTTCACGTTGTCACACCTGAACAGGTGAACCTTCACGAGCTCTCGCATATCATGGCACGCTTACTTAACCCTAATCTGCTTTTCCCCCCCCCAAAAAACTTTTCTTCCTCGAATGCAATCCCGATTAAAACAACGAAAACAACGGAAACATCGTTGGAAATAACGACAACAAAAATCGTCCAATGGAATGACAGCGAACATCGAGCACGTGGTCCTGGCGATGCCCCACCGAGGACGCACACCACTGCAGGCCGCCCTGCTCAACATGCGGCCGGCGAAAGTTTTCCGCAAACTCAGCGGCGCATCTGAGTTTCCCGAAGACATCGAGGCCATGTCCGACGTCATAAGTCATTTCCGTAAGTGAAACTTTTCCGGGCAAATTTCGTGTTTTTTTATAGGGTACCTATAGGAAAGGATCATTATACTGTATCCCTTGCTACATGTCCTGAACATATTTTATAGTTAATGTCAGTTAAAAGAGCTTTATCTAAGAAGATTGATTGGTTTTCCTCTTTTTTGGGAAAGTTTGGGTTTACTTTATATTACTATTCATTTTATTTGACATTTAGCAACCTTTTTTAATAATTTAAAAGTCATTTCAAGGTCTGAAAAAGATCTCAATTAAAGGGTAATAATCGTTCGAGCAAATATATATCAAGCTTTCTCACTTGTGGGTGGCAATAAAGGCGAATGAAAGTAGGTCTGCTGGCCTAAGCACACATGGCGTATGCTTAATTTAATCAAACCTAAACCGAATCGCACACAGATGTTTCCGAGCAGCTGCAGGTGCTGGGCAAGAGCCTGAACTTCAGCATGGTGCGCAATCCCTCGCATCTCGAGGTAAGCCGACACACGCCAAACTTTGAAATTTGATTCCCGATTTTATCTTCCGGATCCTTTGTCCTCCATTCGCTCTTTCTCTCTCTCTCTCTCTCGCTCAGGCTGCCAATCCCGTGGCCATGGGCAAAACGCGTTCCAAGCAGCAGACACGGGGCGAGGGAGCCTTTGGAGATAGCGACAGTCAGCCCTTTGGCCAACATGTACTCAACGTAATCCTGCATGGAGATGCGGCCTTCGCCGGGCAGGGTATTAACCAGGAGTGCTTGAATATGGCCTATGTGCCACATTTTGAGGTGGGCGGCAGCCTCCACTTGATTGTCAACAACCAGGTGGGATTCACCACACCCGGAGAACGCGGACGATCCACGGCCTATACCTCCGACTTGGCCAAGTCCATCCAAGCCCCGGTATTCCATGTTAACGGAGATGATCCCGAGGCCTTGGCCCGCATCACGAACCTTGCCTTCCGATATCAGAGGGAATTCCGCAAGGACATCTTCATCGATCTCAACTGCTTCCGGCGCTGGGGCCACAACGAGCTAGATGATCCCACCTTCACAAATCCGCTGGTTTATAAGATTGTCCATCAAAGGGAATCTGTGCCGGATTTGTATGCCAAGCAGCTGGCCAAGGAGCAGGTTCTCTCTGAGTCACAGGCCAAGGAAATGAAGGATAACTATATGAAGTATCTGGGCGAGGAGTTGGCCTTGGCTCCCACCTATCAGCCGCCGCCTTCGTATTTTGAGAAGCAGTGGAAGGATCTTCAGTTGGCGCCCGCCAAGGAGCTGACCTACTGGGATACAGGGCTGGACTACTCCCTGTTGCACTACATAGGACAGCAAAGTGTGGCCTTCCCCGAGGACTTTGTAAGTTTTCGTTGAGATTACTAATTAGATTGTTAAGTTTAATCTAAATACATTGTAGAATATTCATCCACACCTGCTGAAAACCCATGTCACAGCTCGCTTAAAGAAGCTGGAAAACGGGGCCAAGATCGATTGGGCCACGGCTGAGGCCTTGGCCATAGGAAGTCTAATGTATCAGGGACACAATGTCCGTATCAGTGGTGAGGATGTGGGCAGGGGAACCTTTTCCCATCGTCATGCCATGCTGGTGGATCAGCAGACCAACGAGATGTTTGTTCCACTTAACAGCATGGAAGGTGGAAATGGTGGAAAACTGGAGCTGGCTCATAGTATTCTATCGGAGGAGGCGGTGCTGGGCTTTGAGTATGGCATGGCCATTGATAATCCCAATAACCTGATTATCTGGGAAGCGCAGTTTGGCGATTTTGCCAATGGAGCACAGATCATTATCGATACATTCATTGTGTCGGGAGAGAGTGAGTAGTGTTTAGTTATAAAATATATATTAAAATAATTTAAAAACCTCTGGAATTAAAAAATTTAAGAAGATAATTTTTAGTGACCAAAGTAATTTACAATTTAAACTTGATATATAAACACATCCACATACTTTCCTTTATTACTTTTATAATTAAGACCACATTTCTCTTAGCAAAATGGATGGAGTCGAATGCCCTGGTTATGCTGCTTCCCCATGGCTACGATGGTGCTGCCTCGGAGCACAGTTCCTGTCGCATCGAGCGCTTCCTGCAGCTGTGCGACTCCAAGGAGACCGCGCCAGATGGCGATTCTGTCAACGTGCACATCGTTAACCCCACCACGCCCGCCCAGTACTACCATGTCCTGCGCCGCCAGCTGGCAAGAAATTTCCGGAAGCCACTGATAGTGGTGGCCCCAAAGACGCTCCTCCGCCTTCCGGCTGCAACGTCCACACATGAAGACTTCCAGCCGGGCACGCTCTTCCACAATGTGTTGGGTGAGTGAGATGTTATATTAACAGGAAATGGGAATTGCATTTTGAAGTGACAATTTCTATTAAAGTAATTTTATTTATTATTACTTTACGCTTTTTAAAATATAATTTACCTCTTACCAAGTTGTCTTTATTATCTTTATATAATTTAATTATATTCTTAGAAGTACAGAGTTAGTCAAATTACTACCTACTTTTGTTCATGTCAGTTATTTTGACACGTGTCTGTTTGTTTAATACTTGTCAGAAGAATGACAGTTAAACTGAATTAAATGAATTATGTGTAAATGAGGAGGGATAATAATTAAAACTGGCAGGCATTATAAATTAAATGGTCTATTTTCTCCTTTCATTTATTAATTTTTTATATCTAGTTTAGACTCTTAAAAAACTATAAAATTAAATGTTAATCCTACTACTTTGCTCTTATTTAAGTTTAATATATTTTATTTTCCTAATAAACTTACTTCCACTTTTCTGCAATAGGCGATACCACCGTTAAGGCGGAGCAGGTGAAAAAGGTCATCCTGTGCAGCGGCAAGCACTACTACAACCTGGTGGAGGAGCGTGAGAAACGGCAGGCCTCTGACACGGCCATCCTGCGCCTGGAGTCCCTCTGTCCATTCCCCCTCCAGGAGCTGAAGGCACAGTTGGCCCAGTACGGCAACGTGCAATGTGAGTTCATGTCGTAAACTTTGCCCACAAAGTTCGCCAGTACTGTTTTACTCCATCGTTATCCTTTACACGGAAAATAATAGTATATAAAAGTTGAAACTATAACTTAAATACATACACCATAGCTAGGTTTCGCTTATATTAATCCTTTCTTTCCTTTCCTTTTAGTACTTAAATGTTAATTTAATTATATTTATTCTTTTCATATTCTTATTAATTTTTCCCTGTGCAGCTTTTGTTTGGAGCCAGGAAGAGCATCGCAATATGGGCGCCTGGACTTTTGTGCGGCCACGTTTTGAAAATTTAATTGGCCAACAGGTAAAAAGTCTGCCGCTGAAAGTGCTCTAGACACTTGCCACTTACCCCGACCGCTTTTTCGCCATTCTGATTTTCCGCTTTGCTTTTCCCCCCACCCCCAAAAACCAGCTCCACTACTGCGGCCGCTGCGAGGCCCCCACACCCGCCACCGGAATCGGAAAAGTGCATAAACGGGAAGTTGATGAGATTGTTGCTGCCCCATTTGAACTTTAGTGCGCCGCCCACGTCCACGTCGAACTACCCCTCCAGCCTGTCCATATATCACAAAGTACTTTAGCTCAATAAAACTGCCAAAAATATATATGTGTGTAAAACGCAAGAAAACTGAAGTGTCTAAGGATAGCGGGTTCTTAATACCCTAGCGTGGGAATATATATATTTGAAATTGTTTTTCAATTGGTTGAGGATTGAATATTTCGCCAGCTCATATAAAAAAATTTTGTTGAACAATTGAAGCCGGTTAATTCTTAAATATTAAACCTTAATTTATCTTTATTTATTCCTCAATTTAATAATATATTTTTTCTTTTAATTATTTGCGCAATAATTCCAATCTGATTAGAAGTTGTAAGTCCGAATATTATTTAATATTATTATAATTTTCACAAGTCAAAAAGTAGTCGTAGAAACTACGCCTGAAAAGAATCAAACTTAAGCTTGGATTTAATATAATCTTTAACATCCTTATAGTTTTTTATTTCTGACTGGCAACTTTCCGGAATTGATTGTATATTGTACTCATCTTAAATACTTTCCTTTGTGTGTGTTCGAAAATTCCCCTTAAACTGAAAATACCCCCAACAGGAAGGCCTTAAAAAAGAAAGGAAACAAAAGTAAGAGAGGAAAAGCGCTCGCCGCTTTACACACAATAATTTATCGTATGGAAAAGCCGTATACGAAGTGGAGGAAACTTTAAGCAAAAAGTTTTTAATTGTTTGTTACTGACCGGCCAGGCCAGCTGCCTGGTCCGGCAATTGTGAACATAATTTGTTTGTAGCAAGTACTTTTCTGTCGGCCCAGCAGACCCATAAAAATCATAATGTCCCTCCCTCAAAAAAGAAAAGAGAGAGTCAGAAGCAGAGGCGAACTTAACCTACCGTAAATATTTATTATATGTTTATGAAACATTTTACAGACTTTCATTTTGGAATTGTTTAAGCAGCGTTTAAGCAGTGACCTAACTTATAAAAGAAGTACAGAAAATATTCGTGGGCTAAGTCAGACGTGGTGGTTATAAGATAGCTGGATATTACATATGGTTCGAAGGACTACGAAAATATACATACATGTCAGACAGAGAGGTGAGGTGAGTGGTGAGGTGTGTGGCGAGGTTAGTGTGCTGATAGTTGTGGAGTGTGTACTACATATAAGGCGTTACCAAGGACCTAAAGATTGACGCTACACAGCGGAGTGGTGATAGAAGGTATACGGAAGAGAAACAACTAACTGCGAAAGGAGTCAAAAGTGGCCAAAGTCTCATCATCAAGCTTAAACTCTAGACATCTGACGGCAGGACTTACACGACCTGCCTGCCATAGACCTGCTCTAGAATGCTATAAAAGTCGGTGGACGTCTTATATGCAAAGTGCAGAAGTCACATCCAGAAGACCATGGCCACGCACACCATGACCACCACAAAGGCGGCCTCCCGGCAATTGGCATTATCCCAGCCGCACTCCAAATCGAATTTCAAGGCCTACAAAGGAGTATAAAATTAATAAATAATTTTTAATATTATTTAGCTTTAGAACATACCTCCATTAGCTGTTGACCTCCTTTGTTTTCGCAGCGTGTCTCTCTTAGATCATCATCATGATCATCGCAGTTATGGCGTCCGTACACCTGACAAGGTGAGTTCATGAAAGTGCGGAAGACAGTGTCGGTCCAGGTTTGCGAAGAGCAAATATACTGGCGCCTCTTGCGCTGCCAGAACTCAACCCAACTGAAAAGGATAATAGGATAATGCATAATGAATATATAATATAGGATGTGTATTACCCCAAATCACAATCGCAGTTGAGATCCGTGTGGGACATCTTCAGGTCAGTGAGGAACACACTGTTGGGCAGATAGGGCACAGCACCCGTATTTGGGTTGGGAATCTTCTTCAGGTTGCGATTGTTATAACGGATATCAAGGGAAATGTTTCGAACTCGGCCCATATACTTGAAGAAATTCGGTGGGAGGGCTTGCAGTGAGGTGTTGAACAATTGCATGTACAGATACGGAGAACGCATGCCCTAAACATAATAATATTATTAACAAAACAAATCAAATTTATAGATATAACTCACCCTCAGGACACGTTCGTGCAGATTACTAAACTGAGGACCACTGAACGTAATGTTGGTAAGCTTGGAGGGCAGATGACCCTCCATTTCGCGCTGCAGATCAGTGGGATTGCCCAGCCAGAGGGTCTGCATCTCCAGGGTGGGTCCAGAACCCTTCTTGATAATTCTCGTGAAGGGTTGCGGCGCTTCGATCCACAGTTGGCGTATATTATAGTGATGACGCAGCAAATATGGAATGTTAAAGTGCTCAATGTGAGAGTAAGCAGTGAGCTTCAGGGATCGCAGGTGAGGCAACGAGTCCAGGCAGCCGTACTCAAAGTAGTGAAGCCGGAAATTGGATATGTCCAGCATCTCGAGATCCTCGTTGACGCCATCGAAGCTGTTGTTGTTCAGCGAGGTGATGGGGTTTCCAGACAGCATCAGACGCCTGACAAGGGAATAAAATAACTAGAAAAAGGCCAATAAATATAAAATATATTCAAAACCCACCTCAAATGTGGCAGAGATTGTGTCATCAAGGGCACATTTGTGAGATCATTATTGGAGAGGTCCAGCATGCGCAGATTGGACATATTGTTGGCTAATTCCTGGGGAATCGAAGGCAGTTCGTTGTAGCCCAAACGGAACTCACGCAGGAACTTTAGACGAATCTCGGGCACTGTGCTCAAGGAAACATTCTCCAGGCCCAGCTTGATCAGCGAGTTTTCTAGACCCATAAACGACTTATCCATCACCTTGAGATCCCTATTATGAGAGAGATCCAACACAGCCAGCTTGGGCATGGTGGCAAAGACGGCGTCCTCGATGCGCAGCAAGTAGTTGTAAGATATATCCAGATAGCGAAGGGACTAGGAAATACACATTATTAATAAATACAAATTTAATTTAAGTAATATCTTAGCTCACTCTAAACTTATTGGACAGATCCATGCTGTGAATGGTGGAGATAAAGTTATTGGACAAATGCAACTCGCAAAGTGTCAGGGCAGCCAAGCTTGACAGTGACGATGAGGGAATCTTCAAGAGCATGTTGTGCGACACATCCAATCTAAAATACGAAACAGAATTGTAATCAGTTAAGAAATCATTTAAGAGATCCTGAGCTCACTTCTCCATTCCTCCATTGTAGAAGAGATTGTCGGGCAGGCCACGCAGATGATTGTGCGAAAAGTCAACGATTCGCAGTCCTTGGACTGGCTTAAAGATGTCCTGCGGTATATCGCTGAGATAGTTGTGGCCAAAGTACACCAACTGCAGGTGCTTAGTGTTCTTGAATGCATCAAAGTCCAGTTCATGGATCCAATTGTAGCTGAGATCTAGCCATTGCAAGTTTATCATATTGCCAAAGACATCGCGAGTGGTGTTCTATAGGGTTTTATTGTTTTAAAAATGTTTAAAAATAAAAACATAAGTCAGAAGGATACCCACCATCAGCGAATTATAACCCAAATGCAGATGGGTCAGTGAATTCTCCGCCGGACGGAAGTAACCCGGGTGAATTATGGATATATTATTGTGGGAGAGATCCAAAATCTTAATGTTCGAGTGGTACATGCCGCCTGATAGTAGAGATATAAATATCATTAATTAATTACTTATTCATTTTGTTAAGTATTAATAATTCCATTACCATGTTCATTTCGTCCACTCCATGATGAATTGTACATCAGTTGCCTGATTTGATTGTGGCTCACATTAACATTTAAATTCGACAGCGTTCCCACTTGATCAAAGTAATCAAAGTTAAAGTTGGGCAACTGATTGAATGCCATGTCCAGGATCTCCAAATTCGGCAAGTTCTGGAAGGACTCCTCCGCCAAATTGTTGATTTTGTTGCCCCTCAAGCTCAGATACTCCAGTTCATCCAGGTTCATGAAGGCCCTTCGCTCGATCTTGTCAATCTTATTGTCATCCAGATGCAGTTTCCTTAGTGCTTCCAGATCGAAAAAGGTATAAGTGGACACCGAAGTCAGGTGATTAAAGCGCAGCGAGATCTCCTCCAGCTTGGAGTGGATGTCGCCCTGGAAGGTACCCTTGGACACCTGCTCGATGCGGTTGTCGTGCAGCTCCAGTAATCGTAGATTTTTTAGGAAATGGAAGCTGGTGTCACTCATGCTGCTAATATGGTTGTTGCTAAAGTCCAGCTCTTGCAGCGAGGTCAGGTGCCTCAGAGCCTCAGCCGGCAGGGCGCTGCCCGAGTAACCATGGGACATCTTCAGAGAGATCAGAGAGTGGCCAATCTAAAGAACAGAGGAAATAAAAAAAAATATAATTAAATATAAATAAATAATTAAAAATCCCCCACAGAAAACCCATTTACCTCATGAAAGGCATCGTTCTCAATGCTGGAAATTCCATTCTCGCTAAAGTCCAATCGCTTCAGGCCCCTCACATGCTTAAACGCGTGCGACTGAATCCCCGAGAGACTGGCCCTGGTGATCTGCAAGTCCTCCAGCTCCACGCCAAAGTCCTTAAAGTCCTCCGGTCCCAAGGAGGAAGAGCCCATCCGCGAAATCGACAACGAGCGCATGTTCCGCATTCTGGTCATACTTTTGTGTAAATAAATAGAAGAGTGGTAATGGGGTAAGGGGTGCGTGTGTGTGGGAAGCAGGATATTCTCTCAGTGCTGTGGGTGTCACTTACTTGCGCAGTGTCTGCAGATTGGTGGGATCATTCCGGTCACCGCTGAGATCCAGCTTCAGGAGGGTGTAGTGCATGGCATTGAACGTTTCGGTGGGCTTTTGGATCTTGATCTTATTGTCGCGCATGCTGATGACCCTGTGATAATATAAGAATAAAGGATATAATGTATAAATAATACATAATTATATATTCCTTTCTTGTAAAACCTTTGAGGAAATAAAGCTCACATAACATAACTAAATAGCTTTGCAAATTTGTATTGATTTCTAGTTTTTAGATTTTTTATGTCTAAGCTTTTCCTTCAGTGTCGACTGTTTTTTCCACAATTGCCTGATTGCGCGGCTTCTCCCTCCTCCGCGGGTTCTTTAAAATCGGGTCACACTCTTAGCCCACATACAAAACGGAGGGAACGGAGTGAAGCCCCTAGACAATCCGATTAGGCACCCGTTTGTGTGCAGTGTGTGGGGGGAAGTCGGGGTAGCAACAAGGGATATTGAGGTGTTTTTGGCTCACCTCAAGACATCGAAATTGTTGAAGAGCTTGTGATGCAGCTTGGTGAGATTGTTTCCAGACAGGTCGAGGATCTGCAGGCTGTTCACCAGGCTGTCAAAGGCCTGAATCGAGATATTGGTCAGGCCGCAGTATCGCATGTAAATCTCCCTGATTCGAGCAGGCTTAAAGGCATCTTCCTGTGAAAAAGAGTTTATAATGAACAAATAATTAAATGTTAAATATTTTAATATTATTATAAATATAAAAAATATCCGTAAAAAGCTTACCCTCAATGTGTGAATGGGATTTCCATCGAAGAAGGTCCGGTTCACGGTATCAAAGTACTTGAACGAGTTGGGCGGCAGCACTTCGATGTGATTGTACTCCAGATGCAAATTATCCAGATTTAGCTTGGTGCTGGCCTTGATGTCATAGGTCTCATTGCCACTGAGCGACCAGATCACGTTGTGGGAGATGTCCAGGGTCCGCAGGCTCTTAAGCAGCCCCAAAGCGTCGTAAGGAATCTCCGAGAGGATGTTGTCCGTCAGCAGGAGGCGGGTCAGTCGTGGCATTCCATCCACAAACACATTTGGATCGATCTCGAAGAGGTTGTTGCCACTCAGGTCCAGGGTCTCCAGGATCAGCAGCCCCGAGAAGCTGTGCGGTGACAGCTGCGAGATGCAGTTCTCGCGCAGTATCAGCGTCTGCAGCGAGTCCTCCAGCCCGCGGAACGAGTCGTGATGGATGTGCGTTATGTGATTGTAGCCCAGGTCTAGGTGGCGCAGCTTCTTCAGGTGCCGCCACGATTTCGAGGGCATCTCCACCAGATCGTTCTGCGGCAGGATAAGTTCCCACAGCGACCGCTCTAGCCCAATGAAGGCGTCTTCCGGTATTTCCGTAAGGTAATTGCCCGAGATCTGCAGCCGGTATAAGCCAGTGGACTGCAGGAAGTACGGCTCGATTTCGCGCAGGCCCGTGTTCTCCATGTGCAGCATGAAAACCTGACCCCGGATAAGAGTATTAAGTATGTACACATTAGGAATTAAATAATTTATTAAGATTTAAAAGGTCGTGCTTGGGAAAATAAAAATAAAGGAAATGATTTTGTACAAACTTCTTAAAACCAAACTCACTCACCTTTGATTGGTTCACCATGCGCGGCAGTGCGGGAAATGGAACGTTCTTGCAGTGCACAATTCCCAGATCCGTTGAAGATTTGGAACAGGTGCACATCACATTGTAGGTGCAGGGCGGGTAATGCGTCTCCTCCATTTCACGATCGAACATCGAGGCGCGGGCCAGCGACATCCAGATCATGATCATAAGGGTTATTGTCAGGAAGGCATAGCCGAACTTAAAGAAGAACTCGAGGCCCTAATGGTAAGAAAGATAAAATAACTGAGCAGGAGGAAAAAAAAACTCTTTTCATGTTAATTTTTATTATTTTTAGTAACTAATTATTCCGCTTAATTTAATTACTTGCAATTCATTAATGTAAATTACTTAAAAAACTTCATATTTTTTAATATTTAAATTGTATGAATATGTAATAAAAATTAACTATAAAATATCAAATAGAAGCCATTAAATGGAAGCTTTATAATTAATTTAAAAATTATAAATCCAGATTGAGATTGCTATAAACCTCCGAAGCTAAGTACTTAAAACTTTTCCCCTCTACCCCCTAAAAAGTTTATATTTTCCTACATCTCTTCTAAGAAATGAGTGACAAAAGACCTCGACAAGAGGATAAAAACTTAATTATCCTTGGAAAAAGTCCAAAGGGGTATCTCCCGTTTCACAAGAATTAAATCCAGTCAGTCTTCTTTAAGGCTTCGCTAAGCCGCAAGTGTTGAGCACTTCAGGGGCTACTCGTAGAGACTATCAAGTGTCCTTCTCCGAAGAAAACTTGATTTGATTAAGCAGGATGCGAAAGCATTTTGTTGGCTAATTAATACACACCATTTTGTGGTTAATTGGATTAGGCACTCGCGATAATTGGCATTTAAAACGAACTTAATTGAATTCAATTGCCGCACACTGTCCACTGTCCACAGATCAAGTTGCAGCTCCTGCGCAGGACACTCGCGTTATAATCCTGGCGGCTTCTTGCCTTCAACGTTAAACGGAAGTTCGTCAGAGGAGCAGGGCTAGCGAGGAAAAAACACGTCCGAACCGCAGCGCGTTCCACGCACGTCTGACAAAATGCAAATCAATCGGCAACGGGACCAGTATCGCTCGTCTTGGCCAAGTGGCGCACCCGGCTAATTGGATTGTAACATATCGTGAATAGTCGACGGCGCCGAGACGCCTTCGCCACTCTTTGCCCCAATATCCATTGGGCACACGTCCGACAGCGAGAGCGAGAGCTCGCCTCATTTTGCAACATTACTGAGCTTGCTATTGGCCAAAATGCTCGCGGATCTGGCCTTTGTTTAGAATATGGCCAGCAAGAACACGGCGATAAAAGTGCGAGCAGGGCGGAAGCGGATTTCAGTTGGGGTTTTTTGTCTAGATTTTCGCCCCAATGCAACGGCAGCAGCCTCTGGGTCGGCTTAAAACTTGTACGAATTCGTTTAACATGATTTCGGTGTGCGCTGCTGGGTTTTTTGGGGGTTCGCAGGAAAAGCGTCGATAGCGCAGCAAATGGCGTGAAAAGCATCATGTAAAACAAGCACAAACAATTGCATGAAAATGTGAAAAAGGGATAAGGAATATTAATAAAGTAAAAATGTATACATTTAAATTTAATTTTTGTAAAGTAAAGAGCCACAATATTGCCGTTTTTAAAGTTCTTGTGTAGCTCCTTAAATGTTTATTTAAAAAAAAAAAGCAAAGAAATAATTTAAAATATTAATTTAGAATTCATACAACAACCGCATTTCATGGAGCATTAAATTGACTTCTTAGAACAAAGATTGCAAATAAATAAAACACATTAGTGTAATCTCTGAAGTGTACGAATCTTATGATACAGCCAGGAATGATAGGTTCGCTCCTTGACAAGTTTTTTATCTGGAATCAAAATAAAATAAATAAATGAATAAGAATTACAATAATTGTTTACCAATATCTACGCTTACCATCGCTTTGAAAGCACTCAGCCAGATTTGGCGGACAAATGTTGTCGGAGTTGTAATAAAAAGTGGTCTTCAACTCGCGAAATTTATTATGCGAACGCATGGTTACCTGCCGCGAGTAGGGCTCCTTGCCATCTAGATGGGATCTGACACAGTGGGCAGAGAGGTTGATGTCCATCACATCACTAAGATGGTCATCGATGGCCTCCAGTAGGCGAGGGGTTTTCTTTAGCAGCTTTGAGCAGATATCGCTATAAGCTGCAAACAGAAAATATTAAATATTCATTAAATGAAGAGAAAGTTTGTCAAATCAGCCATACCGTTGGGCAAATTGAGGTGCACTTGTATCATCACCAAATGCTCCAAAGTGCAGTGGATTTGAAAGAGCTTGGAGACCCGCTCCATGCTCTCGCGCTCATCAAAATGGCTGTTCTTAAATCCCGCCTCATCCTCGTCCTTGTTGGCATACTTGGCATTCCCAGACTTGTCGGCACCGTTGTGGTGCAGCAACGTCTTTCGCATTCCGCCCGCACCGGGCGTGGGATCTCCTCTAACCGCGTTATGCAAGGATTTTCGCAGCTGGGGCAGACTCTGCGGTGAGTCAGCATCGTCATTTGCCGCCGCCACCTCGCTTGTGCTCTTGAGCAGGTTGACGCTGCACATGTTGCTCTCGGTGTAGATGAACTCGTAGTCCTTGTAAACCTTCTCCAGGCCAATCTCCAGAAGGAGTTCCAATGGCTCGGCGCCACTGAGACATGGCATGGCTAATCGACGGTTGGCTAGCTCCTTGATGATCTCAGCCAGGCGATTCTTGTTGGTGGGTGTATTCTAAAAGGAATAAATTATTAAGGAAATATAAATTAAGATTTAATATTAATAATTAATGTTACTTACCACAATATTACAGCGAGCGGCGCAGTGAAAGAGTATATTGAAGGCCATTTTGAGATCCTTATAGTTCTCGCAACCTGAAAAACAAGAGCAATGATTAAACACCTAAAGAGAGACTACCGTAAAATACAAATTATGGAAAATTATTAACTCACATTTGAGCAGCTCCCACAGCTTGTCAGTCAGGTCAGTAATCCTACGAATCTTGGCCCGGTGCACCACATCCTCGATGTCGGACTCTCCCCCCAGTCCGAGGGTGGGCAGATCCGTGAAGCCCGACACATCGGTCATGGTCTTGTTGATCGACTCCCGCAACTCGTCCATATCGATGCCAATGCCACAACGGTACTTGGGATCCCTGGCAATGCCCTGCTGCACATCCTTGTGGTAGCTGACGATATCCTCGCGTATGTAGGCCAGGATGCGTAGCTGATTCATAAAGTCCTTGGTCAGGGGACTGCAGTCACCCACGCGGAACGTGTTGTTCAGAGCCACCTCGCAGTCGTGCAGGTTTATCAGGAGCGGGAGAGGGGCGTTGGTGGAGTGGGAACAGCGCAGCATCATGTTGGAATTCACCATGTAGTTGTTTTCGATGACAGTTTCAGCTGGATGGCCACCGGCAGGGGAATGCTGCTGCACCAGGGACTGTGAGGTCACCGTGTAGGCTGGCACCACGCCCTGGTAGCTGAGGACTCCCCGCGAGAAGTGCGTTTTATCGAACTCGTACTGAAGCAGCTGCGTTTGGCCCAAGTCCTGGGCGTCGCACAGAAACCACACGGAGCCCAGGCCCTCGGTCCGCTGGAAAGATTCCTGACATATTATGGCCCTCGCCTTGTCGGCGGGCACTCCCCGGTGGAACTCCTCTTCCAGCTTCCAGGGGTTCTTGTCCTCCAGCTGCAGATCCAGCGACTGATCCCCAATGGCTTCCACATCACAGTCATCCTTGAGGGGACTTCCCGTGAGATCCAGCTCCGACGTGCCCTCTGACTTACGCTCCCGCTTGACAGGCGTGGTCCGAATCCTGGACGCAGCGGCATCGCTTCGTTCCTCTCTAAAAAGCAACACTATCTTTTTTCCCGCCTCCGCAGCTCCGACTATGCTGACCAAATAGGTGGGCGGTGGGCCGTAGGTAATGGTATAGGTCTCGCCGTATCGACGCATTAGCTCCGCGTACACATTCGCCAGATTGGTAGACATTTTATCGGTCCCGGAATTTTAATTATTAAAGAAAAGAAAAGCGGCAAGTGTTCAAAAGCGAAGCCAATCAGCGATAGGTTTATCGGCATCGACTAGCTAGAGGTGTGGCAAAAACGATGGATTGTCTCTAAACCGATAACGATAGTTCTGCAATTGAATCGGTCCATCTCTAGCGGGCCGCACGTGTTGAAATTGTTTTCTTAATTTACAAATCTAGATTTTACCTAATTTAAGAATGTCAGACTTTGAAATGGAGGACAGTGGCTCCGGCTACGATTCGGGGGATAACTCCGACGCCGAGGTAAGTGGTTAAACTTGGATATTTGGTCGACAAACAATAACATTTTACTTGTAATGTGCAGCTGCAAGCGGCCTTTGAGCGTGGCGACTTGAAGCCAGGTCTGAATGTGGAGTTTAATGGCAAGCAGCGGGACAGAGTTAATGATGTGGTAAGTGAAAAGTTTGATCAGTGATCCCGTGCCTCATTAACAATCATTTTTGCAGACCAAACTCCTGGCCAAAACAGAGGCCATTCGGCTGCAGCTTCCGTGGCTGGAGCGTCTGGACATGGTCAACACACTGGCTCCCCTGGCCCCTGAGCTGGCCGTGCAGCTGGAGAAGCACGAACAGAAGCGCGCCAATCTGTTCAAGGGCAACCATAAGCTGCCCTACATTCGTCCCGAAGAAGATCCCGTCCTGAACGATTTCAAGCGCGAAATGCTCTTCCATCGACAGGCCCAGACTGCTGTCCTCGAGGGCATTCCCCGGCTGCATGAGCTGGGCATCAAGACCCGCCGCCCCGATGACTACTTCGCCGAAATGGCCAAGTCGGACGAGCACATGCAGAAGGTGCGCGCCAACCTGATGGCCAAGCAGCAGGGACAGGCCAAATCGGAGCGCATCAAGCAGATCCGCGAGCAGCGCAAGATGGGCAAGATGCTGGCCAAGCAGACCAAGGTGCAGCGCGAAGCCGAGAAGAAGGAAATGCTCGACAAACTGAAAAAGTTCCGCAAGGGCAAGCTGAAGAACCTGGACTTCTTGGAGGATGCCAAGGCCCTGGAGTCCAAACAGAAGCAATCTGCCGACAACCGAAAGAAGCGCAACAAGAAATTCGGTTTCGGTGGCAAGAAGAAGGGCATGAAACGGAACACCAAGTCCTCATCGGCGGGATTGGATGGCGAGAAGGGTTCGTCGCGTCGCCAGCGAGGAGTTAAGGCGGGAGCCTCGGTCAACAAGCGGATGGGCAAGTCGCGGCGCATCAAGGCCAAGGGCAGAAAGTGATTCGATCTGTTAGAGGATTGTGGCTTTATAATTAGGTGACCAAACGTTAACTTTAGTTTTACAATTGCCCCGCGCCGTGTATAGATTTTTTAGAGCTAAAAATAAACATACAGTTTTATGTGCAAACAGTTTGGACTTTCAGTTTCATTGTTAATATTTTATTTTCTTTATAATTTACATTTTTCTAACTTAGGTTATAACTTAAAATTACTCTTCCCTTGCTTCCTTATTCTTTTTCTTCTTTTTGGGTTTGACGGGCACTTCGGTTTCCTCCACAATGTCCTCTGTTTTTCGTTTCTTTTTCGACTTGACACTCTCGACTTTCTCAGCAGATTCTTCCTCAGATATTTTCTCAGCTTTGTTCTTTTTCTTCTTTTTGGATTTCATGGGCAACTCCTCCGTTTGCTCTTCTATAACGTCCTCTTCCAACTTTTCTGCTTTATCCTTTTTCTTCTTTTTTGGCTTTTGAGGTGCCTCCGTGGACTCCAACTCACTTACTGCTTCTGCAGCCTCTTCTTTACTTAAATCCTTCCGTTTCTTCTGCTTCTGATCTGACGCTTGCTCCTCAGCGGCTTTCAGTTTGCTCTGCATCTTCTCCAGCAACTCGCGCTCCTGCTGCTCCAAGCGGGCAATCTTTCCACTCAGCTTGAGGCCGTGCCGAGCTCCCTTGTGCGCTGTCCTGCCGCCGCAGGCCTTGAACAGCTCCTCGTCCGTCAGCACGCTCACCTTGGACACTGCTATATCCTCCACGCGGATGCGCTCTGTGTTCTCTACCTCGCCGCCGCCTTGGGTGAGCAGAGCCGTTTGCAGGAAGTTGTCGTAAGTGGATTTGCCATCGCTGGCGTGCTGCTCCTTCGCCTTCTTCAGCTTGCGGGCGGAGAACGCCTTGGTGGATATTTCCACGGCATCCTCGCCCTCCTTCCGACCGGTTGTGATCTTGCCGTTCTGCTGCACCTGGACATCAACGTTGCTGGCCGCCTCGTTGAAGCAACGCTCCCACCAGTGGTCATTGAATTCCTGGGCTCGATCCACACCCAAGCCAGCGTTGTCGAACTTCAGGCTGGCCTTAAGGGGTGCAGCAATGCCGGTGTTGTGCTTGCCCAATCCCTCGCCCTCCTTCCAGCCATACTTGCTGAGTATTTTCTTGGCAAAATTCATGCCAAAAGCTCTTAAAACTAAGAATTTTCAAAATGTAAACACACGTGTGGGAATGGGGTAGAGATGGTATTCTAGACTGAAATTGTTATCGGTTATCGATTATCGAAAATTGTATTAATCACAGGGTGCTTCAGGACGATTACTACTTTTGGGCGCATACATTTTTATTAAATTCAAAAATATTCTCAGATAAGAATGTTATTTCCCAAATACTAATTAAAAATAAAAAATCTTTCGCTTCCTTTACACATTCATTATTCCTTTATTTCACAATTCAGCTCCGCTCGTTTGCTCAACTTTTTTGGTACATAATCATAAGTATTAAGTGGCAATAAAAAATCAACTGCTTTTACATTAAGGAAACTGATTTTCTTTCGATACAAAAAAGGGGAAAAAATACTCGAAACAAGGGGTATTTTTCTCTCAGTACACGCCACATAAAATCGATAAAGTTTTGCAGAACCATACATAACGCGCGCTCAGTCCACAACGCACACACTCCGCCGGATTTATGTCCACACACCGCTCACGCAAGCCGCTCGGCTTCAAATCTAAAAGATGTTCGAGGTGCAAAGGGTTTGCTCACGTCTAATTGCCTGCCGCTGTCCAAGAACTTCGGGGGGGAGAGAGAGAGCCTTGGTCCGCGGACGCGTTCGATCCTTTGCAGAATTTTCAGCCAGCGGTGCTGCGGTGCGATCTGTGGACTCCATCCGTGGCTGTGGTTGAGGGACTGAAGGTGAGCTAACTTCAATTAAAATCTAATTTTAATTTTCCGGTCGTTTACGTTTCGTTACAATCGCGGTCGTGAATGTGCCATCCAATTTCCTTCCTCCTGCGTTGTTCAACTTAAAGTATGTGTGATTCGGTCTGATCTCCATCTCTATCTCGTCTTTTCAAGCGACTACTACTGCGTTCTCGGATGTTTTTTAAAAACAAAATTACATATATTATGTGGTTGTTGGTATTTATAATTAGATAGTGGTACAGGATGTTCTTGTTAGCTATCAATTATTCAATTCAATCATTTTTATCAATAATAATCGAAAAACGAACATTGGTGTTGCTTTGTTCTTGGTTGTTGGTTGAAGTTTTGTTGTTGTTGTTGGTTGGTTGTTGTTGGTTACTACTAATCATTCGCTCTGCCACCGCTGCGGATGCGGATGCACGCCCCGCCCAGAGCTGCCAAATCGATTGACAGACACAGGCGGGGACACGCAATCACACGCACGCACGATTGCAGGAAACAAGGACGAGCATTCGATGAGTGCGCGCGCTTAGAAGGCGAAGAGCAGCAGGAAGGCCATCATAAGACAGAACAGACCCATGGCCTCGGACAGGGCAAAGCCCAGGATGGCGTAGGAGAACAGCTGCTGTTTCAGCGATGGGTTCCTGGCGTAACCGATGATGAGGGAACCGAATACTGTTCCGATACCAGCACCTGTTGCATTGGTTCGTTGTTATCAGAAATTGAGAAAGAGAAAGTACAAAAATCAAGGCATTAGTTTTACGTCTCAAGTTGAAGGTAAACAATAAAAGATGATCTTCGTCAAAAGCCGAAGCTTCGAGCTGTGCTTATCCTTCCTTTTGGGGGGATTTAGAAGTAATAAACACAGCTCTCCATTTACAGAGTTTGTCTCATTTGCCTTCCGCTCTCTTTGTTGCCTGGTAAGTCAGTCACAGATTAGTCTGAATTGAGTTCTGCCCCGCGAGGGGGCAGCAAGCACATCGCACTTAAACGGCTGGCCACGAAAGCTTTCAATGCAACCAGGCGGCGGTAGCTGGTGGGCGACGGCAACGCCATGGCCACAGGATTTCTGGTACTTTCGCCCTGCAATCACACAGGTTTCCTGCTAGGAAATGAAAGTCTCGCCACAACAGAGACTTTGGCCAATTCTCAGACCTTCCCGGGGCAATTGTTTTAAAGAGTAATCAGATACTCGTTGTGTGTGCCCCAGATGCTAGATTGTAACTGACTTGGTAGAGCGGTCAAGAGAGGCGTTGGACTCGTGAGATTCCCCTGAGTTACAGGATGAAAATAAATGAATAGATGACAAAAACGAAACCAATACGAACCGGATCCAGCAACTCCGACTGTGGCAGCACCAGCACCAATGAACTTGGCAGCAGAATCGATGTCACGGGTGACTGGCGAGGTCTGGAATGACCGGATCTGTGGCAGCAGTGCAACTGGGGTTGTGTTCTGAGCGGCCAAGGTCTGGCTCTGGCTGATGACGGCGCTGCTCAATGGTCGCAAGTACTGCTTGGAGCTGGCGAGGAGCTGCAAAACGATGATAAAAAGTTTGTGATGATTATTACATAAGGAACACAGAACGAGAATGTTGTGAGTACATTTGATTGAGATAAAAAATAAGCTGTATTTTATTTACTAACTTGAACATTATTAAAAAAAATTGGAATGTTAAAAATGTAAAATAAAATCTCAATGAAATTATATTTAAAGAACTTTTAAATGTCTTTCTTATTACATTTTACAATCATCACTTAATAAACTAAGTATTATTTTAATTCCTCAAATTTCTTCCAATTAAATTTACTAAATTTAAAACCCTTAAACAACCCTTCCAAGTTCATTGCTCTGCCCCTATATTCGATAGTCAAGCATTTGGCCAAAAGTTATGCAATCGTTAAGTAATTTTTATTAGATTGGCAATTTGGCCAAGTCATTTGTTGTTCTTGTTTCATCCTATAGTTCTTAGTCTCCTCAATGAACAGTTCCCATTTCTTGTCAATATAAAATGATAAACAAAACTATATAATTATTGCTAATACCCCCGCGCGCTCCCTCACCCCCACGGCCATTGGAAAGCTTTCGCCAGTTCTAACCTCAACTAAAGAAAGACCGACATGTTATACAATGCCATGTGAGGCAGTCTGTGGACAGTTTCCAAGAGCTAAACAAAGTCAATATTACACTTATTTGTCCTAATTATATCCCTTAGAACCCCGCAAATGCATTTAATAACTCGCGTCCAGCCGCAAAGTGCGCATAACCTCAAAGTTCGACCCGCAACTTATGTAACTGTGTGCCATCCGTGTTTTTTCACCGCGGCCCGTGGAAGCTCACCACAGCGGCATGCCAGCATAGAAATGGAAGAAAATCGATGCACTTTTCCCAAATTATGTAATCTCAAGATTAAAATGTAACTTTTGCAATTTTATCTCTCACAGGTGTACACACGCACTGAGGGGGGCTGGCTCTACTTACGGCGCTCCTGGCAACGGGGGCAATGCGAGAGACTGTCGACACGAACATTTTCGGTTGATTTTTTTTTTGTTGGCTTACGACAAACTTGAAGCTAGCGCACGGCTCTGCAAAAGATATAGACGAAAGATATGATTATCGGTTAGTGCTCAGAAGCAAAGTATCAAAAGCCGCCTGCGCCGCCTCAGAAAAGTTACGTAACAACGTGCGAAAAAGCTGCGATTGCACTGGAAATACACTCAAATCGCTGCCAGTCAAAGATAGAACCTATTTGCTGCGTTTTCCTGGGAAATTCTCGCAAATTTTCCGACTTTTTCAGTGACGCAACGACTCGAGACACACGCACACTCTGAATCTGTCACATGTGTGTGTGTGTGCCGCAAGATGGCGACAGTTAAACACGTTTTGTTTTTCATCTTTTCGCACTGATAATCGCGCTTTTCCACACGGTTAGCCGACTCTGCTGATAATCTGAGGCGTTTTCCACGGCGGTTATCCAATCAGCGGGGCCGGGGGTGCTCCGCTGGGCGGGGGGAGGCAGATTTTATCATTATCAGAGCAACCGTCAACTCACTTCGAACAAACCCTTCACAGTGGACTCAGTGGAAGTACGGTACTCTGAGTCTGAGAAACAGTGTTGCCAGATGCAGATTTTGGCTTCCCCCTAAAAAATCTCAATGTGTTGAAATTCTACCTAAATTCCATGTATTGGCCTAGTTACTTTTGAAGTAAACCACAATCTCGGGAATATTTTGTAATAGAAATCAGAAAGATATTGCTGGCAAGTGGCATTTAAAAAAGGGCTGCGATTATAAGAACGAGCAAAGCCCCCTACATCCAGCCGGAAACCCCCTGATCTGGGAACACTGGTGAGAAATATGTATAATTAACGATAGATCGTAAAAATAAATATCGTACGAATTATTATACTTTTGTATGTGAAAATTGTTTGTTTTTGTTGTATTCAAAAATTATTCTTTGGAATAAAACCAAGTTTTTACTTGCTTTTGGGAATATTTCAATATTTACTCAATTAGAAAAGGTTTTGAATGTGACGTCGATATATATCAAGTTTTTACGCGTAATTTTACTTTACATCATGATATGAAAAGGAATTAAATAACATTCTGCAAAATTTGAATCTTATTTCTTATCTTATCTAGACCCAAAAGTATTAGAATTAAAATATGAATATGTCGATAGCTCAATATTTACAAAAACAATATTTATAGCGTGAAATTTTCTTGATCGCATACCAATGTTATTTTCAAATATATTTTAAGATATTTGTAATATATCATTGTCAGAAGACTATTATTGTAAGAAAACCAGTTTATATATAACTTGTAGTTTTCTGCAATATGGCATCAACTTTATTCTTATATTTATAATTATAATTAATTATAATAAAAATCATAATAATAATTTAATCAGGAATTTGATATTAAATTATCTGATTGAACAACAACATTTTTTCTAGCAGATTTACAAACATATATATTAACACAATAAATTGATTTAATTAATCAAAAATAATCTTAAAAAGAAAAAAAAGTGTGGTGAATTGGAAAATAGCGAGTACCGGCTTTATATGGAACTTGACTATTTTTTTAATTCCCGATTATTTGACTACCAACCAGCTTAATTACTAATGACTGCCAACATATTACCTTTATAGCCGGGTTCACCAAGAGCTTCGACTTGGCACTTTCCGTTTGAAATGCAAGTCTGGCCTTACTATCGTGGTGAACTGGAAGCTTGGAAGTTGGTGCCGGTCCCACAGAAACTGGCGCTTTGAATTCCTCGAAATCTATGCTAAATTATATTAAAAAATTTAACAGAACAACAGGCTTACTTTTAATCTAAATAAATTTGAGACTAATATGATTGTCAAATCGCTAGGGAGGAGTTTTTCACAAGTCACAAAGTTGATTCGGCGAGTTTGGCGCGAAAATTTCAAAATTTTAGAAGGCGGACTACCGATAATTACAATTATGGCAAGAAAATGCTTTGATAAAACTAGGTCTTTCTAAAGCAATTAAAATGAAAAGCCAATTTTGTAAACTATATAAATATTTGATTCCTCTTATCGATTGGCCAATTAGCCCGTTGCGGATACAGCAGCCCTGGTTGCTGGCCCGTTTCTGGCCTACTCACCACACCGACTCACACAACTACAGCCGCAGCATAACGCGTCGCCGTTGTCGTTGGTGTCTACGTCACGTCGGTTCGGCAATGTTTTAATTACCCGCAATTGCAAACTCAATTGAAACCCAGAATGCTGTGAGTACCGCCCAACTATCCCATCTAAATATCCTTCGAGCCCGTCTAAAGTGCCTACGCCCCCGGCCATCCCGCTCCCCTCTCCTATCGTTGCAGCCCTCAATTGCATAACAGCACTTGCGCATGAGTGTGTGTGTGTGTGGGGCACGCTTGAGACCGAAACACACCACACCACGCAGCAGCAGTAGCAGCGCGGCGAAAGGCGACAGCATCCAAAAGCACCGCAAATCACAGAACTTCGAGTTTCGCTGCATTTAATGAGGATAACCGGGCTGGATTGGAGGATTGGATTTAAATAAAGAGTTGACCACACATCCAGGGTTCGATAAATCGCCAGCATGCAGCGCTGCTGACTATCGATAGGCGCTCACACTGCCACCACCAGCAACAACAACAGTATTCCCCGAACAATTTTACATAACTACAAACCTATATCGCAGTCACATTCGTACGTTTCGAGTGATATGGCCGTGTTCCTGATCAACGTCTGCAAGTACAATGGCTGCGGCATTACATTTCCAAGCTTGGGCGATCTAATATCACACATCGAGGACACCCACATAGGTACGCAGATTGCAGTTTCCTAATCATTTTCCCGTCGCGTGATGTCGGTCGGTCGGTGTGTTTTGTTTATTCTATTTATTTACCCCGCTATACATATATACGTGTATGGCGGCATAAATAACCAAATTAACGGTGTATGCGTGTGCCTCAGAGTGTGCGTGCGTGAGTGGCTTCGTGGTGAATTGAATGTTGTTTTTATTGGATGAATTGCAGTTTGCACGGCCCAGCAGTGCGGCTAGAACAGAACAGTTGTTGTTGTTGCTCATTAATGGCAATTCGAATGGCTTCTAAAAATCGATGCAGCAGCATTCTCAATAGGCGGGCGTTGGGCAGCGCCTACCTGTGCTCGCGCACACACACACGCACACCGAGCTCACTACACACGCCCAACTTGCAAGCGCGTACAGCATTCGAACCGACGATCTGTCCGCCAGAAGGTGTGGGTGCGAGCGAGAAGGCAGTATAAGCAAAACAAAGCGAGCAAAAAGCCGGTGATCCATTCAATGTTGTGTGTATGTGTGTATGAGTGAGGCCAACACAGCATCTTGTTGTTGTTGTTGCGGCTGTTGTTGTACTATGGAACCGGCGAGTTGAGCGCCCTTTTTTTGACCTGTCCGCATGGCTTGGCTTGGGTTTTGTTTTCGCGTTTGCGAGACAGGTGTACACGTATCCGATAGGTAGATAGGTGTCCGTATCCGGTAACTGGAGCTGGCACTGGAGACGCGCTCTAGTTTGTACGGCTGCCTCGTACCACCCTCGCATAATCAATATTATTTCCTTTTAAATCCCTTTCCACGTGACTTTGAGGCTCTCCCCAATTAATCATTTCGAGTGTGTGCCAGTGTGTGAGTGGACTTTTACCGGCTGAAATAAACAATTTCTAATTTTAGCACCTGGGGTTTCCAGGGAGGTAAAATCAATAAATTCAAGCCCAGTGCTGCCACATTCCAAAAAGGGGGTTGGGGTTTGGGGTGGTTTAACGGTTAACGGGGCTTTATTTATGTTCAGCCTGAGCAGTGCGTCTATGTACAGCTCTCTCTCTCACTTGCTCTAACGCATGGCGAGAGGGTGGGACAGGCGAGTGTAGGGGTGGCTCAGCTGACTCGGTTACAGTTACGTTGGCAGCTGTTTTGTTGTTGCCGCACTGCTGCGTGATAACGGTCAACACACACACACACACACACACTTACACCGTCGCAGCAATGGCGGCTGCCCGGGCAGGCTTGCTTTCTCCCCTGCGCCACCCCCTTTTTGTGCAGGGGCCGCCGCATTACATAAAGCCGAAGCAAAGCTCGAGCATACGCCCACATGGCAACTGTGCTGAGAGTGCCACCCCCAAAAGGCCACCCATAATGTACCCCAACACACCCGCATCCCGTATGCGTGTAGCCATATCCGTAACCATTACGTGAGCGAGCTGCTGCCCATCATTTCATTATCTCGAAGGACACTCGATGCGTGGGCCGGGCTCTAAATGGATACGGCTCGATGTACGTCTCCTTATCATGCCGCCGCTCTGGGCGTTGTCTTCGTTACGTTTCGGTTGTCATGGCAACTCGAAACCAACAAAAAAAAAGCGGGAAAGACCTTCAGGTTTGTCCTTTTCACAGTTGCCAGGCACCTGTTGTGTGTCCCGATTTTGCCAGTGTGTGTGTGCCAGTACATATGTACGTGAGTACGGCACGCGTGTCTCCACTGCACTTGCGTTTCGATAGCCATGTGCGAAATGCGATATAACGAAGTTAACCCATTGACTTGTAATGGCTTCCAAAAACGATCAGGGGGCGTCAGTTGAAAGCACAGAAAATGTTTTTAAGCTTTATTTTACCAAAGATTTTAAACAGTACAAATAAATAGCAGCATTATAAACGATATAAGGAAAGGAATATATTTAATGACCTTGAAGTTATACATCTACTTCGGTAGATTTCTTATTTATTTCTTAGGAATCTTAAAAAACTAAACTGAAAAATTAAAGATAATTATATACATAGCGTTCTTGGGTTCTAAAGGAGTTTCGGCCTAACGTTTTTATGATGTCTTGAAATATATATTTCAAGAACTACGAGTGTTTTTAAACTAATTTATTTTTAAGAACAATCCTTATTTAATAGATAGAAATTATTTAAATAAAATATATAGAGACTTTCCCTCAAATGTGCATGATTAGACATAAAATTCCGGGAATTTTTCTATGGCTTGATTTTGACACATTATATTAAATACGACATTCCTTCTGAGAAAGCTATATTAATCAAATGTTTTTTAAATATAATGAATGCGATAAGGGTTTCCATAAAATTGTTCAAGTTGAAGTTATAAATGCAGCAATATAAGGGTTAACACCAGACTGGGTGTCCCTGCACTTGCAATGTCAACATAAATTCACAAAAGTCAACGACTTGGTATTTATCAAATTTCAAACATGGAATGCTAATGAAGCTATTGGAAAGTTTTTGCAACAGCTGCCGGTGAAATAAAATAAAACAAAAACAAACCGAAACCGCATGTTCAGGGGAAAGACAAGTGTTATCTCTTTGGGTTCTGCAACAAGTGCACATGAGTCACAAGTGCGAAGAAAAAAGAGAGAGGGATCTGCGTTTATTTTGTTTTTGAAATACGAAAACCGTACGATATACACTCGATGTGTGTGTGTGCGTTCTCAGTGTATATATGTGCTAGATGCTGTTTGTTTAAAAGTTGTTTGTAAAATACTCGATTTGATAAACACACAAACACCGAGACAAGCGGCAAGTGTCACCTACAGAGAGAGGGAGAGCGAGACTGCGGGTTATCACCGACAAAATAATAACAATAATATTGAAGCGGAGCTGAGAATAAAAAAATACAAAATTTACCAGAATTGAGTGAACTGATTTGACCGTTAACAAATGGCGCCGTGCGCTCTGAAGTATAATGTACATATATTTCATCAGCCGAAAAGAATGTGTGCTGCGACGACTTACAACTGCAAATTTTCAAGGCAAATACAAATGCACAATACTCACTAGAGTACGTGGAAATATTACGCACATAATACGCACTCATAACTCGTATATGTACATGTCCGTATGTGTCATCAATCGATTGGACAGCACGTAGACATCACCACCACCAGCGCGCAATCATTGCCGCAAATGTTTTTAATCGCATTTCGCCCTGATAAGCGGCACAGTAATGTGTGCCAAAAAGGAGCTGCGGGCTAAATGAAAGCATATGTTTGGCATAATAACCAATTTGCGGCATATGTTTTCTATTTGCCCACCAATACCACATACGAATAGAATCGAATAGAAGCAATTCAAGTGCAACGTTATCGCACTGTTATCGTTCTCGTGGAGCTGCGTGGGTGGTGGCTATCGAAAATGCAGCATTTACACATAAAGAAGAAAGCTAAATGCTAAACTTATTAAAAAAGTAATGTTTCTGTAACGTAAATCGTGATATCACTCATCCAAAAGCTAAGACAAGTTACAAAACAAGTGCTAAAGCCGCCTTGTGTTTTGCTTGTATTATGTTTTTTTTTAGGCTTGGCAGTTTCTTAATTATATTGATATTGTGATAGACTTGAGCTCTCCTATTTAAACAAACTGAGAAGTTGCTACAAATTACCAGTGGAAGCACCAATTGAAGAGATCCGCTGATCAATAGATGTTAATTATTCGTTTAGCAGCCGCCTGTTAACTGGTTACTGCAACCGGGTGACATTCGCCCGTCGCCACAGGGTGCTCCGTGTCGCGGATGATGATGAATGGTCGGTCGGCTGACACAGTTACGCACCAAAATGATTTAATTGAGAAATAAAGCGTGCTCCGCTCCACTCGCTTCTGTCTGCTTATGGAGGTTAGGTTGCAAACACACTCATACACTGGCATGGATTCAGAGTAAACAGAGACGCAGAAAAGGGGAGCACCTGTTATTATGCTTGCTTTGGCGATAAGATAGTGTCCACACGCTGCCATGTGCTCCTGCCACGAGTATTCCCCCGCACAAGCCCGCCGAAAGCCCAGGGAAAATGCGTCAGCAGGCGCACTAAATTCACCGCCATATAATATCCCCTACGTGCACTCTTGCTTATTTACTTATTTCGACATTTTAATAATAAATTGGCCGGGCTGTGGGTCGCTGTCTCTGGCCTGGTATCCACTGCGTGCTCCGCCGAATGTCTCTGAACTTGTTCCAGTGCAAACACAGCTTCAATGCAGGTTTTCTGGTTGCCCGCATTCCGGTTCCGATTCTCTGTGTCCTATGCAAAAGGGAATTCTTAATTAGTCAATCCCGTTTCGGTCTCTTTCCCGCAATTGAATCCAGTTTCGTTTGGGAATCATTACAATAAGTGATTTGGAATATTTTTGGGGAATAGTAATTATATCTGAATAACTTCGACTGTAATTATTGCTAATGAATTCCATAAGAGACGGGCAACAATTAAAATGCTGCTTTTACTGATTTTAGAATGTAAAGATTGATTTTTAAACTAACCCACGTCTGGTATTATTTCTAGACTATGATCCAAAGGTGGTCGAACAGAAGGAGCAGGCCCAGCCTGCCTGCCTGCCCCTGAGCTATGTCCTGCGCTTCATCACCGAGGAGAACCGCAAGGAGGCGGCTGCGGCGGGCAACTACCTAGCCAGCAACAACAGCAACAGCACCGCCCCACCGACAACAAATGGCGGCTCCAACAACAACGCCAGTCACGGAACCGGCAATAATGTGGAGCTTAAGCGCAAGCTGGCCATCAAGCACCATAGCTACAGCATGTCCTCGTCCAACCGCAGCACAACGCCAACAGGTATGCTCTGATAAATAAAAGGAATATTAAGTAGCCTGAACTCAATCCTTGGTTTACTCTTGTTTCTGCAGGCAGTGAAATGGACGAGGATGAAATGGTGGTCACAGAGTCAGAGGATAGCAACGACTCCTGGACTACCGAGGAGTTCAGCTCCGAGTTCATCATGCGCTATGGCAGCAGGTATTATTGTAGCCTTAGTTACTATATAGTTGGTCGTTGCTAATTTGCTCAACTTTTGCAGGCATTCCGGTGGCGGAAGCAACGGCACGCCTGGCAATGAGAAACCTTTCGCCTGCCCTGTTCCTGGATGCAAGAAGCGTTATAAGAACGTCAACGGCATCAAGTACCATTCAAAGAATGGCCACAAAAAGGATGGAAGGTAACCTATCATTAACAAGCTAGCAATCAAACAGAAAGATAACTAATAGAACGACTTTCCACAGAGTGCGCAAGGGTTACAAGTGCCACTGCGGCAAGAGCTACAAGACGGCCCAGGGCCTGAAGAATCACGCTCTGCACACGCACAACTCGCAGCCGGAGAGTGTGTTGAATGCCCAGCTGATGGCCACTGCTTTGGAAACGGCAGCAGCCGCTGCAACTGCCACTGTGGGTGGCAGCCACAGCAACAGCAACAACTCCAATCCCCCGCCGCCCGTCATCCAGCGCAGCAACTCGCCGTCGCAATCGCTGGGCTCGCTTAGCCCCTCAAGCATCAGCAACATGTCGAGCAGCGCCAGCAGTTGCCACGGCGGCAGTAGCAGCCTCTCCAACAACATCAACAACGGCAACAGCACCAGCAACACGGCAGCCATTGTGACCGGCAGTGGCAATGTGCTGCAGCAGATCAGCGCCGGGAACGTGGTCACGCTGACCAATCTTCCCACCCAACAGCAGCAGCAGCAGCAACTCCAACAGAACGGCGGCACTGCAACAGGTAACAGCAACAACAATTTAATGCGCAGCACACTCGGTTTAGTATCCATTAAAGCCAACAACAATCACAATAATGGCAACAACACGCCGACCGCCAAGTCGGTTAGCAACCTAATGGCAGCCAATGCAACGGCCAGCAAGATACTCAAGCTGGCCACCAATGTGGCCAACGGTGGCTCCACAGCATTGGACATTGTGCAGCAGCAACAATTGCAGCAGCACCAGCAGCAGCAGCAGCACAACGGCGGCAACAAGATAGCCAATGGCCAGACCATTCTCAACGGCAACAATGGCAACAAACCGCTGCCCAATTTGGTCAACTTGGGCATTCTTACGCCGGCCACCTCGCCCACCAAAAACACACAGACGCTGACCTTCACCACCACCACCAATGGGAACAGCAGCCAGCAGCAGGCGCTGGTGGCCTCGTTGGCGAAGAAGACCAATATACTTTTGCTGCAGGAGCCCACGACTCCGAGCCAGTTGCTGCAGCAGGCACAGCACCAGCAACAGCAGCAGCAGCAGCATCAGCAGCAGCAACAGCAACAGCAACACCACCATGTGCTGCCCATCAGTCCGACAAGCAGCATCAGCGGCAACAGCAGCAAGAGCAGCTCGCCAACGCCCCAGCAGCAGCAACAGCAACAGCTGCTAATGAAGAAGGGCAAGCTGGTGGAACTGGTGGAGCCCATGGACACGGACACGGATGGGCAGAGCGATGGCATTTCAGAGAGCGTGGCGGCGGCAATAGCCAGCATAACGGAGAGTAAAGAGGAAATCGGAGTGGCGGCAGCGTCGGTATCAGTAGCGGGCATTGAAGTTGTAGGCGCGGGCGCCGTTAACGAAGAGACGTAGCCTATACTCAAGCAGCTATTGATGCACCGAAAGCTGACTGGCCAGGAGTCTCCGTTCAAGTCGCCGCATTAGCGAGGGAAGGGGGAACGGATCGCAACAGTTGCATTCTCTTGACTCTGCTTAAAGGGAGGGGGCGCCGCCAAGTCGTCAGACCTTCACACACACTCACTCACTCACTTACCAAAAGAACCGATTTTTGGGAAAGATTTCCGTAGACTGCTTACTTGCTTAGAGACCAGGAACTTAAGTTGTGTTTTAGTTTTAGTTTAAGTCCCAAAACCTAAACTAATTATATCACATAACACCCACGCAAATCGCATTGATTGTGCAATATGTAAAATTTTGTATAATTTAATGAGAGAATTATTAATCACTATAATTTGTATGTATGACTATCATCATGCTTGTATTAAACTATTTACAACGGCTGATCTCCTCTTAATTTAATTAGACTTTATATATAAACGAAACGCGACCAACAATTGTAATAAATATGCAGCAAAGTGCACACTTCAAATTCATTTCCAAGCGATCACTTTTATTATTATTATTATTATTATTATTAGCAACTATCAATTACAACTTATTTAATCTCAGCTCTCCGGCTCTAGCTTTAGTGTACTATTTGTATTTGTATTCGACTAAACAACAAAGTATTATTTATGTTCTAAGCCTTAGTAAATTGAATTTAATTGTACGATATATACTTACGATATGTATATATATAGACACTGGGTCAGCTCATTAAGTTTAAGACGACGACGATGACGAAGACGGTGCAATATATTTTATCCCTAATTTATGGCCTAGTTTTCTACAAAATTTACATCTTTCTCTGTCCAAATTATCGGGTTTTTAGTTTTGTTTTTATTTTTCGATTTTATGTTTTTTCGTTACTTCTTTTCCTTTTCTCTCTACCTATTGCAGAAACCTCTTACTCCTGCTCACAGAACAGCAACCTCAGCAGCAGCAACGCGAACAGCAACCACAGCAGCGATTCCAGCAAGCCAACGCCAACGCTTACGGTTCTGCCAGCCGCCAAGAGGTCTTCAGCAACGCCTCCTGCCAAGCCACCGCCACCAGTCAGTAGCACCACCACCGCCACCACGCCCATGCAGATCTCACCGACCTTCATTGAGCACAAGTATTCGGCGCTGGCCATCAAGGAGAAGTTCTTCTCGAACCTGCGAGCCGCCAAAGCGAGTCCATCGGGCGTCGATTGCAGTCCATCGGATGTGAGCATTTCGGGAGGAGCAGGTGCCGGCGGCGGTGGCGCTGGCTTGCGGGCCGTTGCTGTCGGCCAAATGTGCGCGCTGCAGAACGAGCACATACACCACAATCTCTTCAAGAAAACGATCAACTGATCCGAAACAAAGACGACAGATGAGATGCTGGCGGAGGCGGAGGTGAGGTCAGATGTCAGAGATGAGATCAGCGGATCGCTGGGCGTCGCTGAAGGCAAAAGAGAGTTGGCTGTGATGAAGTAGTAACTAAAACTGACTAACAAACCGGACAAGAGGCGGAGCAAGAGGATTCGCTAATAAGGCAGATGGGAAAAGGATGCAGAAGCAGAAGCAGGAGGCAGTGAGAGGAAAAGGGAGGAGAAGCTAGGCGATGCCCCATTAAATATATTTAGAGAAGTTTTCCAAAACAAACGAGAAGCAAGAATTTCCATTGGCTTCCAAAATGAATTCAAAAGAAAAGAACTTATAATAACAACAATAATATTTATAATACAAACAAATGCTAAAAACAAATTCCATGCATTTCGCAACTATTAAAAAATCACATCTACAAGAAACACAAAACCAACACAATACCCAAAAACTAATCTCAACAATATTAAGCTGGAAATTCTTCAACCATTACGTTTATTGTACATATACATTGGCCAGAAGCTTCTCTGTAACAGCTTTAGATAATTCTATAATTATAAAACAAACAAAAAAATCTAACAAAACAAAACGAAAAAAAAAAACCGAGAAAAAAATTCAATAAGAAATACGGAAAATGTAGTAAATATATAAATTTGAAGCTCGCTCTTCAACTAGTCATTATTGTAGTTAAATTAAATTTATGATTTTCGTACATGCATAAAACACGCGAGGGAACTGGCAACATAACTCCTTCTATATTTATATAACTTGACAAACTTTCCCCTGTACAATTTCAGTGAAATCAAAGCATTGGTTGAGTCACTTTTCAAAATTCATAAACTATTGGCAGTGGATAAAGCAGAATGAAAGAAGTAGCGAAATTGTAAATTGAAAACCTGAGAAGATGCAGAAATTTATAAATTGAATGTCGAATATATTTCAAAAAAACCGAAACTCTAGTTAGTTGAAAATTTTTGTGGAAAATCCGAACCGTCGAAGCTAAACTGAAGCTGAAGCTGCGAAACGGCCAGGAGCGGCCACCAATAACTCTACAGTAGTTATAGTATTATAATTATAAATCTATTATATATATTATTTATATATACAACTGTGTCTGTAGCTGTGCGAGTGTGTGTCCAAGTGCATGGGTATTGTATTGTAATTGTAATTGCTTAGTTTTTAATGTCTTTCAAACGTCCCCATGTGTGAAAAGTCCCCCAAGAAACAATACAACAAAATATACGATAAAAATAATGCAAGATTATATATATATTTGTGCATACTCCCGATGATTGTATTTCCTTGCATGCCGTATCGGGTTCCTTGAGCATTCAAAAACAAATGAAATTTTTAACGTACGATATAAAGTTACATCAAGTATACATGCATACATAAAACATACATCAATTTAGTCAGCCGCCAAAACAAAATGAAAAATAATGATAGATGAGAACTTTTCAGAGCGCATTTCGCAGACGCCCAGCGTCTTAAAAATTAATCACACTTGAAACAAAATAGAACTAATAAAACTATCCCTAATAGAATATAGAAGATACACACCTACATAGATACCGATGCCACTTATATATGTACATCTGAATACAATATCTTTAAGACCTCACGCTTAAGCGACTCCCAACGGATCGCCCTAGTTTAGCCAAACAACTTTTATATAGAGTCGGTAACGAAAGCCACTAGACACGTCCTCGGTTCACCGAAGAGCGCTTTGGCAGGCGGAGAATGGTAGCATCCATCCAAAGGAAAGGAAAGCCCCTGCCAGGACGCTCCCATTCAGACTTTCAACACGGATAATGAACTCAAAAGAACCCCTCTAAATGAAAACAATAAAATGAGTATGTCATCTTATATAAGACTGCTGTTATGTTCGTAAATATATTTAATATATGTATGTAAATTTAACGAAAAAAACAAAACAAAACCCCATACACAAATTAATAAACTAAAATAACTTTTTAAATGCAAAAACAAAAAAAGAATAATAATAAAATGCATAAAATGAATAGTTAATTTATTCATCTCTACCTACCTACATACTACTATGTACTATATATATATATACACATAATGTATTGTAATTGTAATTTACTAAAACCGTAATTATAGTAGAGAATTAACTAAAGTTTAAACATTACCTATCATCATCATCATTGACAACACATCCTCCACATCAAATCAAAAATCCTTGAAAGCTTGAAAGGGATTTGCTACTCATGTCCACACAAGCCACAAACAAAACAAAAATAAAAAACACATCAACAAAATACAAAAACAAAAAATGTAGTAAAATATTCTCTTTTTGCTTTATGTGATCTATTACATACTACATATACATATGTATAATAAAAATGTCCTTGAAAAACAAACTTAATTAAAGGGAATTTTATTTGTTTTGATCTGGGAAGGGTTTTTAAAAGATATTTTTAA
Source organism: Drosophila watanabei (assembly GCA_008042575.1). Taxonomy (NCBI): domain Eukaryota; kingdom Metazoa; phylum Arthropoda; class Insecta; order Diptera; family Drosophilidae; genus Drosophila; species Drosophila watanabei. The sequence continues at coordinate 82,919 of VNJS01014961.1, forward strand.
GAACAACAGAGGCGCAACGATAGCACACTGGACTTTCTTTGGCAGCTTTGCTTAACTGAGCGAGGTTTTAAAAGGGTTTTTTAATTATAATAATAGTTCTAATAAGTATTTAAAATGTTATAACATTTTCCGGCAAAAAATATCCCTCGGAGAAAAATGTACAGAATTCTACAGCGTTAATCAGCGATTCGTTTACCTGTATCTCTCGCTAACCACAATGCTAATTTGAAAATGCATTTCTAATAATATAATTCTACCAGAATCCCTTCACCTTAGTCAGCAAATCCCAAGTTGGAGATCTGCAAGTTTGCCTGTAGAACTAGGATTGAAAACTCAAATTCTAAAAACAATCCCATTAACAAAATCCTCTACAATTCTTTGATAGGAATATAGACATCAATAAATAGTTTTATTATATGCATATTGTTTCTTTTTTTCTTTACAAATAGGAATGTTGCGACTACTTTCTCATCTCCAACGTGGAGATATAGTTGCATACCTTGCCAAGCAACGTGCGATCGTTGACCACTCCCTCCTTCTTCTGCAGCTCGTACAGACTGTGCACGTCCCGCTGCTCGAAGGCGCAGTCAATGGCCTCATTCAGGAAGCTAAGAAAGAAATTCATATATGTTAAATCCTTTGAATTATCTTTTCGCTATTTTTCACTTACTTTGCCCGAATGAACCAGTGTACCTTGCGGTTGTCCCGGCAACGCGGGATGTATTTAAGCGCCTCACTTGTGTTGTTCTGCTTTAAGCAGACCTCCACAAAGGGATCGTATCCAATGGGGCTCTTCTTGCTCTTGGCCAGCTTCTCCAGATCCTCCCACTTGTGGTGCTCGGAGAGGGTGAGGATTCGCAGCCACCAGAAGCGGCGCTCGGGTACCTTAAAGACGCTCCTGATGCGCTCCGCCTCCTTCAGCTCGCCGATCTGCAGCAGTCCCAGAATGGTATCATGAACGGACAATCCGTTCAAGCTGGCATTGTACTTGGTGCTCAAGGTTTTTTGGAGTTTTAGCAAACGACTGGTTTCGGCACAAAGCTCCGCCTCCAGTGTGCATCGTCCTGCGGCATAGGCATTGCCAATCAGCGAGAGATTCGACTCTAGGCCTTCGCTCTCGATGGCATTCTGAAAATGATACTCGGCAATGGCCTTCTGGTCGTCTTCGGTGTTGTAGATGCCATAGAGACCGGCTCTGTTCGACTCCCGCATGATCTTCTTGTACATATTCAAGGCCAGCGGATGATCCCTAATGGTCATCTGCAGGTTGGAAAACGATATATCAAGCTTGGGAAACTTTGAAAATGCTCGAGACATACGTGCAAATTGGACAACATCATGTGCATCTTCATCTCCAAGAGCACCTTCGTGATGAGCTCTGTGTCGCCCGACTGTGTGGCGCTGCTTACAGCCCGATCGAACTTGCGCATCTTCAACAGCAAGGGAACGTGAAGCGAAGCCCGCGGCTCCAGTTCCAATAGCTTGATGGCCAGGTCATCCCTTCCAGCCTGATGAGCCTTCGCTGCTATATTGCAGAAGGAAATGCCCTCCACAGAAGGATTCTTAAACTTTTCGGTTATCTTGCGCGCCACTTCAATGTCATCTGGAAATATCCGACTTTTTATTTGACTTCCTAATAATTATAGAGATTATTTCGACTTACTGGGATCATTGATCACCTTGTGGTAGGCCCAGTGCTCCAAAATCCAGGACTCGGGCAGATTCAGATGCTTGGCCACTTGAATAGCAACAGCATAGTGCTTGCGGAACACCAAACGACTGAGTATCACCTCAGGATTGAGATGGGAGAATCTGTTTCAAGTAAAAAACGATTGAAAAGAAAGAAAGAAAGAAATAATATTGAAACTCACTGCTTGAATGTAAGTGGCATGGCAATCCGCTCATGCCTGAGGGTGTTGAGGACCCTCAGTATCCTCATGATGCGTATGTATTCATCAGGATTGTGGCCGAATATGAATCCTTTACCAAAGTTGGCTGTCTGAAATTAAAAAAGGAATTTCTAACAGTATATATATAAAACATAGAGTTACTTACCCTCAGCAAACTCTTTTGGGTCTCCGGACAAAACTCATAGGAGGCCGCCTCAATGCACTCGGTAACCGCCAAATCAATCTTCTCGCGACACATGCTGAGATACTCATCCGACTTGTAAGAGTTCTCCTCGAATTTCTTTTGTGCTTCAAACAGATAACTGGCCGGTTCCTGGCTATTCACCGCGAAAATGTTCTCCACGCACTTTGGCAGACGCTGAATCATCTCGTGCGAACTCTGGGTGATGATGCGCACGCCGTCCATTTCGGCCACGAGGAACATGATCGGGTCGTAGGGGAACTCGCTGCGGTCAGCATTGCGATTTACGATCAGCAGATACGAGGGATACGAGATGACCACCGCATCCGCTTCGGTGTTGTCCGTGTTCATGATCCACTCCATTTGAAGGGGCATGTCCTTGCGTCCTGTGTCGAACTCACAGTACTTCTGCCGCATATCGACGCTTCCCAGCCACAGGAGACCAGTGTTCGTATACAGAGCCAAGTGCTGGTGGTTGTACGACACGGAGATCTTGATGATTCGCTCGTGGGGCTTCTCAAAAAGATTGGCGGTAATCGTGCCCACTGTTTCGCCGGGAAACAGCTTAATCACTTCCTTGTCCCTGCCCAGCAGACAGTAACTGTTGCGGCCCTCCGTTACGATGTCCCAGCAGGAGCAGTTCATGCTGGAGTCTGTCGGGGATTACAATTAGGTTTACTTTTTGCTTTTGATAGTTGAAAACTTACTGGGAATGTCCGGGAGCTTCCGCTCCGCTTTGGTGCTGTTTTGCTTGAGAAAGATGCGACCGGATGTGGTCATGACGGCCACTCCCGTGCCAGCTGTGGACTGAAACACCTTGGCCTCCACAATCTTGGTCACGCTGGCCTCGTCGCCAATGCTGTAGGTTTCCTTCTCATGGCCAAACATGTCGTAAACAAAGACAGTGGCGTTCTCCTGGACGCAGATCAGCTCCTCAGTGTCCGACCAACCCATGGCAATCAGTTTGCCGTGGTTCCACTATTAAATATATTTTAATTATTGAAGATCTCGCTTTATAAGTTTTAGTTACTCACCAAAATGTGACCCGTCTCCCGGCCGGTGGTGTCGAAGATGCGGATCATTGGTCTTGCGCTACCCTTGACGGGCACCAGCTTGGTGGGATCGCGAGTGGTGGCGATGGGTCCTCCATAGGGCGCTGCCTCCACCAGCATGTACTCCAAGTCCAGATCGATCGGCCAATCGGGCGTGGCCAGTTCCACTTTTCTGCGAAACGGAAAAAAACGGTGGTGGGCGTATCCCAAACTGCGTTTTAACTCCCCGCAAGCTCGTTAATTCTCACCTGTAGTAGTCCGGTCGCACCTTGAACCACTCGCCCGTGTTGTACATGATAGGCATGGTGACTTAGTTCTTAACTGACCAAGATATGTGAAAAATAACAATTAAACTTAATGCATTTTTTCACCCAATTTGCGCTGCAGTGCAACAGCTGATTTTTAGGGTTGACACTACACTTCAAATATCGATAGGACTTGTAATCGATAGATGTGTGACCGCACTTTGCCATTTTATTGATCTGGCCACTCTGGCAACTGCCTGATTAGCTAGAGATGCCAATTTGGCTATTATATAGCTGATCTGTCTAGCTATATAGCTAGGCAGACCAGCTATATAGCTAGGCAGACCAGCTATATAGCTAGGCAGACCAGCTATAAAGCCAGATTCTAGCTTGTAACTAGCTAAATTGGCATCACTGTTCACATGTGAGAAACAAAAATTTAGCCAGTATTAAATTATTTGTTAAACAATTGAATTAAGACTAAATCGATGGCGGACACTAAGGAGACGGTGGTGGAGGGCGTGGAGGCGCTCACGCTGAATGGAAAACCCGACGCGGAGCCCGTGGAAACTGGCACGGACGCCCAGGCACAGGAGGCAGCAGGAGATGGAGCCGCCGCTGCTGCGCCGGAAGATGTGGTGGATCCGTGGAACGTGGCCAGTAGCAACGACGCGGGCGTCGACTACGACAAGCTTATAAGTAGGTGCAGAAAAAAGAGATTCCTCTTCACAGACTACATCGATTTCTCTGACCTAATCTTTATCTCTCTCGCGTTGACACGTTGCAGAACGCTTTGGGTCGAGCAAGATCGATGCGGAGCTTATCGCACGCTTCGAGAAGATCACGGGGAAGCCCGCCCACCACCTGATCAGGCGGGGCATGTTCTTCTCGCACCGCGACCTGCACACCATCCTCACGCTGCGGGAGCAGGGCAAGCCCTTCTATCTGTACACGGGCCGCGGCCCGAGCTCTGGCTCCCTGCACGTGGGCCACTTGGTGCCCTTCATCATGACCAAGTGGCTGCAGGAGACGTTCGACGTGCCGCTGGTCGTCCAACTGACGGACGATGAGAAGACTTTGTGGAAGGACCTGAAGGTGGAGGACGCCATCAAGCTGGCGCGCGAGAATGCCAAGGATATTGTGGCCATGGGCTTTGACGTCAACAAGACGTTCATATTCAATAACCTCGAATTTATGGGGTACGAATTGTAACCTTAAAAATGTATTTAATATTTAAAACTATAAATTTTTTCTTTTAGAAAATGCCCCGCCATGTACCAGAACATAATTCGGATCCAAAAGTGCGTGACCTTTAACCAGGTGAAGGGAATCTTCGGCTTTGGCGACTCGGATATTATTGGCAAGATTGGCTTTCCGGCTGCCCAAGCAGCTCCCGCCATCTCCAGCACCTTTCCCTTTTTGTTCGGCAACAAGAAGGTGCACTGCCTCATCCCGTGCGCCATTGACCAGGACCCGTACTTCCGCATGACGCGCGACGTTGCCCCGCGCCTCGGTTTCCCCAAGTGCGCGCTCATCCACTCGACCTTCTTTCCGGCGCTGCAGGGCGCCAAAACGAAGATGTCGGCCAGTGACCAGAACTCGGCTGTCTATCTGACGGACACGCCCAAGCAGATCAAGAACAAAATCAACAAGTACGCCTTCTCCGGCGGACGCGCCACTGTGGAGGAGCACCGCAAGCTGGGCGGCGTGCCGGAGGTCGATGTATCCTATCAGCTGCTCAAGTTCTTCCTGGAGGATGATGCCAAGCTTGAGGAAATACGAGTGGCCTACAGCAAGGGCGAGCTGCTCACGGGCGAGATCAAGAAGCTGGCCGTGGAGGTAAGTTTGGGATGCAAATCTTTGACAGAAAGAGTGTCTTACTAATCCCTTTCCTCCTCGCAGACTCTCACGCCCATTGTGGAGCAGCATCAGGCAGCCCGCAAGCTGATAACGGACGAAGTGCTGGACAAGTACTTTGAGCTGCGACCCCTGAAGTTTGGCAGTTAAAACTTGGATGGACTTGAAGTGACCACCAGCATTTGCTTGACAACGATTAACTTAACTCTGTAGCTTAATTCGAACTAAGAATTAGTTCGGCAGGCACTCCTATTTGTACATAGCTCTAATGAATTGATCTGTGCCGGGGCTGTGAGCCCGGCTGGCGCCCACTTAATGCTTCGTTGTACTCGCTATTTATTTTAATTTTTTACACACACACGGTGTTTATTTTTTATAAAGCTGCAACAATAAATACGCCTTCGATTTGCAATCGCAGCCACAGTGACCCACATTGCAGGAGTTTTAAAAAAAGCGCTTCAAACTTTTCTCAGGCTGCCACTCGACACCTCCGCCCAAGGAGAGATTCAGAGCGAAACAAGTCTATTGGGGTTCTCTCTCTGTTTCTCTACGCGGAACTTTGCGCATATTGATTTCCGATTCCCGGCAAGTCATTCTCTCTGGTAAAGCAGCTAACAAAATAGCTTTCGGCTTCGCAAAAATGTAAGTAATTTCCCATTTCCAATGATGTGTGTGTTTGCTGGTAATCCGACGCCTGGACTATGAATTGGGTTTCCCGGTGGGCTCACTTTAGTTGGTGGGAATCGTACAACGGGATGTAATCCCAAATACGACTCAAAACTTAATCGTTGATAATATAGAAAAAATATATTTATAATTGGAATTTAAATTGAAATTGTAAGAATAAAAAATAAGCATTTAATTTGTTATTTTTTCTGATATATAGAAGTTTGATTAAAACTAAGCTACTCGAGTTTTTCTTTTCTTTTTAAGAACTGCACAACTTTACACAGTGGGAAATTTCAATAATACAATTTTTCAAAATATACTTTAGATTTAAAAGGCAATCCCATTAAAAAAGAGTTGCATTTTTAAATCTTACGGAAATCGGGATCGAAAGCATTACTGTTGACTTCGACAATCGTTATTTGACAGACACATTTGCATAATAAATTTAATTACCAGCCAGCATTCAAGGAAGAAGGAGTGCTCTCTGTTCTTTTCTGTTCTTTATTTTAATTTTATTTCAACTACTTATTTTATTTTGTTTTCTTTTTTCTTATTTTCTCAGACTTTAACGTGAATTAGTATATATCATACATACATATATATTCATTATTAGTCGTGATAAGACCTTCTTTTTGAAGCATCAAACAATTTGTTTTTATTTCAAATTAGTTAACGGATAAACTTTTACTTGTATTTCTTGAAAGCAGTATAAGAGTCTTGATTAATATTTTAGTTTACAGTCATAATTCAGTTAAAGTCATGGTAATCTTTGCCTCTTGGTAAGATGTCGTCTTCTTGAGGCTTCTCTATTCGCTTGTTTTTAAGCAATATTGTTTTTTATTGTATTTGAACCTACTAAAAATTCCTCTTTCATTGGCTAGTTTCCGTAAACTGGTAGATAATTGGACGGACATAGTTAGATCGACTTTGTTGATCAAAAATATATACACTTTATAGAGTAGGCAACGTGGAAACTTCAGACTAATTATAATAATATTTTGAATTGTATCAAAATTCTACTTCTATGCCAAGATGTGTTCTTCTTGTTCTTTACTTAGGCAGTATATTTTATACTTGAAGCTAGACCCAGTTGAGAACTTGAGTGTCAAGACATAGAAATTCTTGCCGATATACAAGGGAATACAAAAGCACTTAAAATCCTTTAAAATCACCTACATAAATATGTCCCTTATACGTTGAGTATAATATATTTTGTTCAAGATTTCCATAAATTTTAAAAGAAAATTATGCATTTGTATTTAAAATTGAATTAATTTAATGATAATGACTTATACTAAGGTCCCACCGTACTGGCTGGGATTAGGCGTAAAACAAATTAGTTTCAAAATAGATTTTGGGCAAACCTTTAGGCGCTGCCTGACTGTAGTCAGAGCCAGGCTATACCCTATTTTCTCACCTCCATATCCATATATTCATAACTGGGGGGATATGGATATGTATTTTTTTTTAATTAAGTCAAAACACTTGTGTTTACATGCGTCGAAAATATACGCTGCTTATGTGCTTATGTGCTCTCGGTTCCACGAGTGTGGGTGCTCTGTATATAGAGTTGTGTGAAGAAAAACTCAAACTGAAGTTGTGGCGACGATCGGCGAACGTCGATCGCTGATCCCAGAGAGGAGACGCAACTCCAGCCTGCCACACGCGCCTCGATCGTCGGATCGGATCGGATCGATCGCACAATAGCGGAGAAATTGAGCCGCTTTGTTTGCGCACCTGACAAAAGGGTCCTTAGAGCCGCAGAGGCCTCCTATAGATCACCTGTTGACACACGTACACAGAGGCGGCCGGCCCTTCTAGGCTCTGTCTGCAGAGATGAGGCTCAGCCACGGTTGAGTAGTAGTCACGTCTCGGATCGGATCGATGGTGAGCCATTCATCACGATTGGCGGCCTCTAATGCACTAAAAATAAAAATACGAATCGAGTCCGAGCCGAAGTCGGAGTCCAGGTAAACCCAAAGCCAGCCACACTTTCGTCACAGAGCGCAAATCGGCTTAGGCGATGACGGATCAACTGCTGAGCTCCGCGGCCACCGCTCCCGCTCCGGGGGACGCGCCTGCCGTGCTGGTGCCGTTGCCAGCCTCCACGGGCGGACCCTATCTCAGCGGTGGCTCCGAGGGCGAGGCAGAGTCGTCTGAGCAGCCGGTGCTCCTCGAGCTGGGCGCTCCGCAAGCAGCAGTTAGTCTCAACTACACATTGACCCCCGATGGAGGCGGGCTGCTGGCCTATGCGCCTTCCCATCCGCACAATTACTCGCCCTCGGTGATGGTCGGTGGCTACGAAAAGGAGCCACCACCCAACATGGGCCTGCTGCCGCCCACCTACAGTGTGATTCCCCAGCCCGTGTCGATGTGGCACGCCGCCGGGCCAGTGCCGTCTGCCTCGCCCGTGGGCCTGGTGGAGTGCAGCAAGCCCAGTGAGCTGGTGCCGCCACCCATGTACATGAGCTACGGGGGCGGAGGTGGAAGTAGTCTGGCCAGTAGCTCGGAGGTGGAGATATCCAAGGAGCACAATCCGGCCTGGCGGGAGAAGGCGCTGCAGATGGAGAAGGACTACAGACGCACCGCCTGCGATCGGGAGAGAACCAGGATGCGGGATATGAACCGAGCTTTCGACTTACTGCGCTCCAAGCTGCCCATTTCAAAGCCGAATGGAAAAAAGTACTCCAAAATTGAGAGCCTAAGGTGAGAGTCTTGAGGTTATGATTATTCCTAAGGCCACGGATTAATTTATTTTATAATTTTAGGATAGCCATCAACTATATCAATCACCTGCAGGCCATGCTGCGGGAGAGTTCCGCGGGTCAGAATGGCAATGGCGCCGGTTGCTGTGCCTGGAGCGGAGGAAGTAGCTCACCATATGACCACGGCAACGATCATTGGGGAGCGTAGCGTAAAAATAATATTACAGATATCGAATTAGATCGAATTTCAGTTTAAGTTCCAAGTCCGGATGAAATGTTACCCAGTGATAACGTCACCAACTAAAGATAATTGTGTGAAGAAATAGTGTATTAAGCAATTCCATTTTTTGGTTCGAAAAAGTTTATAAAATTCAGGAAATTAATTCAATATCCAGCTTTTTACTAAACTAAAGAGTAGTTTTGCTAAAGATTTGGTTCAAACTTTGCAATTTTAAAAATAACCCAACATTTTTAGTGCAATATATCAAAAAGGTAATATTGTGTGACTCGCAGATTTAGGATTAGAATTAAGAACATCAATAGTTCCTCAAAATTTAAACCAAATTTATTATTCGGTAAAAAGAAACGAGTTTTTACAAAATATGCTAATAAAATAAACATTTTATAGCGAAAAAGACATTGTATTTCGTTGATTAGTTAAGGTAAAAATAAATTTAAAATAAAAAATGAAAGGATAAAATTCGGGAAATTTATTTATTATAAAAATTAAAAGAGAAAGAAACGAAGAACAGAGAAAAGTTTAAAAACCATTTGAGTGAAATTGATACTTTTATTTGTTTATTATAACATGGCAGGCAAACTCATGATAGCGAAAATTATTTTCGATATATCAAAATTGTGAGGCCCTTTTTCCAATTTAACGAAAGGTGAAGCCCTCTTGCGAGCAATGATGATGCTTCGCTGAACAATTTAATGTTCTTCCCAAAAATCCAGTAAATAAATCATAAAGCTAACTTGTCTTTTTAGGCTATATATATTTAACGTTACATTTTTTTCAACACTTCACATTTTTTGCATAATTTACATATGATGGATATTTTGACATAGAAGTGACTGATCGATCTGGCGAGTATATTGTGCATATTCTCTCGAATCTATGTTTATATGAACCTAAAAAGTACAACAAAAACAGAGGAAAATGTAACAAATTACTATGGAATTATATTGCTCAGCCGCAACTGCTTCGAAAACTGATAAGTTTGTTAATACTTATTTATAGATAATAAAACCAACTACAGCGACACACACACACAATTTCTTCGCTTTGTTTTTTCGATTGAAGTAGAAGTTGGCAGATCAACTCAAAGAATAGGACGAAATAACAAAAGGGGTAACGGAAGCTCCTCGCTCGTTCACTCCGCCGCTTAGTTGTCCTTCTTGATGCGGGTGGAGGTCATGCGGTAGATGATCGAGTCCCTGCCGGGATCCATGGCAGCGATGGCGTAGCAGATGGCCAGCAGCGACAGACCGAAGACGACCATGAACCAGAGGATGATGTTGAAGATGATCGGGTAGTCGTCGTCGTAGTAGGTGGCCAGGTTGAAGGGGTTGGAGGCGTCGGCAGCCAGAGCCTCACGCTTAGCACGCGACACAGCCACATCCTTCTCCGTGGACTGGACAAACAGAACCGAGTCGCTGGACTTCTGGGAGGCAGCCAGCAGGCGGCTGATGGCAGCCGACAGCAGCTTGTTGGCCTCATCCACGGCCACAGACTTCTCGCCATGAGCCTTGGCCACTCCATCGACGGAGACGCGGATCAGCAGGACATTCGAGGGCTTGGTCATCTCGGCCAGATGATCGGCGGCACCGTTGATGAAGCCAACCTCCTGCAGGAACTGCTTGTCGGCGGAGTGCAGAGAGGGATTCAAGTTCTTGGTGGGCTTGGCAGCGGGGGCCTCGAAGTCTCCAAAGCAGGCTTTCCAGGCTTGAACCTAAGGAAATAAATGCATTAAGTGATTAAGAAACTGCACGACAAGACTTTCGCAAGACCAACTTACGCCATTGTCGAACTGCTCGAAGTTGATGTCGCAGACGGGCTCGTTGGCGGCCTCCAGCTCGGCAGCCAGGGCGTTGAGCGAGGTGTCAGTGTTGGATCCAGTCAGCTCGTAGGACTTGACGTTGCCGGCGGTGGTCACGTGGCTGATGCCCGAAACGTGCACCAGAATGACGCCCTTGGCCAGGTTGAAGGGATCGTTGATGGTCATGCCGCTCCAGTCGGAGTCGCCGACGACAGCGTTGCCCATGGCCGCGAAGAGTACATCGCCCACGTAGTGGCTCTCCAGTGCATCGTTGCCCTTGAAGGTGATCGCCTTGGGGCGGTTCAGCACCGTGAATTCTCCGGCAGCATGGACTGTGGAAAAAGAGTAGAGTGTCTAATCAGTTTCGATTGCCGCCAGCCGTTGTTCCAGATTCTGCGCAGGCACAAGGAAGACAACACTCATCAGTCTCGGGCCTTTCGGGTGTCTTGGTCACCACCCCCAGTCCGAGAATCGATGAACACCGAATTTCCGCACATTTCTTATCTGCCGCAGATTGCTGGTGCCTTTAACACACTCATTTCGGGAAGCTCTACTTACTGGCCGCAATAAACAGCGAGAAAATCACGCAATTCCGCAACATTTTCAGTTTTCCGCTGGACTTTTAATCATATGACAAACGACTGCAAAGAAAAACCTTTTCTCCTCCCCGAGACTTCTCCCTGGCTATCATGTGATGGACAGGTTTGCACGGCCAGTTATCGAGTGTCAAGCAGGGCTGTCAACTATTTGCAAATATCGATAATAAAATTCGTAATTCAAAACCATTTTATACTTTTCTTTTATATTAAACATATAAAAAAAGATAATAGGCATTTACAAGTTGTAATTATGTTGGAGACTGTGTAATTTTAACTTTTCCTTTCAATTTTAAACTGTTAAAACATTTATTTCATATTATTTATACTTATTTTACATAAATAAACCATGTATGCACTACATCATAACTAAAATATAGATAACCTGAAGGCTTAGTCGCTCTGGCTTAGCTCATTGCAATACGGAATTGTATTCGTTATAACAATAAAATATATAACACCTTATTTTAACTTGAATATTACACGAAATACAGTTGTCAAAATCAACAAATTGAATTCTACACCGATTGTTGATGTCGACAGCTATATATCGATAAGCACTCGGTTCTACGCGAATAATACATACACAGCTGTACATTCGAGTCGCTCGCATAAATACATGTCATAAAATGCCACGGAAGAGATCCGAAGACTTTTACAGGTAAAAAAGTATAGAAATATAAAGTGAACGCATTCCTTACAGGATACCTTACAGAGTACACGGCTTCACGGCCAGCTACAACCGAGGAAAGTACACGGCGACCTGCAACTTCTGCGACCGGGAGCTCCAGAACACCGCGATGACCCGCCTATCGCTGCACAGGTATCCATGTTTCCACATAATGTAAACACATAAGATTCATACATAGCACTAATTAATTTCCAAATTGTAGGCGAATATGTGATGAACAAAGGGGTCTAGGTTCTGCTGGTAAACCCTATGCCACTACCAAAATGAAAAAGGATATAGGGAAACGCCATTGTATCAAGGTAAGAATGGAGGCCTCGGGAAGCCCTACGAAAAAGCATCCACGGTTTGCTTTGCTAATTTCTTGCCGGATATTTACGGTTTTATCGATTCAACAATTAGACGTTTTTATATCAAGTTTTTAATTTACATTCAATGTAAAGTATATGTAAAAAGTACCAAGGATATTCAATTACACCACAAGTCCTTGGTTTAAAACTCGCCTAAATATCCATGTTTTCCGCAGATACAGGAAATTTCCGGCGAAGATGACAACGGTTGCGAGACCGAAGGAAAGGAGATTATAGTAAAGGTATGTTGCTTATAGATTAGATCCCCGAAAAATGAGATACAAGTTTCTCCTCCTTTCAGATACAAGAAATTCTTGATTCAGCAGACGATGTGAATGCTGACAAAACGCGAACACCTGTCCTAGTAAGATCGGAGACTCGGAAGAGTGCCAACCCAAATCAAGAACCGGAGCAGCACATGGAATTCGAGATAACCAGCCTTGATTTCGCAGACGATAGCAAAGAAGTAAGAGTTTAGCATTTTTCGCATTTTTAATACATTTCTAATGGATCAGAATTACATATTGCAGCAACAGCTGGAAGAATCGGCCAGTTCGGCAACACAGATCGAGGCCAAGCCCAAAAACAACCTTCATACCCTCAAGGCGAAGAAGATGCGTGCGGAGATCAAGCAATACCACAGCAAGACTCAGTTCCTCAAGACGGAAACGGAAAACCTGAAGGTCGAGCGCACCCTGACCTTGCTGAGGATTCAGAAGCTGCGATTGGAAATCGACGCCCTACGTGCCTAAGCCGAGCTCTAAGTTTTAGTATTTGCATATCCAAATGTGAAAACCAATTTAACAAAGTATAAATGTTTATGTATATTTATTCTGTAAAAGTTGAACTGACAATATATCATTATTTTACATAACGAGCAATAGCTTCTATGGGATATATGAATGGCGAAAAATGACGATAACGTATAGATATTTGGTCAGGTTTAACCCGATCGTTATTATGGTGGCCCTAAAATAAAAAATCTCTGTTATATTAAAAATAACTTACCAGAAGCTAGCAGAATGTAAAATGCTGGACAAGTATTTCGATGGTGATGTACAATACACTATTTATTTTTTAAAACATTTAAAATTCATGCAGGTAGGAAGCATAGCAGAATGCATGGTAAAATCTGGTAAATATTTTGTTAATTACTGTATGGATCTTACAGAGTGGTGTCTAAGTCTCAATCTCGAATCACTTTTCTTATTGCTGATTATTAAACTCTATTTAGAAGCAAAACTTAACCGCGCAGGGCGTCGATTTCCAGTCGCAGCTTTTGAATCTTCAGGAGAGCCAGGGTGCGCTCGAGCTTCAGGTTGTCGGTCTCCGTTTTGAGAAACTTGGTCTTGCTCTGGAAATGCCGAATCTCTGCTCGCATCTTCTCCGCCTTCAAGGTAGCCAAGCTGTTCTTGGGTCTGGACTCCAAGAACATTGTCGGACTGTTGGTTGAATTCTCCAGCTGGTGTGGCAATATGTAGTTCTGCTTAATAGGCAATCGACTCAACATGTGATAAAATATATAGATAACTTACTTCTTTGCTGTCGTCCAAGTATTCCGCGCCGGAGATCTCGAATTCCATATGCTGCTCTGCCTCTAGGTCCGCGTCGGTAATTTCACAAGTTTCAGACTTAACTAGGGATTTCTTAGCTTCCCCATCATCGGCTGCATCTAGAATTTGTTGTATCTGAGGAGACAAACTAATATATACTTTTTCGGGGGTTCTGAGTTTATAGCTATTTACCTTTACTATAATCTCCTTTCCTTCGTTGTCACTGACCATTCCGTCTTCATCATCTGGCGAAACTTTCTCGATCTGGGAAAGTTTTAAGCTTGTATTTAAAATACTTTTAAAGGGACTTAAAGTTACGTTTTACAAGGACTTTTCTTTTTCTCCTATGAGATACTTTAAACCCTTTTTTGAATGAACTAATGAACAGATCAATGGGTGGCTGAATACAGGCGAAACAAAGGGCAAATCTCTGTCCCGGTACCTCGATATTTACCTCGATCAGGTGCCGGTTCTCAATATAATGATTCAGGTCAAAACTTCGGGAGCCATTGCGCTGCCGTTCACAGGTTTGCCTTCAATAATTAAATATATACATGATATATAACAATGTTTACAATCGCCTAACCAAGGATGTTACCTATGCAACGCTAGGCGGGTCAGAGCGGTGTTCTGGAGCACCCTGTCGCAGAAGTTGCAGGTCGCCGTGTACTTCCCCCGCTCACAGTTGGCCGTGAAGCCATGTAATCTGTAAGATATGTGTTTACTAATATTGGCATTCACTTGATATTTATATACTTTTTACCTGTAAAAGTCCTCAGATTTTTTTCGGGGCATTTTATGACATGTAGTGTTTGCAGCGGCTTGGATGCGATGTACAGCTGTGTATGTATTATTCGCGTAGAACCGAGTGCCTATCGATATATCGGCCCATAGCAACGCTGGCAGCAACTATCGGCGTAGAATTTTGTGTTTGTTATTAATTTGGCGAAAAGATGCAACCCAAGAGAGCCAAGCGCGCTGGGCTTTCCAAAGAAGATACTTGGAAGAGGCTTGGCTTTTTGCCGGCCGACAAGGAGGGCAAGGACGGGGATCCGAAGAAGTATCGCGCGATTTGCATCCACTGCCAGAAATTCCAGTCCAACACCAGCATCGACAGGCTGATTATCCACAGGTATGAGACCCGTATTTGCCGCCCTTTCCGAGTACAGTTTTTAACCAAAGTGTATAAAATCAGGAAATCATGTACCTCGTTCCGGGAGGATCTTACGGAAGAGCTAGGTCTCGCCCCAGCCTCCGGGAAACCAGCATCAGTCGGTTTGCGAAAATCATCGGTGCACCGAAGTGCTCGGTCGGATCCGTCGACGCCGGCAGCTAATGTTGCTGAAACAGATGCACCTGGAAGCAGCGACTTCAACTCTACGGCCAGCATGATGGAGAAGTTGCTGGACGAGGACGACCAGCTGGTGCGCATCGATCTGGACGAACTGGTGGCCCCGATACCCTCCGATAGCAATCGACTTCAGAAGGACCTGATCAAGGCGGAGACGGAGTATCTGGAGACCAAGTCCATCTACTTCAACAAAATGAACGAGATCGCCGAGCTGCGGCGCACGGTGACCATGCTGGAGGCGAAAAAGACTCAGCTGGAGATCGTCAAGCTGCGTGCCGAGTGCGAGTAGTCTTAGCCTTTAACTTTAGAAAACCTTTGAAAATTTTCACAAATATAAAAATTCCCATAGATAATGAGTAATTACAATGCGGGAATTAAGAGGGATGACTTCCCAGCTATACCCATTTCCCAAGTATGTATGCTGACGACGATCTCGACTGTGTTGTCGCATCCCATAGACCTGATCCGTGTAAACATTGAGGCGAACGTACATAGGTACAGTCGGCTGACGATGAGGCACATGCTCGAAAAAATGTCTCGGCACGGCCTGCCAGGCTTCTACTATGGGGTATTGGCAGCTGTCACTCGCTGCACTGTCGAAGCGCTCTGCTCGTACCACCTATTTCGAAATCTGCACGAACTGGTCTACCAGCATCCATACTATATAATGCTGAGGCCGTACAACAACACGTTCCTAAGGGCACTGTGCAGCTTTGGAGGCGGCATAATGTCCACGCCTTTCGCCAAGCTATCGGTCATGCGGTCGGCGGATCTCACGCGCAAGTCATTCCATAGGCGCAAGTAAGGACTACAAATCAGAATTTGCACAGCAATTTTTATTATCTCACTGTTTTTGGAGTGGAGTTGGTCTACAGACGTGCATTCTTTATCTTTCAGCTACGGAGCCTTGGCTTCCGGCTTGAGGTGCATGTATCGCAAGGGCGGTGTAAACTATTTATTCATTGGATGGGAGATGAATGGCGTCAATAGTGCCGTGGCGACTGGGCTTTATACCCCGGTGAGCTATTTTGTGAAAGCCCTCACGCCGCTAATTGCCGAAAGAAATAACTCCTGGGTCCAAACTCTGGCCCAAATGGCGTTGGCAGGCGGCATCATCAACGTCTTGATGACTCCGATGGATACACTGTCCGTTATGGCTCTGAATCACAGTCGATACAGTGATTTCAGCTATAGAAATATGTGCCAACAAGTCTTAAAGAGACATGGATACAAGGGTTTTTTCTTTGGCGTGAAACCCAGCCTAATCAGTCTTATTCCGAACATCCTACTGATTTCCGTAGCGACTCGTCTGCTGACTAAGGAAAAAGTAATAGATTTTTTTTATTTTGTTTTATTCTGATATCTTAACTTGTATTGTTCTTAAAGCCTCTGGAAACTCCGCCAAATGAGAGGGCAACGTCTTCTCAGCTAACTGGAAAGTGAATAAATTCGTGAAGCGCTGAACGATCTGAGGGAGATGCAAAGTAAATGCAGTAAATATTATCCATTATTATAACCGTGAAATCAAAATGTAAATTTAATACAATTTTAAAGCTTGAGAAACTTGAGAACTTTAATTACCTTTACAACCGCAGGCGCCCTTTCGTGAACCACAATGCACTCCAAAAGCACGGCCACAAATTTGCCATAGAACTCGGGCAAATGGGGATGCAGAGCCTCCAAAGGAATGGGCATTATACAGACCAGATAGCACCTTTGCATTTGTTCCATAAGCTCGACACACACCTCGGGGCCCTGGAGGAGCTTCTCAGATTCCAAAACAAACATCTGCAGTATGGCCTTGGCCCATCGATAGCTCGTGCTGGCGTTGAGGGAAAGGCACTCGTCCCGACAGGCAGCCAAGTTGTCTGGATTACTTAAGTCGGTGGCGAGAGCCGCTTCCACAGCGCTGCGATTAATGGTGAAGTAGTAGCCCAGTCGGGTGATGAACTGCGTCAAGCAAATGGAGAGTTTTGGTTTCGAACTCATGCTCACATTGTGGATCAAACGATCCAGCATGTCGTCGCATTGATTCCACTGAAATTGTACGATAATGAGGTTAATTTTAGTCCAGCACTTGGAGATTATAGAGCTTTATCCCACCGTATAAGCATCCAAGTCGACAAAGTGATCGAGGCACAAATACAAGCAGTTCCAGACTGCGGCTATAGCCTCAATGGACTCCATGTTGTAGGCATCCTTGATTGCATGATCATAGATCACGCTGTGCACATTTAACTCCTGAATATCCTTGGGATCCTGCAAGGCAGAGATTTAAAATTATGCAATCAAGCCAAATGAAGACCAACGCACGCTAAATTTCAGCATAACTGAAAAGATCTGGACGCCAAGCTGCTTGTAGGTAGGATCGAAGCATTCCCGGACATTTAGACCAACGGACAGAGCAAAGGCCAGCATTTGAATAGACATTCTTGACTTATCCGTGTAACGTAGCTGCAGAAAGGTAATTGTAAATTCAATAAACCAATGATCAAGATAGCTATGAGATTCACCTCCAAATATCTGGCAAACCCATGGACTGCTCCCAGCTGTCGCTTCCAGCAATCCTTGTGCAGTTTCTTCTCGTAGTATTTCAGCATTTGGGCATCCGTGGACTTCCACCAGCTGGATGATAGCTTGTTGGCCAGCTCATGGGCATTCCTTAGGAGATTCCCATCTCCACCCTTGAGTTGGTAAATCGTGGGAGCTGCCGTCAGTTCACAGAGTAGCAGGAGGAGCTTAACTTTTAGCTACAGAATGGAGTGTGTGTTTCAGAAAGCAATTTATAAATACAAATAAAAGCAGAACTACAACCTCCTCGTGTCCTGCCTCGCCACTCTTCTGCAGGAATTCCTGCACCAAGTCGTACAGCTTTGGCAAATCCTGGATAAGCAGGGAATGATAGCTCTCGAACTGTGACTCCGCCAGCTGAACGCTGTCCAGATCCTCCTTCAGTTCTGGCAGCATATAGAACTGCACCAGATCGCACATGTGGGCAGCGAGAGCATCGGTGGCTTCATTAGACATTGCGAAATAATTTAAATTAAATATAAATCGCAACTAAAATACAAAACAGAAGTAAACAATTCCTCCGCAATAGTCGATAACACGCAACAATCGACTAGTCTAGTACCGATTAATTACACAAAAATTGGATTTTATGTATCGATATAATGATATTTTAATATGCATATTTCACATCTCTAGTTAACGCTTTGCCGCCAACGTAAAACAACAAAAGTTATAAAACTTGTAATATTTAACGAAACAAACATTTTAAACAAGTTGAATTCACTCGTATTCAAAAGTTAAACCAGCCCCACGGACGTGCTTCTCTGTCCAGTCGTCGAATCGTTCGGACATCTCATTTCCCATGTGATTTCGCCAATCTCCAATTTTGCCATTCCTTATGAACTTCGACGATGATTCCGGCAGCAGCTTTTCCAGATTCACCGCCTTATTGGCCCTCATCTTGTCGAAAGTGAGATGATCGCACAGCTGCTGCTGGCTGGAAGCAGTCAGGAGACTCTCGACACCCAGGAATCGGGCGCAGCGACGCACCACTCTCGGCAGATCCTTGATCATATCCTCGTACTTGATGAACAGCACATTCTCCCCCTGACTCCGCTTCCAAAAGGGCAGCACATGCTTCCAGTAGGAGCCCATCGGAGTGTGTCCCTCCAGAAAGAGATCTACGAACTGCTCAAAGTCCGCATTAATGCCGTGGAGCAACTTGCAGTAGTGATAGTAGGACACGCACAGATCCTTGGGATTGCGAGCAGTGTACACAATTCGAGGCTTCACCGTCTCGAATGCCTCGGGCAGCAGTTGCCACGACAGATGCGAACGGGCGAAGCGGGGGCGTGGCAGGTTGCGAACCAGATCCACGGTATTTCCAAATGTTTGACTGTCCGAAAAAAGGGAGAAAGTTTAATTGAACCAAAGGTGAGACTTGAATAATTTTATTAATAATAATAATATTAATATTATGAATTGTATTTCTAGGAGTTACAAAATAAAATGAAGTTTATCTCATAGATAAGTATTTTGTAATATTTTTAAAGCATTGATATTTAAAGTTTCGTTTTCCAATGTTAACCGTCGAGATACTCACGCCACAGCCTCATGGTGATCCGTACTGAACAGAGCCGAAAGCTCGATCAGTGGAGAACGCAAACGCAAATCCTGCTCGGCGGCCTTATAGTCGAGCTTATGACCCAGGAGCCAGACCATCTCCTGGGCCCAGGTAGAACCAGTACGTGGATACGACACCATCCACACATCATCCTCGAAGACGGGAAGCGAACGTATGGATTCGCCCAGCTCCATGTACTTCCTTGGTATGATCAGATGGTCGGGTAGCACCTCCACAAAGCAATTCTGGGCGGGAAAGACGGCATTCGTACGCCGGACAATGTCCGCCTCCAGTTCGCGATAGATCAGCTGCATGGTTAGTCCGCTGTGCCCGAAAATCCGCAGCGCACTGTGAAGTCAAGTGCAAACTGAAAAACCACTCTGAAATGAAAATGGTGAAAATATGCCCCTGGCGAGTTTTCACACAAACACATTAACTGGTTTCACTGAAAAAACCAACGTCGAGCGACGTAACTAAAGTCGAACTTCAATAATAACTTTCCCCTGACAAACTATTAATTTCATTCTAATAATAATTTAATTTTTCAAGTTTTGTATAGGGAAATAATAGTAGTTTTTAAAGGAAGATGGCAGTAATTTATTTTCTACATGTACCCTTTATCTGGACTATCTAAAATTACCAATGTTTTCACTTATGGAAGTTTGCCTGTAGTTTGAAAAGCATTTCTCTTGCGGTTCGTTGACCACGAAGAGCAATCTGTAACATAATAACAATCATTAGGAAAAGATAAATGATGCTTCTTTGTTTTTCATGAGCCTCCCGAATAAGATAAGATAAGATGTTTTAATCACCATTCTTGATAAATTAGCTGTACTTTCGTTTTGGAAACTTTAAAAACTGAAAATGATTTGATACACTTTCAAAGATTTTTTTAAATCTATCATAAAAATAATTACGATAATGTTTTGTGTTTAAATTTAAATATATTTCAATCCGTAATACTATATACACACGAAATCTTTATCTCAATTACAGCTAAATCATCGCCTTAAAAGTCATATTCGTCTCCTGTTCGTCTCTCCATTCGGATCGTGATCTGCACCTGAGAGTGGTGGGGCGACTACAACTCGTTGTGGATATATTCCGTGGTCACCTTGGCCTCGCCCTCGTGGAAACCATTGCAGTCGACGGGGTATTTGGCCTGTAGTATTGGCGGACGACAGATTCGCAGAAACAGCAGTTAGAAAGCGGCCACAAAAACAGAGTGCAGAGAAAGAAATTATTTAGTTATATTGCATGTAAGATTGAAAATGTTAAAAATATCTTTGGATTTTGTTACATTTTCAGAAACAATTTTAACATAGATATACTATGTAGGAAAAGGAATCGGTAAATCGAAACGGAATCAAACTTTCTTTCCACTGTAGCACAGTAGCAATAGCTTGTGGCACTCACCTCGCAATTGTATGGCGCATTGATCACACCGAATAGCGTCCAGAATGGCGTACCGGTTTCCGTGCTAATGAAGATCGCTGCACCCATGCTGCCGATCTTGACGATTTTCGGACTGACTCCGGCGATCAGGCCAGACGCCGTCGTCTGGCGTGGCTGCTGCTTTTGGTGCTGCTGCTGGTACTGTTCATTCTGCTGCTGCTTCTGCTGGAGATCGAGGGCCGCTGCATTCAGCTGGCAGAGCACGTAGCGGTCGCATTGCGGCGTCTTCGAGATGTATCTGTAGGCGCGGTGGACTTTTAGCACCGGTTCAATAACCTGTTTGGCATTCGGCATCCGTTTGTTAGATACGATTCGAGTGCGTTTAAGCCAAGGAGGAATGGAGGCGAACATAGATAATGGCGTAATTAATTTAATTTGTGTCCAGTTTAGTATTTAGAACGAAACAGAAGTGGTGAGAATAATAGCATTTTGACTTTTTCTAGATGTAGTCTTTAATCTAGGTGCGCTCCCTAGTACACATAATTTCTGTGAAATTAATTACATTAAGAAACCCCTATGTTTTTATTGATTTTAAAGTTCAAACAATTGTTTTCTATCACAAACAAATGTGGAATGTGTTTGCCAAGTTCTTATTTAGATTTTATATATATTTCTGTTCCCACAAATCAATTTAATACTATATAAAATGGGATTAAAAAAGAGCCAAAAAACGATTGAAATTAATTTACCAATTACTCAATGCTATTATTCTAACCACAACTGTATCTTTCAGATTTGCAGATAAATAGCTCTAGCTAATTGCCAAGCAACCCAGTTCCCAGATCAATCGGAGCATTTACTTACCTCCAGGTTGAGCGTATCCGTTAGCTTATCGCTGATTTCGGTAGCATTGAACTGCAATAATCCGCGTGCCTGGCCGAGCTTCAGCAGCTCCTTGGCATAGCCCACCGCCGGCTTCACATACTGCCGGGAATCGATCTTCACGTTCAGATGATGCTTGGCCACATGATCCAGCAGATTCGAGATGGTCTCACCCGGACGCGAGGGATCGAAGTGAGTCTGCTTGGGGTAACCTTGAGACTTCAGCAGTCCGTTAAACATGATCTGTGCCGTCTGGAAGTACCTGGAGAGTGTGTGGAGAAAGAGCGGACAACTGATGAGTTTCGATGACGCAGCACCGACCGAGTCAAGTGAAAGGGTCTCGCTAGAAAGTGGAAGTTGTGCTGCTGCCGCCGCAGCTACTCTTTGTTGCCGTCTAACAATGATGGGGCAACGAAATAGAAATAAAAATAAATAAAATGGCAGAAGAGTAGGACGTCTGAGAAACCTGACCCACTTTGAAGTCATGCTAAAATTTTGAATTCAGAATAGTACACTCAAGAAAAAGAATAGGGAATAAGAAGCACTTTAATATATACAAGTGTGTGGTGGTTCTTGAAATGTTTTCTTACAGTTCCCAAGGTACTTTTCTTCTAAATAAATCTTTGTCAAGCTATCAGTTATATATAGAAATTAATTTTTGTTCTCAAACCAAATTCGATGAGTTATACTCCATGCTTTTAGCCAAGTGTAGGTTGCTTGGCTTTAAGCCATTTCCCCTTGGCTGAAACTGGCGACCGGTTTCTGGTCCGCTTTGTTTATTTGTTTGTTTTAACGATGCCGTTGACTTCGGCATATCTTCTGCATATCAACTGTAACTGTATCAGAGCCTGGACTTGGGACTTGGGACTTGGGACTTGGGACTGGGACTGTTGACCAGTTGGATTAGCAGGCACGTTCTAAAAGCGCCAGCTCCGAAAAAAGTGGGTCAAAAGGTAGCGGCATCGAACATGCTCGATGTGCAAACGGGTTGTGCCGCTAACGGGAAATGGTTAGCACAAGTTGAGGAGTAGCACCCGCTCGGAATCAGAATCCGAATCAGAATTGGAATTGGACTGGGGACTGGGGACTGGGAGCGAGAATCGCAGCCAGGTGCTAACTGCATTGGGACACCGTTGCAGAACAAAACGTGATCCACAATTAACACGCATATTGGTCACTCCACAACTGAGCCACGTATTATGCTGAGCTGAGAACTTGAGAACTCACCTGAGGTACACATCGGGATTGGCCAGATAGCTGGCCCAGTCGGCCAGGTAGAGTGTGGCTGACTTGATCCAGCGCCGGCGGAAGGATTGGTTGTTCAGCGACTCGAAGAGCTTGTCATAGTCCAGCTTGCCATCGTTGCCCTTGAAGCCCTGCAAAGGATAATAGAAAAGAATAAAACATTGGATTAAAAACCTTAAAAATTAAGAAAAAATCGAAGACTGGGGATAATTTTAAGGCTAAATATTTAAAAGATAAGTTAAATTTATGGAAATACCACCCGCAATTTCTTTATGTTTTTATGTTATTTATGTTGAACTCTGCCTAAAAATATAACGAATATATTTATTTTCGAATAAGTTTCCATATCTTGGACTTTTCTCTAGAATCAAATCTGATATATAAATTTGTTATATAATATAATTAATCGAACCCCTCATTAATTTAATATATTCGTGTTCTATGTCTTCTTCTTCTTTATCTATTTTAACCTTTCCCGTTTAGCTTAGTTATCCACCTTCATGATCTTGTTGACTCCGGACTTCTCGTAGAGAGCATCGGCCAGTTCCGAGTTGGAGAAGTGATCCCACAGCACGTGGATGTGCTCAAGGAACGGTGGCAGTACCCAGGCATGGCTTTTGTGCTTCTCCTGGGTGCTCTGACCCTCCGGACCGGCAAAGGAGCTGACCGCCTGCATCACCAATGGCAGCAGATTCATCAGTCCGTTGTCGCTTTCAGGCTCCTCGTTGGTGGATCGCTTCTGGTGATGATGCGACGCCTTATCGTTGCCCTGGGTGTTCATGAAAGCTGAAGCCACTTGGAGTATGGTGTCGAGACCAATTCCAGACTCCGAACCGCCGCTTCCACCATTGCTGCGCTTCTGGCTAGGGGTGGATTCCTCATCGTCTCCCTGGGTGAACATCTCCAGGACATTGCCGATGATCGAGGGATCAAATCCACCACCGCCGCCCTGACCACCATTTCCACGGGCATTGTTGGCTAAAAGGCTGCCCAGGCCCGAAAGGATTTGCATGGCACCGCCGCCGCCGCCTCCACCTCCGGACTTTCCACTGGCCTGCATAAAGGTGCCGAGGAGCGAGGCCACGCCCGCTAAGCCAGCTCCAGCTCCGCCGCCACCGCCTGCTCCGTTATTGCCACCGTTCTGATTGGATAATGCCTCCTGGAAGAACATGGAGGCCATGTCCAGCAGCGGATTGGACTCATCCTCGCTGGCCAGAGAGGGACCCAGCGGCTGGAGGCACAGCAGGCAGGCCAAGAGCAGAGCTCGTCTCACGTACATTCTTCTGATTCTTTTTTCTGTTCAGGAACTTTCACAATCACACACTTGAGATACTTTTGGGCCAATTAAGCGACGCAGCCACAAAACGCGGAAGACGCTCCACTGAGCACACGGATGGAGAATCGCCTGACTGCTGGAGCTGTGATGGTGCTGTGATTATACCAAGATCAGCGTTGGAGGAGCGTATAAAATCCAGCCAGCACAGCCGAAAACTTTCTTTCTTCTGAGGCGCTGCGCCAGTTTGTAACACTTCTTAAGCCACCAATTCTTCGTGGCCTTCGAACATGTTGGAGCACTGCTCTCTCTCTCTCTTCATTTCTTCCTGCTCTCACCTGTTTCTACCTATACCGATGCTCTCGCGGAATTCTTTACGCCTGCGCTTTGTACACGTCAGGTTTTGCCGTCTTTGCCTCCACAAAAATATATAAATGAGACAAAAAGAGAGAAGAAAACGCTTTGATTCGCTTTCCACAGAAAAAAAGGGAATTGTAAAATTGCATTCTTTGATTAAAATTTGGTTTTTAGTTTTTACATTTATAAACCCATATACTAAAGACTTAATACGCGATTTTAAACGACCTTATATAAAGCCTTACTTTAAACACTAAAATCTTTTTCTTATCTGAAATATATTTTAGTTTTGTATTAAGAACTTTTTATATCATATATGAATTTCTTTCAGTGCTCTCTGTTCTATGGCTCGCACTTTGTTTATGTTACCTACTACCTACCCACCTACTTTCTTTTCCACACGATCGTCGCCCCGTCCGCTTTGAAAGTTCTCTTCTCGGAATGGTGGTTGGGTTGGACATTGGAAGTCGGACTCGGAGCCAAGCCAATGTTTCCGTTAATGCCGCCTGCCTGGGCTTTTTATGTAAATACGAGTATCAAACCGGAGTTTTTGGAGCTCTTTCAATGGGTATGCAAAGAATGTTAAGGGGTTTGAGTTTATATATTAAAATTGGGGTACCAAGCTTAAAGTTAAAAAAAAATTCAGCTTATTTAAAACCGAAAATCATATTTGAATTTAGTGCAAGCAAAACATTTTTTTTTAATTGGTTGTTCAAAAGTATAATCAAATAGTTTTAATTTTAGGGTTAAAAACGTAACCTAGGGTTTTTATTTCAATTTAATTTTGATGTCATATTTAAGAGTATATAAAAATCGTGATAAATTTTAATTTTTTTAAGGCAAACCAATTGAATACCTAGCACATTTGTCACCTGGACATTTCTTATGGGTTCGGTTCTACTGTCGTCATGGCCCATTTTGATTTTATTTGACTAAAAAAAAAAAAAAAATGGATTGCACTGTGCCAGTTACATAAATTTATAATCAGTTTAATGGTTTCGTCATGCTAAGTTAAAATGTTCTCTTAGGTTTTTCAATTTTTTTCGTTCTCCACGACTCTAGAAATAGGCGACCTTTCCCCATATATCTCAGATTTGAATAAACCATATTTAAGAATAGTTTCTGGTTGGTATTTACATATGTTAATTTAATTATATTTAAAATTTTTGTATTATTAACATTCACTTTTCATTATTATACACTGTAAAGACATTAAAATCAAACAAAAGGTGTTAAGATAAAAGATATACGTTCTTCAGAAATAAGTTTGAAAAAAAAGAATGATAAAAATAGTAATTAAGTTTAATTATTCAGGAAAGGCAGTCTACTTACTTTACAAATTTAAATTACATTTATAAAAATAGGTATGATTTCTGAAAATAATAATTTTACACTTAATTAATTTGTAATTTAAAGTTTTTAAAAACTTTAGAAAATGGATTAATGTTTAATTAAATCGTTAATCGTATTAAAATTAATTTTTATGTTAAATAAAATGAATTTTATTTAAAAATTATAAAACTATAACGAACAACAAATGATCTGGCAACTCTTTTCGAAACAGCTGACTTTATGTTTTTGATGGCCAGATGGTGCCGAAGCCACAGTGGGCAAGCCAAATTTTCATCTGGCAGCACTGACTTCTTGTGTTTTTGTTGACGAAAAATACATTAACTAATTGCGGACACAGACGAGTGCAAAATGGGGAATCAACTGGTGGGCATTGCCCCCTCACAGATCTATGCGGTGGAGCACTATTTTTCCGGGCAATTCGGCTCCGAAATCACCTTCAGTTCCAAGTGAGTGAAAAGAAAAAGGAGGCGCAGTGAAAACTAACGACCACTGACGACACCCACGACGTATTTTCCGCAGCATGGGAAGCACCCGCTTCTTCAAGGTGGCCAAGGCGAAAACGGACGAGGGACAGATCGTGGTTAAGGTGTTTGTGAAGCACGATCCCACACTGCCGCTGGAGGATCACAAGGAGCGCCTGGAGGGCATTAAAAAGACACTGTCTCTGGCCAATGCAGTCAACTGTCTGCCCTTTCAACGAGTTGAGGTTTGAGTTTAGATTTAACTACATTTTTAACGATATTTGAATGTGCGTTAGAGGTAATCAAATGTGTGAATCATATTTCGCCAATTAAGGTTGTTCACTGATAAGGAAGTAAACGATAAAAAATCATATTGATTTTTTCTTAATTCCTCCCTAGCTGATCGACAAGGCAGCCTACATCATGCGGGAGTACGTGAAGCACAGTCTGTATGACCGCGTCTCCACGCGACCCTTTCTCACGGTGCTGGAGAAGAAGTGGATCACCTTCCAGATTCTGTGTGCCCTTAATCAGTGCCACAAGCAGAAGATCTGCCATGGAGACATCAAGCTGGAGAACATTTTGATCACGTCCTGGAACTGGATATTGCTCTCGGACTTTGCCTCGTTCAAGCCCACTTATTTGCCGGAGGATAATCCCGCCGACTATACGTATTTCTTTGATACAAGTCGAAGGCGAACCTGCTACATAGCTCCTGAGCGATTTGTCAAGACTTTGGCCTCGGATGACGATGGCGGCAATGGCAACATGTCGGTGATTCACACGGATTCCATCATTCGTCTGGCACCCAGTTATGCGGGAAATACTTTGCTGCCGGCCATGGATATTTTTTCAGCAGGGTAAGTTTGGGCAAAAGATTGTATTAACCAGTAATTAATTTATAAAATTCTGTCATAGTTGCGCATTGCTCGAGCTCTGGACAGAGGGTACAGCGCCCTTTGAGCTCTCCCAGCTGCTGGCCTATCGGCGCGGTGAACGTGATCTGGTGGAGAAGCACTTGGCGGGTATCGAGAACGAGCGATTGCGCAACCTGCTGGCCTCCATGATCGACATTCACTCCATAAACCGAAAGAGCGCAGAGGATTATCTGGATCAGGAGCGCGGCGAGCTGTTTCCCGAATACTTTTACTCCTTCCTGCAGTCCTACTTGCAAATGTTCTCCTCGACGCCGATCATGTCGCCGGACGATAAGATCCAGTGCCTGCACAAGGACATTGGGCATTGCATCAAGGTGCTGACACAGGCGCAGGATATCACCCCGGAGGAGGAAGAAAACGATGCGGAATCGGAGAAGAAGGATCCCACAATGTGTGCTTCAAGACTGCCGCCAGAGCACGATGGCCTCATCTTGATCATCACGGTGGTCACTTCCTGCATACGCGGTCTCAAGCAGTCCAATACCAAGATTGCTGCCTTGGAACTACTGCAAAAGCTGTCGAAATATACAACCTCGGAGACTATATTGGATCGGATATTGCCCTATATCGTAAGTTTTAATGTTATTTAACATTACGACTTTAGCTTATTAATTATAACGAATCCTTTGCACTTTTCCAGCTCCATTTGGCCCAGAAATCGCCAGCCAAGGTGCAAGTTCAGGCCATTGAGACCCTGACCGCTTGTCTGGGCATGGTGAAGGACATTCCGCGCAGCGATGCCAACGTTTTTCCCGAATACATTCTGCCCTCGATCACGGATTTAGCCAGCGAGGCGAGTGCGGTAATTGTTCGAGTGGCGTTTGCTCGAAACATTGCGGCATTGGCCAAGAGCGCTGTCTACTTCTTAGAGGAGACACAGCGGAATGCTCCGAATGAGATGCCGACGCCACGCTACGAGGCGGAGTTGAACGCTCTCCATGACATCGTGCGACAGGCAGTGCTCAGCCTGCTCACCGATTCCCAGCCGGTGGTTAAGCAAACCCTGATGGAGTCGGGCATCTGCGATCTTTGCGCATTCTTTGGAAAGGAAAAGGCCAATGATGTGATTCTCTCGCATATTATGACTTTTCTGAACGACGAGGACAAGAACTTGAGGGGAGCTTTCTATGACAACATTGCTGGTGTTGCTGGCTACGTGGGCTGGCAGGCATCGGATATACTGGTGCCACTACTGCAGCAGGGATTTACGGATCGCGAAGAGTTTGTTATTGCCAAGGCCATTCGCGCGGTGACCATTCTCATCGAATTGGGTCACATCAAAAAGCCAGCTGTGACGGAAATCGTTAAGGAGACGGCCTGCTACTTGTGCCACCCGAATCTTTGGGTTCGCCACGAAATCTGCGGCATGATAGCCACCACCGCTCGCAATCTCAGCGCCATCGATGTCCAGTGCAAGATAATGCCAGCCATTGGCGCCTTTCTCAAGGTTCCGCTCATTCAGGTGGAGAAGCCGCACATCCTTCTGGATTGCGTACAGCCGCCGGTGCCGCGGCAAATCTTCGACAGTGTGCTGCGCTTTCAGGACATCCATCACTTCTTTGGTGCTCTAGAGGCTCGGGCAAGGGTTCGCAGTCAGACCAGGCAGGGAGCACTGCCGCAATACGAAGAGATGGGACAAACGCTAAGAAATGTGAGTAGAGCTTGAAATATAATTATGAACCCAAAGTCCAGTTTTTAATATTATCTGTGTTTCTCCACATTTGCAGTTGTTTCGGCGCCTCTCCTCCGAGGGACTGACGGACCTAATTGAAATGCAATTACTGGCCATGAATCCTTTCATGATCGCGCTGAAGCACAAGGCACTGCAGGATCTGGATGATACTGCTTCTGGCAATGGCCGCATCGTTGTTAGTCGCAAGCAGGTCGCTTGTCATGAATATCCGCTGGCGGACAAGGCCACTAAGATGCCCATAGAAAATCGTGAGTCTTACTTTACATGCCTCAGCTAACCATTTACTTATACTTTATTTCACTCTTAACTTAATAAAAAAATTCTTTAGCAATTTATTAATTTTTTACCAAATTTTTTTTTAGATATTTTTAGTTCTGGTGTTTGGTCGTTTATACGTTGAAGAATAATTTCCATTTCCTATTCTGATTGTTTGAATTGAAATTATGCTAAATTAACTAAGTGTTAAACTTGAACTCTATTGTTGTTTTTTCTAAATTTTGTTGAATTAATTCTTTGTTTTTATTATTAATTCATTTGTTATTATTTCTATTATAAAATACGTCTGCTAGATTTTTTAATTAGTCAAAATTTTAGAAAGGGTTCAAATTTGATTAAAAAATTTAACTACATTGTACAAAAAGCGTAAAATTCCGAAATAAATAGTTTATAAACCATTTTACTAAATTTGTATTTCATTTTTAACATTTGATATAATTTAAAACAAACTTAAATTTCACTCGTAAAGTTCCGAAGCTCGCAATTTAAAACTAACCAATAAATTTGTTATATTACCCAGCGTTTGCCCTAATATATTTTCTAACCATCTTTTCCTTGCAGGATCCAGCGAAGGACCCGCACTGGTATCGCCCGCCTCAGATGCAGCCCTAACTCCGCTGGGTGCTGGCGGATTAGCTGGCAGTCCGGCCTCCGGAGCCATAGTCCTGGGTGTTCCCACGGCCAACGTGAGTGCGGCTACCTCGCTGGGTGAATACACGATGCCGGAGCGTAACTGCTGGCTGGAGCGGTCATCGGAGTGCCGCAAAGATCTCGAGTCGCTAACGGCGAAGATCAAGAGTCGCTACAATGTGCTGGCCATTTCGCAGCGCTGCAGCTATGACAAGCTGGTTACCCCCTATCCACCCGGGTGGCGGATGAATGGCACTTTGGTCGCGCATCTTCACGAGCATTCGGAGTCCGTGATCAAGCTGGCTTCCTTGCGCCCGCACGGATCGCTCTTTGCCAGCGGCAGCATCGACGGAACTGTGCGTTTGTGGGACTGCGGCAAGCTGAATGGGAACCAGGGAGTGAATAAGTCGAGGCAGGTCTACTCCGCGAATACGCCCATCTATGCACTGGCCGCCTGCGACAGCGGACAGTCGTTGGCGGTGGGCGGTAAGGATGGCAGCATGCTGATGATGCGGATTGACCGAAACTCCGCTAAGATGACACTCCAGCAGGCGCTGGATCAGAAGTAAGCTTCAACGCACTTCTTCAATGACCACTTAATTCTTTAATGTCTCTCTCCTCGCAGCGATCACAATGACGGACCCGTGGTGGATATGCATGCCTACGATCAGGCGACGCAGAGCGTCATCGTTTACGCCACGCTGTACGGCGGAATCGTGGCCTGGGACACACGCATGCAGCACAGTGCCTGGCGGCTGCAGAACGAGTTGCGGCACGGAGTGATCACCACCATCTGTGCGGATCCTACGGGCTCGTGGCTGGCCACTGGGACCAGTGGGGGAAAGCACATCTGCTGGGATCTACGCTTCCGGCTGCCCATTGCCGAGATCAAACATCCTGCCGACTCGTGGATCCGAAAGGTGGCCTGCCATCCCACGGAGCCATCGTATCTCATTTCGGCCTCACAATCAAACAACGAGGTGTCCGTGTGGAATATCGAAACGGGTCAACGGCAGACAGTGCTGTGGGCCAGTCCGGCGGCTGCTCTGTCCAGCGCCAGTCCCAGTGATCCGGCCACCACCTGCGGCATCCTAAGTGGCGTCGTCGATGGGTCCCCGTTCATTCTAACCGGAAGCTCGGACCAGCGCATCCGGTACTGGGACATAGCCAATCCAAAGAACTCATCGCTTAAAGTGCCAGCGGCCAATGACAACCTTGCGGATGTGGCATTTAATTACAGGCAAATAACTATTAATTTAACAAACTATATTTGTAAATTTATAAAATATTAATACCTTGCAGCGCCCGCTTAATCGATGGCAGCCAGGTGATCGAGGAGCAAATTATTTCCATGAGCAACACGGCCGATTCACAGCAGCTGCGCGCCTCCACGGAGGAGAATCCCCGCTCAGGACCGGACATGCCAACGGCCAGCCACCACGATGCCATCACGGATTTGCTGATGTGCAAGGACAAGGGACAGATCTACATAGCATCGGCATCGCGCGACGGTGTCATTAAGCTGTGGAAGTGAGCGACCCGCTATTACTATAGTATTTAATTATTCAACTGTGATTAGCCTAAATAAACTGCAATATGTGTAACTAGCATCGAACATGACTTCAAAGATTGTAAAGTTTGTAAAGTGTCTTTAATAGTTTTGTGTAGGAAATTTAATTACTTTTATATGAGATTTTCATCATATATTCCTAATATGATCCCCAAAATTGTCTTAAGCCGTATATTTGCGTATTCTTACATACTCATATTTGTCAATTTTAATTTAAATTTGAGCTGCCTGCTTTTTTTTTTCAATTTTCTTATGAGTTGGCTTAAGTTTTAGTTATTTTCTAAAGAAAATTTCAAAAGGAATTTAATGAAGCATGGAGGGGTGGTGCTGTTAAATCAGAAACCTGGTGCATTTTCTCAAAATGAAACTTTGTTTTGTCAATTAACTGCTTAATTACGAAATAAATAAATTAATGTTTAAATTTAATTTTTAATTTGATAAATATTTGGTATATTTGGTATTTCTGGTATAATAACTAGTACGGTCACACTGGTTGAAAGTTCAAAACAAAGACGGCGTATATTCCAAAATATCACGTATATAAGAAAAATTATTGCTTATCAAGTCTCATAGCTGCGCAATAGCACCATGTCAACAGCCGAGGAAACAACTCCCGCCGCGGAGTACGTGGAGGATGTGGAATTCGTGGATATGGCGTTCACCAAAGAGTTGCGTAAAGCCACAAAGGACGTGCATAATCTCACGGATGCGGTCATTAATGCAAAATTTGCCTTCGGTAGGTAGAAACATGCTAGCTTTTGCGGAGTTATTGGATAGGTCCTCTTTCCGGTCAGCTCTTTCTGATGATGAAGTGTGGTACGATGGTCTGCTGGCCTTCTACGAGGTGTACAAGTTCTTCGAGACACATCTGCCGGAGCGCCTGCTACCGAAGGAGTTCTACAGGGCAGCTGCTTTCGAGCGCGATTTCGCCTATTTCTACGGCGCCGACTGGAAGGACACCTACGAAATTCGCCCGGCAGTCCAGAAGTACCTTGAACACCTTGAGAAGGTTGCTGCCCAGAACGAAATGCTCCTGTTTGCCTACGCCTACCAGATGTACATGGCTTTGATGTCCGGCGGCCAGATGCTGCAGAAGAAGCGCATGATTGCTAGGAAGTTGTGGATATTCGCCAAACGCGATGACGAGGAGCTGCAGAGGCAGGCCGAAAAGGAGGCGGAACTGGCCACCGCTAGGGCTGCAGACGCTGCTGTGGATCAGGAGGACTTGCAGGCTAGACCGATGCCTGCCCAGGTCACAATCTGTCCCCGTGGCTGCGAGGCCACATATTTTCCCGAAAAGGTGAGTTTGCGTCAATATAACACATGAAATTCGTTTTCTCAACTTAACGTAATTTCTATTTTCAGATCTCTGTTCTGAAGGCCAAGCTCAGACGCGTTTTCAACAGCCACTATGGAGCCTTTGACGACGAATTGCGTGCCGCATTCATTGAGGAGAGTCGCAACGTGTTCCGCTTGAACATTGAGGTAGTGCGCACCATCAAGGGCGTTAATCGAGCCAATCTCAGGAAGCTGGCCCTGGCCGCTATCTTTGTTACAAGTATTGTTTTGGCCATCAGATTAGCCATTAAGTAAGGCAATCAAGAGGAATGCACTGTTAGCTCCTCGAAGTAGGTTAGACATGCATATTTAGTCTGTTAAAATAGTAAATAGACCCTATATTATTGTGATCTTAAAGCAAGTTTATTGTTTCATTTGGTTGTCTCATCGCCAAAGCCATCGAGAAGGCCTCGTTTGTTCAACCAAGGCATAATACGCTCAACGTTGGCCCTGTAGCGTTCGTTGCTGTAAAGCGCTGCTCTAATGGCTTCTCCTTCCGCATCTTCCTTCAAAAAGGCATCTGTGGAGAAATTGTCTTCGGCTTTGTTCAGACAAATTGTCAGGGTGCTAAGCACGGTACCAGCAGCTGGAAGTGAAAGATTCAATAAGTATAAATATATTATAAATTATGATATCAACCCACCATAGATGGGATGCTCTAGCAGAATGACGTGCAATTCCTTAAGAGTTGGCACAAAGCCGTTGTACTTCAGCAGCTTGGCATGCGCCTCCAGGTTCTCGTGATACCAACGGATTAGATAGTCAAACTGATCGATTTTAATATCCAAATGCGTTGAGCTCAGAATGAAATAGTAGAGGTCCTGGGCGGGATTTCCGTATTTTGTGACCTGGTGATCTAGCAGAAAGGTCTCCTTGACACGTCCCTCGGAGTCATATTGGAACATGATGTTGTTGACCCAGGCATCGCCATGGTTAAGCACATTGAACTCTGACTCGTTGATTTTAGCATCTTTGATGATTTCGTCCACATGGGCGTCCATGATGGGTGGCTGCATAATGAGTTATTAGTATTACGTAAATTACAATTAAATTCTTATAGCTATATTACCAATTTGTGCAGGTACTCCTCGACTCCGTCGAACTTTGCCAATTCAGTCAAAAATGAGTTCCGTGTCTGTTCAAACATGCTTTTGAACACTTTCGCCGTCTTCTCCGTGAAGATGCCACTATCGTACTTTGGTGGGTAAGGTCCATTCAGTTCCTTGTACTTCAGGGAGGCGGCATGCCACTGGGCAAGCTTCTTCAATGTGGACTTGCTGTGTTCCATGTCCATGCCCTTCATGCGATCGCACATCTTGAAGCCGGCAGTCTGCAAGTTCTCCATTAACAGATATTCTGCGCTAACCTCCTTGCTGAACCGGAAAGACTTGGCACTGAATGTGACCGGTGAGCCGGCGTCCTTGTAGAGCTGCTCAAAGGCGGGGACATATTTGTCGTACATCTCGATTTCCTTGGGGAACAGGTTAAAGTCGGAGAAGTTGATTGAGTCGTTGGATGATTGCACCTTCAGGATGTAGGAGAAGGTCTTGATGCTGCCGTCTGTTAAAAAGTAATTAATTAGAAAGTATATTGAGGGAGAATAAAGTATTGCTTACTCTTCAATTGCGCTTCTATGTCAACCTTTAGAAGCTTGGAGGCATAGTTATCCCCCGGTTTTGTGGCTGCTTTCCAGGTTCCTTTGACAATCTTCTCAAAATCGGGTTCAATTTGGGAGATAATGTCTTTGAAGTCGTTGACATTAAGCCAGTCCAAGATCTGGTCTGGATTTTCAGGCTGTGCAGGTTTAGGGGAAGTCTCCAGTGCAGCCTGCGGAGCAGACTCTGGTGCAGGTACAGGCTCTGATGCCTTTGGAATTGCAAACGGAACATTGCTACAATTATACTTATTATTAGTTACATTTATTTATATATTAATTTACATATTACCTGACTTCTAGGAAACCCCTGTTCTCCAACCAAGGAAGAATCCGGTTAATATAGCGTTGATACCGCTTGTTGGAATACAAAAGGTTCTTGAAATTGGTGCCTTCTTCGCTCTCGCCCAAGAAGTTCTCGAATGTGGCCGCCTCGGTGGAGTCCAAAAGCACCACTGGCAGCACGGCGACGGCTGGGAACAGCGCCCAGCCACCGTTCTTGATCACACCAACGTGCAGTTCCCGCAAGGAAGGCTGTCGCCCGGTGTAACCTAAAAGGTCCAGGTGCTGGGTCAACTGTTCGTGATAGTGCCGGACGAAGAAGTCAAAGTAATCCAGCTTGTAGTCGATGTGCACCGAGGTCATGATAAAGTACATAAGGTCCATGGTGGGCGCGCCGTATTTAGGGTTCTGGAAGTCAACAAAGATCATGTCTTCCAACTCGCCCTGGGAGCCCACCTTGAAAAGGAGATTGTTCATCCAGCAATCCCCGTGATTGAGTACATTGAACTCCGCAGGATCGACTACGCCCATTTGCATGAACGCTGCGGTGAGTGCGCCGAGAGCTTTTTCCTATAAATTAAGGTTGGCAATTTAGCTAGGATAATTGATTCTTTTCAGCTGAGACTTACAAGTTTCTTCCGATATTGTTCGCCGTCCTTGAAGTTCTTCAGGTTGGCCAGGAATGCCGTCCGAAAAGATCCAATCATGCCCTCTATAAACTGTACTATGGCTTCCACATTTGTTCCCATCGGACCGTAGATGAAGCGATCGGGATAGGGTCCATGGACTTGAACCATCATGGCGCTGGCTGCATGGTACTGGGCTAGTTTCTTGATGGCATACTTGGATTGCTCTAGGTTCAGGCAGTTTAGACGATTGAAGTTCTTGTAACCATCCTGACCAAGATCGTACATCAGCACGGTGTTGGCCAGTTTCGGCTCCTTGTCGGCGTTCAGTTTGTATGCTCGAGGGGAGAATGTGATGTCCAGACCCTTGGCCTTGTAGAGTTCCTCCATCTTGGGCAAAAAGTCAATATAGGCTATGTTCTCGCTGGTAAAGAAGTTTGCAAATTGCATCATCTGTTGCATTTGTGGAGTATCGTGGGGAATTTTCATCATATACGAGACCTGCTTGGTGCTTTTATCTGGAGAGGATCGAAAAATACGATACTTTAGTCCCCCGATATTGCATCATTTATTTGTTTACATAACTAACAACCAGTTGGGTCGGTCAGTCGCGTTCTCAATAAACATATAAATACAATTTCAATTGTCATTGTGAAAAGCCAAACAGTCACAAACGTTTATTGTGTTCTGATTATAAATTAATTGTTGATACCAAACCTTTACTTATCGCCACTCAACGTACATGCATGAAGACCCCACCCACAAATAACGTAATTTCTCTAGGTCGCCAAGATTGTGCCCAATTTGCTCTATAAATAGTTTGGAAGGTTCAAAGACCCCGAGACTTACCAGTGAGCTCCACCTCGATGCTGATCCTCAGCATAAGAGTGGCATAGTTCTCTCCGGGTGCCATCGCGGGCTTCATCCGGAAACCCACTATCTTGGAGAACTGCGCGACGTTCGCGGCGAGTAATTCCTCAAATTGCGTTTCATTTAGCCACTTGGGAAGCAAGTGGCTCTGGTCAATCTCTGGCACCTCTGGCACCTCTGGCTGTTTTTTGGGCTCTGAAGCCACCACATTCACTTCCTCGTCCTCCCTTTTCTTCTTAGAAAACAAGATACCCATCGTGGAGCTTGATTTAAGTGAGTAAATTCGGAAATAGAAGGCGTATAGTGTCTTGACTAGCGACTCGCGTCCGTTCGATCGGGCAACTGGTGGCGAACTGATACTCGGAGCCCCACCGGGCTCGCTAGTTATACATTTTCTAATCACTCCGTTAATCGATAACGTGCAAAAGCACATAGCTTTAACAAGTTTAATGTTATTTCATCAGCGTTAACAATTTTACGCGTTCGTAGTTGCCATTATGAATACAAATTTAGCTTCATTGATAAGAGTGATAAGTCTGTTTACTGTAATAGCAAATCTATAAAGTTTGAAGCTTGTTTATTATCTCTTTAGATGTGAAATAGATTAAACAGGCATGAACACCTGGAATTCGTACAGGAAGGGGTATATATTTCTTGATGAGGTATTTTGGCCATTCGAAAACCATATTTGTTAGCATTTTATAAAAGTTCGAATAACAATTTAATTAAATTTGATTCAATTTGTTTATATTCTTACTTATCGATAAAACCCATTTGAAAGTTTTTTTTTTTGTATTTATTTATATTTTATTTTGAAGAAAACATAGCATAGCATTGTACCCAAAGCTCAAATTGTATTTAATTGTATTATTATTATAATTTTAGTTAGGTTTAGCAATGCTGTGAAGGAGTCATATCCTCCAACCCTTTAAGCTTTATATGTTCCAAATACATTGTATATATATATCAATTAATATTATTATATTTATTTTAATTACAAATTGAATTTATAATTACAATGCGTTAAGCCAAAGCGACTAAGGCCTTAAGGCTAATATATATCAATATTTCATATTTTAGACTGATCTATTACCAAAATATAGAATTTATTAAATAACGAACACTGAAATGCTTTCCAAATTAAAAGAAGAAATTACATTTTAACTAATTTTTTTTTTTGGGCTTAACTGTGATTGATTTTCAATTGATGATTGCAAACTGCAAAGGTATAAAAATATCGGCTCGCCAAAGTTTGCATAATTTCTTATGTATTTGTTTATTTCCATTTTAATATAACAATCAATTTAAGAATATAACATTCAAAAAATTTTAATAAATAATAGCATTAGTAATTGTATTTGGGCCAGCAAGGATCCTCAAAGGCACCCACTTTGTTGTCTCCATTCACGTAGAGCTCATTCATGGATCAAGTAGTCCCCTTCGATTAAGCCAGGGCATAATGCGTTCGATATGGGCCCTGTAACGTTCATTATTGAACAGCTTCAATCTAAAGGCTTCGGACTCCTCGTTTTCGGTGAAAAATGCTTCGGTGTTGAAATCCTCATCGGTTTCCTGTAGGCAGACCGTTAGGGTACTGATGACAGTGCCGGCAGCTAAAAAATATGAAAAAAATGTAAAATTTAAACATGGTTTTAAAATATTATGTTCATCAAACATACCGAAAGCCGGATGCTTTATCAGAATACCGTGCAGTTCATTCAGCGAAGGAACAACTCCGTTGTACTTCAACAACTTGGCGTGCTCGGTGAGGTTCTCGTGATACCATCTGATCAGATAGTCAAACTGATCGACTTTAATATCCAATTCAGCCGAGCTCATGATAAAGTAGTATAGATCCTGGGCTGGATTGCCATATTTGGCATTCTGATGATCCAGCAAAAAGGTCTCCTTGAGATGCCCCTCGTCGTCGTATTGGAACATGATGTTGTTGATCCAAGCATCGCCATGGTTAAGCACATTGAACTCTGTCTCGTCGATTTTAGCATCTTCCAGGACCTGGTCCACATGGTTGTCCAGGATCCAGGACTGTATAGGGAAAGGTAAAGTTTTTTAGATGATCTTCTAAGCTAAATCTATTAGTATTCCTTACCAGCTTGCCCACATACTCCTCCGCCCCATCAAACTTTCCCAAGATCTCGATATATGATTTCTTGGCCGAGGCAAACATATTGTGGAAAGTATCACGCGTTTGCTCTATATAAATACCATCCTTGTACCGTGGGGGATAGGGTCCATTGAGCTCCTTGTACTTAATGGAAGCTGCATGCCATTGAGCCAGTTTTTTCAGAGTGCTCTTCATGTGCTCCATGTCCAGTCCCTTCATGCGATCGGCCATCTTGAAGCCACTGCTCTGAAGATCCTCCATGAGCAGGTACTCCTCCTTGACAGGCTTAGTTAGAACAAAGGACTTGGCACTAAAAGTGACCGAAGAGCCGGCATCCTTGTAGAGGTTCTCAAACGCAGGCACATATTTGCTGTACATCTCTATTTCCTTGGGAAACATATTAAAGTCCGTAAAGTTATCAGTGCCGGTAAAAAGGGGATGCACTTTCAGAATGTAGGAGAAGGTCTTGGTACTGCTGTCTGTTGGAATAATCCTAGTTATTGTAGGTAGGTTCCTAGTTTAAGTCTAACTTTGATTATACCTTTCAACTGCGCATCTATATCAACCTTCAACAGCGAGGAGGCAAAGTGCTCTCCGGGTTTTGTAGCTGATTTCCACGTCCCACTTAAAATCTTGTCAAACTGGGGTTCAATGGGGGCAATGATCTCCTTGAAGTCGCCCACACTCAGCCAGTCTAAGATCTGTTCGTCATTTTCAGGTTGCGACAACTGTGCGGGTTCTGTAGACAAGGTCTGAGCTGGTGCAGGCGGAGTGCTAGAAAAAGGAACAAAGAAAGGATTATTTTACCCTCTGTAAAAATGAGTTCACCACTTACTAGGCCTCCATTAAGCCGCGATTATCCAGCCAGGGCAGAATCCTTTCGATGTAGCCTTGGAAGCGCTTGTTGCTGTATAGTTGGTTCTTGAACTTGGTGCCAGCTTCGGTGTCACCCAGGAAATTGTCAAAGGTGGCCGACTCACTGGGATCCAGGAGCACCACTGGCAGCACCGTGATTGAGGGGAAGAGGGCCCAGCTACCGTACTTGTACATTAGCATGTGCATATCCCGCAAAAAGGGCTGAGCTCCCTTAAAGCCCAGCAGATCCAGATGCTTGGTCAGCTGCTCGTGATAGTGCCTGATAAAGAAGTCAAAGTAATCCAGCTTGTAGTCTATGTGCACCGAGGTCATGATGAAGTAGAACAGGTCCTGCGTGGGAGAACCGTATTTGGGGTTCTGGAAATCAACAAAAACCACGTCCTCCACATCGCCCTTTGGGTCAAGCTTGAAGAGAATATTGTTCATCCAGCAATCGCCGTGATTCAGAACATTAAACTCCGAAGGATCGCTGGTAATTAGGTGCTCAAAGTCAGCGGCGACCTGTGAGAAAGCTGTGACCTGGAAGCAAATGCCTAAATTTAAATATGTTCTCCTTTGGACACCTTACACCTGTGACCTACCAGCTTCTCACGGTAGTCTTCTCCGTTCTTAAAGTTCTTCAGATTGGCCAAGAAAGCCGTTTGGAAGGAGGTTATCATGGACTCGTAGAAAGCCAATAGGGCCTCCTTATTACCACCCAGCATTCCGTTGACAAAAACGTCGGGAAAAGGTCCGTTTACCTCCACGCTCACTGCCGAGGCCGCATGGAACTGGGACAGTTTCTTCAGAGCAAACTTGGTCTGCTCCAAGTTCAGGCACTCCAACCGATTCAGGTTCTTGTATCCGTCTTGGCCCAAGTCATTCATTAGCACCGTGTTGGCCAGATTGGGTTCCTTTGTGGCGTCCAACCTGAATGCTTTGGGGGCAAAGGTGATGTCCAGGCCCTTGGCCTTGTAGAGAGCCTCTAGTTTCGGCAGTATATCCGTGTAGGCCGCATTCTCGGTATTGAAAAAGTTGGCCATGGCTAGCATCTGTTCCATTTGCGGTGTTTTGTGGGGAACCTTCATCATGAAGGCGACCGTTTTGGTGGTCTTGTCTGGATGGGGAGATCGGAACCGGTTAGCGGAAATATTTTACTTGTTACCCAAATCTGATTAGCCTGAAATTAACCCATTATTTTTAGACATGCACTTGCCATGATTGTGAAATGACACACATAACAAGCATTTATTGTCTACTGGCTATAAATAAACTGAAGATACTACTTATCGCTGCTAGCCGGCACGAAAAAATGTTCCTTATATGGCACAAAAGATTGTGCATTCAGGCCAGTGCTTAGACCCTATCTTTTGTCTTGACCCTTTACCGAGACTTACCAGTGAGCTCCACATCGATGGTGATCCTCAGCATGAGAGTGGCATAGTTTTCTCCTGGCGCCATGGCGGGTTTCACCCGGAATCCCACTATCTTTGAAAACTTATCAATGTTCGCAGTGAGTAATTCCTCAAATTGCGTCTCGTTCAGCCACTCTGGGCCCTGGTTGGCCTTTTCCATTGCGGGTGGGTCGGCCTGGGTGGTTGGAGTCGTAGGCACTGGGGTAATAGACTCCTCAATCTTGGCACTTTTCTGGCTAGAGGCCTTAACCGAGGCCTTTCTCTGACTCTGAGAGTCGGCCGCAGCTACTTCGTAGCTCTTCTTCGACTTGGAACCTCGCAGACCCATCGTGTGTATATATCTATATGTGTTTATGCTTGACTAGAACCGCGGTTTATCTACGTCCGTTCAACTAGGGGAACGGCTACGAACTGATGTTTGCCTGCCAAAGTTCCCCTATAGTTATGCCGCTCGGTTCGGTGCTGATACAGTTCAATTATTTCATCAGCGTCGACAATTTCGCGCTTTGGTGCTTAGCGTTAGAGCAAGTGTTTGAGTGTTTGACGAGTGTGGTTCGGTTTTCACTCAAATCTCTGAACCACTCACAGTCTGCGGTTGATAACAGTGATCCAGGCGATAAACTTCTAACTCAAAACACAAAACAAAGCTCATTGATAAAGGTAATTGGACTGATAACAAAATATTGTGTTTACTAGAAAATATATCAACAGTTTGTACATTTTATTTGGGGACTTCAAAGGCCCCACGACGATGGGCCCAGGGCAGAATCTCCTTCTGGTTCCGGATGATGCGAGGATTTTTGAACAGGTTGTTGCGGAACTTCTCCCCGGATCCCTCGTTATCCATCATGGAGTCCATATTGGCATCATCGCTGCCGTCAAGAAGGACAATGGGGAGCAGAACCGTAATGATCGGGAGAACTGTTCAGAGAAAGAGAGAGAGCAAGTAAGTAACCATTGAAAAGGAATACATCTATATAAACAACTCACTCCAGTCGCCATATCTGAAGATCGATTGGTGCAGGCTCCTGAGAGAAGGCAACTGCTTGGGGTACTTCAGCAACTTGAGGCTTTCCGTGAGCTTGTCGTGGTAGTACTTGATCATGTAATCAAACTTGGCTATCTTGATGTCCAGATGCGTCGAGGAGAGAATAAAGTAAAGCAAATCCTGGGCCGGCGAGGAGTACCGACTCATTTGCAGATCCACAAAGTAAATTTCTCTCAGCTTCCCCGTTGCTTCGTCATACTGGAACATAAAGTTGTTGCACCAGGCATCTCCGTGATTAAGGACACGGAATTCTCCCTCGATTTGGGGTGCATATTGCTGGAACATGTCCTCAGCTTGCCTGCCAAAGGATTCCTAGTGAAATTAGGTCATTAGTATTTGCTACATCTCCAGAAATGTCTACTCAGTACTTACCACCGCCTGGGCCAAATTAGAGGCCTCGTACAGGGGCAACGCTTCGACAAAGGCCTTGATTTGATTCTGTCGGAATTCCTTAAAGTCATCCTGCTTGCTGCATAGGTTCCTATTGTACACAGCCGGGTAGGCTCCCTTAAGCTCGAATCGCACGGCGGAGGCGGCATGGAACTGCGCCAGCTTCGCCAACACGGCTTCGGCGTGCTGCATATCCAAACCGATTTGTCTGTTCACATTTCGGAATCCCCGTCTGCCCAGGTCTTCCAGCACAATGACTTCCTCGTCCTGTGGCTCCTTGAACTCGTAGTAGCGTGCTCCGAATGTAATTTCCTGGCCGGCATCCCTGTACATCTGCTCAAACTCGGGGACATATTGTCCATAAGTGGTGCGCTCCTTCTCAAACACCTGCCAGGTTACCACATTGTCTCGATTGCCGGTGTTGGGCA
The DNA here is from genome assembly GCA_008042575.1 of Drosophila watanabei. Taxonomy (NCBI): domain Eukaryota; kingdom Metazoa; phylum Arthropoda; class Insecta; order Diptera; family Drosophilidae; genus Drosophila; species Drosophila watanabei. The sequence continues at coordinate 125,354 of VNJS01014961.1, forward strand.
GGACCTTGGCCATGTAGGAGGTGCTCTTCAGGGAACCATCTGCAATACAATAAATAATTAGTTTTCAGATATTTAAAGATTGCATTTGCGATCTCACCTTTAAGTTCCAACTCAAAATTGGCCCTCAAAAGTAGCGTTGTGTAGTTCTCCCCTTTTCCTCCCGTAGTTTCCAGTCGGAAAGATTTGACAGTCTTGAGATCGGGAAAATCGCGGTCCAGAAACTCTTGGAACAGCTCCTGGTTTACCCACGCTGGGAACTGTTCGGCGGTGCTTTGTTCTGTGCCCTGAACCATTCCGTCTACCTGTTGGCTCCGTAATCTGCGGAACTGAGAGCGGGGGCCGCCTTTTATTGGTCCAAACATTAGAAGCTTTCCCTCATTCAAAAGCTCTTCTCCTCAATTTCGTTTGCTGGCTAAAGTCCGCTATCTTTCGGGGTGGGAACGCTTTTCGATCGGGGTGGACCTGTTTCCTCACAGATCGCCGATCGTTTGGCGAACCACATTCATGCTTGGCTGGCAAAAATTAGCTGTCTAATCAGTTATTCTAGTCCAGATCCGCCGCTCGGACCCCCGGACTAGCAAGTTTGCGCGATGACTTATTTGTTGGCTCACTGTTACGGCGTCTATTCTGTGATTATGACTTGCAAAATGTGGGTTTGTTTATCTCTATAATTATTCTCTCGAACGATTCTCTATTAAAAGTTTGCGCTGGCAAACAATTTAAAGAGTCTCCTGAAGCTTTTGAGTTAATCAAGGCACGTGCTGCTTTCATTTGAGGTTCGTTGTTGTTGATTAACACAATTAGGAGAAATATAGAAAAGGCTACCCATACATGATACTGCAAATTCTTTTGGAAGTTGACTCTGAGTTCAAAAATACAAACACTTTTTGCAGTGCCAAATATCAATACCTACTTTTGGGCGGTTGCTTTCATGGTAAAACCTTGAACGGGCTTCGTTTCTGTTGATTAATTTTTTGCCAAAAGATGTTTTGCATTTCCAAAAATATTGAGTTAAAAGATGTCTTTCAAACGATCAATTTTCCATCAAAAAGTCTTCTCTTTAAGAAGTCTTCTCTTCCAAAATTCTTCCATTTAAGAAGTTCACTTATAGAAATAATCAAAATCCCATATTCATTAAGCCATAGCACACAGTTTTATTTGCATTTTAAGCAATGTTCTTAGTCCTCTTCAAAGTAACCACGATTCTCCAGCCAGGGCAGTAGCTCCCTCACCTGCTCCCCAAAAACTGGGTTTCTAAAGAGCTCATCGATGTCATCATTGGTATCAAGACCCGAGAGAACTACTGGCAGAATTTCCGTGGCAAACTCGAAACCTAATCAAGACTCAATGAGTAATCATTAAAAATAAACAAACATATTTCCATGACCTACCCCAATGACCGAACTTTAGCAACTCCAACTGAAGATCTGTGAGACTGGGCTTCTTTCCCCGGTATTTCAGAAGGTTCAAGTTAGACACCAACTGATCATGGTAGTACTTGACGTAACCATCGAATCGGGTTGTTTTCTCAGCTGGAGCTGTTAGGAGTAAACTGAAAAGGTCATAAACCGCTGGACCGTATTTAGCAGCATGGAAGTCGTTGAAGAGAGAGTCCTTAACGTTCCCAAAGGCATCAACTTGGTTGAGTAAGTTATTGGGCCAGCAGGAGCCATTGAGAATAACATTGAATGAAGTTTTCGCATCAAGAGCTTCAGTATGGGACTTTACATACTTTTGAAATGATTTCTGTGGGGTTTGTTATTCGAAATAAATGAAAAAGTTTCAATTAGAAGAAGAAAAGCATAACTTACCACCTTATCTTCGTACTCTCGGGCATCGTTCGCCCGGAGACTCTCGTGAAATTTCATTTGCAACAAGCTCTGGAGCTCGGCCACCGCACCCACTTGGTTTCCCCTGAGCTTTGGAAGCTCCCTAATCTTGCCAGAATTTCTCTCTATATTGCAAGCTGTGGCGGCATGATAAGCCGCCAGTTTTGATAGCACCGCTTCCATGGCGGTTGCATTCAGACCCTTTCGGGTATTGCCCACGGAGTAGCCCTTACCTAGGACATAGTCCAAGTAAAGGCAGTTCGACTTCTGCTTAGACTGGAAGCTCATAGGAGTGAAGTGGATAACCTTGCCCACATCCTTGTACAGCTCCTCCAGGGCGGGCAGCACGGTCTCGTACATGTGCCGCTCCACGGAGAAGTCTCCCTGAATGGGTAACTTCAGGCTACTTGATACCGATTCCGAAGACTTGAGTAGGTACCTCACAAGGCGCTTCTTGTTGTCTGTTGAATTTTAGATTATCAGCGAGGTGTATCTATAAAGTTTGTTTAGTTTTGTTTACCTCCAATTAGCACTTGAAGCTGAACACAGAGAGCGGGCTGCGACAGCTGCACCTCCCATTTGCAGCGAATGCTCTCGATTTTCCTGAATTCAGGAATATCCTGCCTCACCACACGCTCCAGCTCCTGCTGATCCAGCCAGGCGGGCACGGCGACCTCTTGGGATAGCTGCGTTACCAGAATTTGACTCGACATTCTCCTCCGTTCCCGATTGCAAACTGAACCCAAGTTCTTCGCTCATGCGAGCATTTCTAGGACCGATAAGTGACTATTGATAGGGAATGTAGGTTGTATGATTGAAATTTATGAAGTCGGTAGGCAAACATGATTGTTGCTTTCCAAGTTATCTTAGATAAGTTGGCTGGAACACCCTATTAATTCGCACAAAGTGAGTAAGAACATTCCCCTTGGCTGCTCAGACGTCTGCTGTGTAAAGACCCATCTATCATGACCCAATATATATTGGGTTTCTGCCCTAATTGAGTCCCAAAAAAGTGTCGAAAAATAGCGAAAAATGTCCGAAATTATAACGAAATTCAATTAATTTGTCATAGCGATTTGACACACAAAGCCGAAGGGGAGAATGACTGCGTTAAGTCATGCAATCTCAGTTGTGGGCTGATCTCACCGATTTTCTATGGGAATCGGTTAATAAGCTGCACGTGGCAGGAAAGAGAAGTGTTAAATCTAATCGAAATTAAACATTTAATAAACTGTAAAGGTGCCGGAAGTATCATCTTCACGAGTTAAGATCGGGATAGATCGGGATGCAGAGATATCTGTAGATATCTGCTGTGCTAATCGCTGACACGTGAGGCCACTTTGTACCCCAAAGGGATGGCGTGAGCCACCCCTTGGGTCGACTGTGCATATGGAATACGATTTAATGCGGCATGAAGTGTCACAAATTCATCAAAACATATTGTACACCAAACTACCAAAACAAGAGCAGCGGCAACCCTCCCCAGGTAGCCCAACGATGTCCTTGCAATATCCGTTCCGAATTAACTTCTTCCCTGAAAAAAAAATGGGAAAGGGGCGCTAATCTGTTGGAAATGGGCGTTGAACGCAAAAATTCCTTGGTATTTAGGCAATCCCTCAAGTGTTACACTTGTTCCTGGGCTCTGGCTGTTGTTGTCCTCGGTTAGGGGTTGCTACAATTGACTTTGAATTGCCGACCCTCCCCTCGCCGGCGCATCAATTTATTAATAATAATTTCACGCTTTGTTTGCCTTGTCAAATTTTGTATAATAGTTGGTTCACTTTTTCGGGGTCCGCTAAGGAAGCCTCCTCTTTATGCAATGTGACTTCAACGAGTCCACCGCATCATGCTCGCGGACATGTGGTCCCTTCCCTGCCAGCAGCTGCAGGGATTCGCACGCAAATCAGGACATGGTTTGCTTTGGTTAGGCTTGGTTTTTTTTCAGAAACAAGTGCGGGTTGTGCCAGCCGAATTTAAGGGGATTATCAGGTGTATGTTGGTGGTACTTTTGACTTTAAAGTCACCACAGTGAACCTTTTTTTATGTGCACTAATTTAATTGGATTTGTTTAGATTTAAATGGAATTAAATGAACTTTTCTAGCTGTTGTGGCAAGTATACGTTTTTTTAGTGTAGAGCCAATAAATGGCGTTTCTTTACGACTGTATATTAACCCAATTAGCTAAATATAATATTGTACTTGTGGAAAACCATAAGCGCTTTAACATATTTTTCAGAAGAATACAAATGATTTAAACTTTCCTCTTAATTTTGTTTACACTTCATGTTTTTAGTTCATATATTCAAAACTGTGGGAGTAACATATTTTCAAATTTAAATTAATTAGCATCTTAGTCCTAAACATATATATATTTCATTAGAGATTAATGCTAGTTAATCTTTAAAACGTTTACCTGTTTATAATACATAAATTAAACAAACTTTTTTCCGATTTTTATAATTACCCATGGTATTCTTTAAATAATATATGGTTATTATATTTTTACTCATCTAGTATTTGGATATTTGTCATAACGATCAGTATCTTTACGCTTATTATTGTCATAAAGCCTGTGGACTTTATGAAACTACCCTTATATTGAAACAATGAATGTACATATATAAATAAGTTGTAATTACTTCTTGAAATCTCAAAGAAATTGTCCCAGTTCCATAAAACAATTGTACACTGATAGGTGAATCGCTATCTTCATTCTAAAATATATAAATTTCAGTTTTTAATGTATAATTCTTTAGTCTCAAACCACTGAATTCACATACTATACGGATAGCACTTTTTAGTATATCATATTTTTATTAATATTAATAAAACAAAGGTCAAGCTGTTTGGGCTAACAATCCCCTTAAAGCTCAAATTCAGATTATGGTTATTTTATAATAATTGATTATTAACGCGATCTCTTGGAAACCTCTTTAGGTCAAACTATGGTTATAGGGCGAGGCAAAGTCGCGCTGATAGGCCGCCGCCGGGTGCAGATGATGCGGATGTATGGGAGGCGGTGCTGGCTGATGGTGTCCATTCATTCCACCATAGACATCCGAGCGGGATTTGTGGGAGTTTGAGGGTGTGCCACTGAGCAGCTCCGCCATGAAACCAATGTAGGTGATGGCCAGCCGTAGGGTTTCGATGCGCGAGAGCCTCTTCTCATAGGCGAAGGTAGGCACCTTCCTCCGTAGTTTGTCGAAGGCCTCGTTAAGGTTGAACATCCGCCGGCGCTCACGAATATTGGCCGCTCTTCTCTGGGCCATCGAGGCCACCCGACGGCGAGTCTTCTTCGAGGAACTGGAGGAGCCGTTGGCCCTGCCATTGGTGGACGGACGCTGTGGCACCAAAGGAGCCACTTGCGAACGCTGCCACAAGGCTATAGGTTCGGAAAATATTTATTTTATCAGCTTATTTTTCAGAGATTCTCCTTTAGGTAGTGGAAACTTACACAAATCGGTGCATGGAAAGCCCGCGATGAGCTCTTGGTAGGGCACTATGGGCGGTGGCGGCGGTGCCTCCTGTCCCCACAGTGGCTGGAAGGGAACCTCTGGCATGTAGGTGGGCTGGTCACTCGGATGCGGATGCTGCATGGTGACTGTCTGTCCGATCTGGTAGCTAATCTCGTTGCAATTGGAAGACCTTTGGTCCGTTCTGCTTGGAAGACTGAGTTGCAATAAATTCTGATTGTCCTCGCGGACTGTGAAGTCAGCTCGGTCCGGATGCGAATTTTGCTTATTGGATTTTCCTCCCCTCCGGACGGCGGCATCTGCTTGGAGGCCATTTTGAATGGGTAACAGTTTGGCGCGTTCCGATTGGTCGTCCTTGCTCGAGGGTTGATGGAGTGACTAGTGATGTTCCATGCTTGGGATTCTGCTCGGAATTTGAAAAAGGTGTTTTCTAATTTAAATTAATTTTAATTTAAAAGTAAGTTAGGAAAATACTTTAAGGGAAGCTACTACTCTAGTACTGAGCTACTTTCAAAGGATAGATAACATCCCTATAAGTAATAGAAAATCTGCAAATATTTTTTATTTCTGCAAGTTAATTAGTTTAAAATTTTAAAATCAATTACTTTTCTATAATAATACGATAAAGGTATAATCAATTGTTGTAAATTAATTAATTTATTAATTTTTATTTTATTATTAATTTTAGTTATTCTAAATTGGATACTAATAAGTAAGATCTGACTCCTTTCTAAAACAGCTTTAAATTCATTCTCTTTCTCCAGCTTAGGGTGGTTGTATTGGCTATTAAAAGTGTTCTCACTCGGGACATAAACCAGCAGCAAAAGTTAACTTTCACCAATAGTGTTCTCAATATATCCAAGACACAAACCATTACAATAAGTAAACCTTTTATTTAGTTTTGGAAATATTTAAATATTTACTTTAATTTCAGGCTTATCCTAAAGATTCTTTTTTAAAAAAAAAATTCAAATCTTCTAATTAATTTCCCTAAACTCTACTTTATTATAAATTTCCACGTGCTACTGCGGCTCCTATCTGTTGCATGCCTTTGTTTTTGTTTATAAGTGACTTCAGGAGAGTCCTCTCGCTGATTCAGCTCTCCGGCTGAATGGGTGTCCAGTGAGTTTGCGCGGATAATTTTGCCGGCTGTCAGCGCTCCATAGTCCATGCCCTCAGATGCCGTCGAGATGAAAGGCATTCTCCCAGTTGTGGCAACTATTTAGCCGCGTGGCAACAGGACACAGCGTCCGAGGCTTTGCCTGGAATGCGCCGACAGACTCTGAGGTAAGCCTTTGATGGACAGCTGGAGTTGCGAAACCTCGGGAGGATGGTAAGATTTTCAAGCGGATTTTCATGATGCTGCCAAATGTCGCAAAACTTTTCTGCAAATGGGCCTCTGATTGGAAAAGGGGCGACGGCGTCTCTCTAACTTTTTGGTTTGCATTCGAAAGTTCGTTTTTATGGCTCCAAATGAGGTTTCCAGTTTATTTATTTAGTTCGTTTTATGTTCTCCTCCGCCTCGGGGTGGAGGAGTAGCACTGCTCGAGGGTGCTCCATTGTGTCAATAGCCTGAAATTGGATATGAAGTGCCTCGGATCCTGTCAAGCGGAGACAGGCGGAAGGAGCGCCGCTCAAGTTCATGCCGAAACTAGTTGTGAATTGAGAAATTTTTGCATTCATTTCGATTCGCGAGGCTGGGCTTTAAAGGACGAAAGACAAGGAGCTCGGTAATCCTTCGATTTGTGAATGCAAAAGGGAATTCAAGACACACGAAGAAATGTCCAAGGCGATTTGTTTGTGTCTGCGTCTGAGTACTCGCCAAGATTTATGCTCTTTGTGAGCTGGCAGACTCTGCAGCTTACATTATGAAAATGTAAGAAATGTGAAAATATGAAAATGTGGAAATTTGAATTTGTTCCCTCCTCCATCTCTCTGGGTCTCTCTCTCTCTCTCTCCTTCAGCCACTTCCTAATTTTCCACGCAAATGCATTTTATTTATTACGCAATTTGGGGATTTGTACGCGCAGCCACAACTGTGAGCGACATGAAAGCGCTTAAACTCCGGACTACGGACCACAGACTCCGGAGCGTTAAACGAGGCATTAGCCCCAGTGGATTACGGCTAATGCTGGGCCGCACAATGGCCCCCGAGACGTTGACTACGACAGCCACAACAGAGGGCCCAGATTCGGGGGCGTATGCGTAATGTCCCCAGGTACGATTCATAGCAGCTTAGCAACTCAGCAGCAACTTAATTGTTGTTTATAAATCGACTCAATACAAGATTTGCTTATGTCATATTAATATTAAGCAACTTTTGCCTTGGGGAAAAATATATTTAAGTAGATTTCTTTGTTAAAAAAAAGGAAATGGAAATAACTCCAATGCCCTCGGACGCGTTTGTTTATTCTGGAAGTGAAAAAATACAATTATGATTCATGCATAATTGACATTATTGATTGTTTCAATTATTAACTAGTGCGGGGTGGGTTAGAAATGGGTTAACATTTAAATACATAAAATATGCACAGCTGCAAGTTGTTATTTTTAAACAAAATAAAAAAATTGGTTAATCTTACTGCTGTAAAATGTTTTTTAATACAGATAACGGGTCTTGTAAGCATTAAAATGGGCGTTATTTTAAGTTAACGATAACGTATATACAAATTCTAAAAACATTCAAGTATTTCTGGGAACCCATTCTTATTTTATTTTGATTTCTCATTACGAAGAAGAAGTAATCAAACGTTAAGGTTAAAATTTATAAAGCATACTTTTGCATTTTAGAGTTTTTGTTCAAGAACTCTTGGGTTACTTCTTTAAGTCATCCTATAGTACTTCCAGGACTTGGCGTCTGACAGAAACGATCTCCACTTCATCCTGTTTAATCTGCGCAAACTGGAGAACAATAGCTTTGAGTGTGCTTAGCTATTGGGCAAATCTGATGATGAACTACGAGACTACCTTGGCTGGACTGAATCCCTATATGTGCGAGATGGTGCTCAATGCCCTCAGTCAGAGTTTATAACCCCTGTAATTATTACACTGTGGTCTAGATTCTACAAGGGGCATTTGGTTTACCAGGATCAGGCAGAGGAGTTTATGCCACTGTTTGTAGAGTTTACGCGGAAATTGCAAGCCTGTTGAAAAGGGGTCTTTATCGTATCTTCTGACACGGAATAACTAAGCTTAGTTACTAGTTACCCCTTGGTTACTTTGCTCCCTGTTTTCCTGACTCCATGGTTACTAGAGTGCTGAAATTCCAGCTCGATAATTGCTCTGTCAGCACTCATGAGAGAGTGAGAGGTGAGAGCAGAGGATACTCGCAGTGCAGCAGCAACCCAAAATCGATGGGAAATCAAGGTGGCAGCCAACTGAACCGGTATTCAATACCAAACCAAACCCGATTCCCAGACTCTCAGGTGCACGGAACGCTCTCGGTGGAGCCCAGTGGATTGGCGCACAAAGGGCAATCCTCCCCTTCATCTGAAGTCCCCATCGCCAATTTGCCAATAAAGCAGCCGAAGGTGAGGCGAAATGCGCCACAATGCGATACAATTTAGATTTATATGCTTTGTCTGATTTATTTGTATTGGACGTGTGGGCGATGGAGACGTCTGACTGGCTTTTGTGTCTGCGCTGCCGGTGCTTCAAAAGTCGATAATCTGTGGAGCAGCGTCGTCCTCGTTCTCGTCCTCGTCCCGGGAGTTTCTCTCCGTCACTGAAATTGAGTCATGACTGAGATTTGAATGCCGCGTTCAGTGGAGTCGTCTTCAAGTTGTTTGCACAAACCCGAATCCGCATTCGAATCTGAAAGAGAACCTCTGCCCCGTGCCGAGGTCTGGTGCCTTTGTTTTGGCTTTAATGAGGATTACGTGAAATTTCATTATGCTGCGTAATAAATAAGTAGCAAGTCAAATAAACAGGGACTAGCAAACACACAGGCGCCCACACACATTCCGCAGCTGTACAGGATCTGTACTTACATTCCTCGGAACTCGCACAACTCGTACAATCCAACTGGCAACTGGCAAGCATATTAAAATTTAGACACGTACACATTTTATGGCTTGTGTGTTCGGGTTTATTCGGGGGTGAGAGTGTGGGTAATATGTCTGTGGCAGTTGCATAAGCCAAAAAAAAAGGGGCAGTAAAGTTAAATCCCGGTTTCGGCCTTGCTTTCTCCATCTGTAGAGTTCTATAAAGGCTTTTTTTTCATCGATCTTTAGTTATAAGAGGTTTGAAACGATATAGTATCGAAAAATTTGTAATTTAACGTTAAAATATAACATGACTATTTTTAAAAAACGGACTTCAATTGCTGCATATTTATCTGTCTCTCTATCATATCAAAGTGTCGGCTTATCATACATATATCACAACGGGTATAGCTTTTATATAAACTTTTGCTTCATTTGGCGATATAATATTGATAGCCTGGAATCTTCGATTTGTAACTGTTTCTCTTGCCCCACTAATTACATCCCCTCATAAATTATCTCAAGCGAGCTTCCTTCATCTGACATATGACACTTTTCCGGAGTAGTTTCGTGTCGTGGGTCCTGAGGCGTGACTGTTCCTGATTCGGTTTCAGTTTGAAGACAGTTAACCCCTTCATTAAACCCATACGGCTGCACACGAATGCGGGTAATCTATCTCAATTAAATGTGGATTACATTTTATGAATATTGATTTTCCCCCGCCGACAGCCACTCGTGCGTTTCCATTAATTGGACTTTGGGGGGAGAGGCAGTGAGAGTTGAGGTGGGCATGGGAGCGGCAGGATACTCGATATCCAATCCACCTACCGATTCGTGTCAGTTTATTCAGCCAGATTGCTGAGCTGCGCTCCGTGTTTACTCTGGCTCCGGCAGGCAGCCAATTCATTAGCTGCTCCTCCAAAGGACAACATGAAAGCTAAAGCTAAAGCTATAGCTTCAGCTGCAGCTGCAGCGAGATCTGCCGAGTGTGTGCATTGAGAGATGCTGATGAAGTCACTTCCCTGCGCCAGTCCCAATCCAATCCGCTCGGAGTCCCACTCGCTTCCATAGCTGCGCTTTTGTCTTTTCAATTACCGACGAGCTTCAAAGTCAAACTTTTGTGCAATTATCCTGCGAGACAATTTTCGCTGTCTCGATTTTTATGAGCGCACAAAGTTCCCCGCGCCATCCGGCAGAACTTTTGCCAGCAACAGTTTCCATTTCGCTGTATCTCGGTTTGTGTGTATGTATAGTATGTATCTTCCCCTTCAAGACAGTTGATTTTTAATTTCATGTTGGCAGCGGTGGTTGCCTTGGCCGAAATGCCAGCTCCGCTTACTTTATTTCTAGGGGAACATCCGACGGGTTAAAGCAAAACTTGTGGCGCAAAATAAAGCTAAACGAGAGACGCTGACCTAATGAGCGCCCTGCCAACGGACTTGAGTACCCTGGAACCAGCCCCTTGTCCACTTTCCGGAGAAATTGACACCCCAGAGAGAGGGCTGCTAATGAAGCCGGTCTTTCGTCTTTCCCTGGACTCCTGGACTCGTGGACACCCCGATAAGGTCAGCGGGCGTGGCTCGTAAAGAGGCGGCCATAAAAGCGAATTGCGGGTGAAAATGGCGTGCGAGCTTGGCGACAATCGGCGACGGTTCCGCTTATCAGGTTCCGGGCCCAGGGTCCGAGTCCTGTCCCGGGTTCTCAGTTCCGGGCCAACGACCGGGATATTAATAAACATGTCTTCAGTGTCCACGTTCCGGTGGCCGGGCATTATTCTTGTGTCCGCCAGTTCGGTGGTCATTGAGGGGTTAATGTGGTCGGTCATTAGTGAGGTAATTGGCAGCTAATTGGCTTGATGAGGGCCGGCCAGCTTGATTGAAATCGCAGCGACCCTCGGTGCCGAATAAAACGACTTCTAAGCGATTTATATCTATTTTGTTTTATTTGTAAATTTTCTTTAAGGTGTATTAAAGATCAAGGGATTAAGAAAGGATTCTATGATATATACAAGAGCTTGAGTTGTTGAAAATATTAACTAGGACAAATAACGAGTAATGAAAGCTAAGATATGTATATAAACTAAATAAAAAAGAGAACGAGTATCGAGTAATGGTAATTTTTTAGCGAGTGCAAAGTTTTCAACATAAATTCTACACTTGGGGACATTTTAACTTACATTTAAATTTCTTTTCTTCTTTGATTTCAGGTGTCCACTATTACTTCCGTCGCCGTGGAAATGTAATCAAAGTTTTCTGATTAGAGTGAAAATGCGGAAAAATTATGAATCAATTTTCAGTGGACGCAAGCGAAGAGCAAAGTCATCAGAAAACTGCACAAGTGGGCGACAAATAGAGGCGCTGTACGGTCCCAATATTAGCCGCCAATCACTAAAATTTGCATAGTTCTCCTGTGCATCCCAGCGCGGGCCGGTGACTATTGACTGCCCTTTGCAAAATCAGGTCAAATCTCGCATAATGATAAGTACATATATATTGGGGATATATTTTTGATTTTTCGATCTTATTATCCGAATGTAATGTCAAAGCAATGTAGTTATTATTCTGTTTTAAATAATTTTTGTTGCTAATAAAATAGTGTCTAATGCGTTTGCACATTTGCAATGTGGGAGTGTTTTAATATAATGATTAAGTTTATTATTTTAAAAGATCTATAAAATGTTTAAAATTTAAAGAATAATAAAATATATATCTGGATTATCGCTTAGCCAAGCGTTTGAGGACAGAAGACTCTCATCATTTTAATGCGTTCGCTTTTTTTTATTTTTCGTTGTGTTTACTTGTCGTTTTTATTCGTCGTCAATTTGCTCGTTCATTTACTCGTTGATGTGCTGGTTCGTTTGCTTTCTCATTTACTCCCTCGTGTTCCCATTGTTTAATTTTTAAATACAGCCAGATTTTACCGAAAATAAACGCTTTTTATTTATTATGGTAATCCTTAATGCAACTCTATTTGGCAGCCATAGTTCGGCGCCTCCGAAATTTCAGCAACCGAGCAGGCGAGTGGGCATCATGTCAGGGCTGAATAAGCCTTCAAAGTCAGTTCATTTTACGTTTCGAAGTGTCCTGGACGTTATCAAAGATTTCAGTAGTTTTTATTATTTCAAAAGAATCGGTTCGTGTTTGATCAGTATTAACAACTTCACAGTCAGTGGTTTTAGCAATATTTTTACCCATCATGGACATCACGGCAGCCAGTGTGGTGTACAATAATCATTTTTACGCTTCTCCAAATTACGTCGGCGATCAGCTGCAACCGCATCCGCCGCCACAGCAGAATCAGCCTCAAATAATGCACACCAGCTATGTGGTTAGCTCGGGTCCCGGTCTTGGCCTCGGCCTTGGGTCCGGGCACAGTGCCACGATGGGATCGGGTTCCGGCCTGAGCCCCAGGTCCGTCTACAATGATCTCTATCGGTTTGAGAACGGCAGCGGCGATGCGAGCGGATCGCTGCTGATCGGGCAGCATGATGAAGACTTTTGCGAGGCGAACGAGGAGAGCCAGATGTCCACCAGCAGCTCATCCTCCTGCCAAGCGGAGCCCGACACACTGGACATTGATGCAGAGCTGGCGTCGGATCTTTGCCTGGACCTGGGCCAACGGGGTGAGATGACCCAAATGGAGAACGATAACCAAGAGGGAAATGGCAACGATCCTGACAACGATGACGATGCTGATGACGACGACTCTGATGATGATGAGGATGACGATGACGGTGACGTGGGGGAAGGCGGTCATTACCCATCCGCCATGGTCGATAATGCACCGTATATCGTTTATCCACCGCCTGTGCCACTGTCGCCCCATTCTCCGTACATGACCGTCGGCCAGGAGCTGTACGTCATCCAGCCGGAGACGGTTTTTGTCCTGGGCATGCGCCTGAATGTGACCAAGAACGACATCATGATATTCTTCGGCAAACTGGGCCTAATCAAGCTAGACGACATCACCGGCAAGCCAAAGATCTTTGTCTACAAGAACAAGCTAACGGGTCGCTCCAAGGGCGAGGCCACCATCACCTACGTGAATCCCTACTCGGCCCAGGCGGCGATCAGCTGCCTCGGCGGCAGCAAGTTCATGGGCCAGACGCTCACCGTCCTGCCCGCCTACTTGTCCATGCGCAAGGGCACCAGCGTTCGCTACAGCTACCCGCGAGACCTCAACCCCACCGACCTGCAGCGCCGCCAGCGGCTGCCCAAGTGGAAGCCGGCCAGCGACAACTGGGTGTGCCAGCTCTGCCGCAACAGCAACTTTGTGTGGCGCTCCAGCTGCAACAGGTGCCAGGCAAGTAAGCTGGTTTCCGAGGCTCAGGGTCAGTCCGCGTCGGGATCTGGGCCCCAGCCAGTGGAGGACACATCGGGCTCGTCCAAAAAGGAATCGGGATCACCAGGATCCCTCAGCGCCCGTCGCAAGAGGCCGCACAAGGACTGGCCCTGCGGATTCTGCTTTAATCTGAACTTCTGGTACCGCCTCAAGTGCAATCGTTGCCAGGCCCCGCGGGCCGAGGCGCTGGCCACCTCGGAGTCGGAGGAGCCCTGGGAGCTGGTGCTCAACCCGCCCTCCAACGAATAGAGGTGTAGTAAGTGCCTTCCCCTTTAGTGTGTTTTTATCCCAGCTCCAGCCTGTCTGTTCCCGTTTGTGTTCCCGTATTTGTTGAATGCGAACGCCATCTTTTCCTACTTCCTGGAAGAACGCACCACACTGCGTCCTGTATATCATCAGACTCGAATCGATTCGTAACATACCAATGAGAAACGCATACTACATACTACATATACTAGATCCCGATATCAGAAGCGGCTATAAGCCTCCAAATTCCCGTTAATCTACGCCGTAAAATGGCGCTTTAAAAGCAACGCGAAATGGTAAATACAATTCCTGGACAAGCAGCCGCCCAAGAGTCCCAGAGATTGTGGGACAATGCAATGCAGTGACTGGTAATCCACTTAATCCGGCCAACTGAATATTTTGCCCGAGCACAAAAGGCATCCCGTGCCCCCCGAACCACCTGGAGAGCTCTAAACGTTTAATGAATTTATTTACTTGCCTGACGCCCGCAGCCAGTGGCTCATTGGCTCTGTGGAATTGCACTGCAAAATCACAATACCTGTTCACATAGAGTCTAAATTGTTCAATAACATTTAACTTCTTTCATAAAACTGGGCGTTGCATTTTTTATTTTTAAAAAGTTGAATTTTTTTTAAGATTGTTCAAGGGGAGCTATAACTTAAGGGATAAGCTTAGGCCTTTCCTGAGAGACTTTAGGTCCTTAACAAAGATACAAATGGGATGCTTCTAGGCTCTCAGTTGAAATTTTATTATGAAAAGTAATTTGTTTTTCTCTTTTATTTCTTATGGAACGGAGGAGCGTACATTTCAGGTACTTGAATCTCTAGCTTACTTGTGAAAAAATTATAAAAATTCACAAATATTTAACATTTTTAACTAATTAAGGTAAAATAACAAAAATAACCCTGCTTGGTAAAAGTGTATTTAATCAGACCGCCTGGTTTCATTGAATTGAATTTGATTCAAATTGATTTTCTTGGCATCTTTTATAAACTTCTTTTCATCGCAGTGTGTTAAAGTCAAGCCACTTGAATCTGTGTCCCGCAAGCCACTGGACAGGCTGCTTGCCTGCCCGCCCGCAGCCCGCCGCCCGCACCCTGGTCTCGTGATTTAATCAAACTTTGCTCCGGCCAAATCTCTGCCACAACAGCTCGGCTAGCCTAGGCGTCAGGTGGGTTGCACTTTCGGCTGTACCCACAGCTGTGGCGATGCCCAATCCCAGTCTCAGTCCCTGTTCCCCGTTCACCAGACCCCAATCCGCAAACCCTCATCCTGGCGCCTTGTAGACTCTGCTGTGTTGTGCATTTACTTTGCACTTTCTTCCACACGAGCACAGAAGGCAGCTGGCTGGACGGACGGATGGATGGATGGAGGGAGTCCATCGTTTGCTCTGTCGCCTGCGGGTTATTTGCGTGGCTGCAGGTGTTGCTCCTGCCCAGCAACCAGCCCCAGCACGCCTTGCCCACAGTGTCGCCGATCTAAGTGGCAGCCGGGGAGCAACGTAAATGCAATAAACACCATTAGCTGCAACGACTCCGCTGGTCGTTGTCGGTCTGCCCTGCCCTGCCTCTGGCCTCCCCTGTCCTGCTCTGGTTTCTCTCCCTGGTTTTCCCCAGCTTTTTCCGCCTGGTCAGGAAAAGTTCTCCGGCAACGAGGTTAGGCGAAATGTTGCCGCATCAAAATGCAAACGCGAAAGGCGAAAAGGAACTTAAGTGAATTGAATGGAAAAGTTGAAAACTGTGGGAGCAAGCGGGCGGGTTAGGTGGCACAAACTTTCTGAAACCTGATTTGTTTATAGTTGCCAAGATTGTCTGCTTTTTGTGACCCATTTTGGGTTTTACTTCAACATAATTAGACCGAGTTTTATTGATATTAAAGGATATTACGCTTGAGCTTGAGTAAAATGTTTACCAAATAAGGGTTATTCCTGTAAAAATAAGATTTGTTGTTCAATAATATTATTTAATACTTTTTGTTTAATTTTGTAGTTAACCAATTCAAATTAAAGAAAGTGTGATACTTTTCCATAAAGTTCTTGTTCAAGAGAGTAATTCATCTCAAGGAATAGTCCCTTTGAAAGGTTCGATCTGGAAAGGGTATCATATCTTATTTTATTTACTTTTATAAATTTTGTAATTAAATGTTTCTCTCTGAATTGAAAATAGGTAGGCTTGTAAAAAATGGTCAACAATTAGACATTTTCTCATACATTTCACAACAAATATATATAACATCTCTCTATATATATATAACATTTCTAATTATATATATCTAATAAAAGAACACATATATCTACGCCAAACTATGAGTAAAGGTGAAAGAAGTCCTAGCGGTAGGGCAAGTCATGCCATCCCCAATAAGGTAGTCAGATTGGCCGAAGAGAAGGTGCGTCACTCGGAACGCGTATATGGCTTGATGAAAACCGTCAATACGGACACACCCTATCCGCAGAAAAATAAGCCCGTCGATCTGATTGCCCTAGCGGCCAAGCTCGAGGAGGAGAAGAAACAGTCGAGGGTCTCCATAAATTCCGGCCCCGAAAGGAAGTCGTCAAAGTACAGCGTGTACGATGATCTTAAAATCGAAAGACAGAGAACCTTTGCCGAGCAACGCAAACTGTTCGACAAGGGTGAGTTCACCATATGCAAGGGGCGGAAGCTTAGCGATTCGTTTCACCCCTTGAATTTCGATGACCACGACCTTCGTTTCGAAGCTTTATGCACTACTATATTGGAGCGCAAAAGTATGGATAATCGGAATTTCGAAGAACTGGCGGCCTATTGCCGGGAAAACAGAATCAACATGTTTAATGGACATGATACTAACAACTAGGTTCTAAACAATCTCTGTAACTGTGTAAAACTGCAACTCGGAGCAGAAATAAAGTGCAGAAATAGAGATTTCTAGATTCCCGTCTTTGCCATATCTCTCTTTGCTTTTCAGGTGTCACTCAAGGGGGATAAATGGTGTTAAGTGTAGTAAAAATCGAAGGCTTCGAACATGTAATACCCTTGTATACAAAGAATAAGTAATTAATATTTTTTGGGTTTAAATGGATACTTTTCTACGCCAAATGAAGTCACAATTATTTAAGAACTATCTCTAGAAAATCGTAACAGACATTTTTAAATGTCATACTCCATATGAAGCATATATATAGTACAGATGTCCATTATATATACATGTCTCTCAGCTCCATCGGCCACCGGTTAGAATAAAACAAACGCCTCTTCGCTTTTGCGAGGACACTTGCAGACATTTCGTTCGCCAGAAATCCACTCAACTTCACCCACATCCTGGCAGCAACCTCTTCATCCTCCATCTACATCTTCATCTCCTCGCTGTGCTGTGCTGTGTGGTTCATTGTACTTTACGAGCTTTTCAGCGAGCTGAGCTCGCGACTTCCGCGTGTTTTTCCACTATTCCGACTGCCATTTTGTTGCGTTTTTGCCGCGGTTTTTCCTCCTCCTGCACTCCACTCCAGCAGCAGCACTCGCCGCCAGCCTTTATCCTTTGTCTGTCGACGCACGTGGATCGAACAATGGTGGGGACGGCGACAGTGTTGAAATGTTTGGCTATAAATTATGGCAGCTCAGATCGACACCGCGGCTCTAAGCGCAGATTGGCGTGGCTGTGACAGTTTTAAGGCTTTTCCTGCACTCGCAGCATATCGCGTATACGCAACGTGTTCGCTTTGGTTCGGTTCGGTTTCGGTTTCTAGCTGTCATATTGCAAACGACACGCCAGGGAACCGGCCCCGACTATCTTTTTTCGGTTTGCGGTCTCGCATTGGCCCCGAAAAAGTTGTCCGGACTCCGGACACAAAGTTACGGAACGGACATGAATCTGTGTGTGTGTGTGTCTGTCTGTGTGTTTTTCGCGTCCTGACAGCTGTTCGTGTTTTTGGCTCTGGTGAAAACTGCAAAGAGCAAACAGCAAATTGGCAAAGGCCGTCATATTAGCGCCATTTTCCACTCTCTGCGGTCATAATTCACTAAAATTAATTGTCGCATTCGAGCTTTTGTGTGGCCGCACTGTGAACTTTGGTGGCTATTTTTGTCTGTTCCTCCTCTGGCTGCTGCTCCTCCTCCTCATGCTCTCCCCTATTCAGTGTCCGATTTCAAAAAGTCCCCGGGGTGCTCTAAATATCATTCGGGTGACTTCTGCCCATGGAGCCCTTTAAGCGGGAAACGGAAATTGTTAAAGGGCCCGGATGCGGCTGGCGGATTCGAAGGCATTAACTGAATTTGGCCACACTTAAATCAAGGCCTTCCACTTGACGAACTTCGTAGGCTTTGCCAAAAGTATTTTGGCTGTATCCTAAGTCTTGGGCTTGCGACCCGGCTCCCCCGGTGCTTAGCTCTCCTAATTTCTGGCAGCTTTGCCTTTCTTTCCCTAACACACACAAAAAAGGAAAATTATGCAAAACATAATAATAAAATTTAATAAAAAATACCGGAGCACGCGGAAAGCCCTGTCGGCCGGGGGAATCCCCTGATTGTCCCAATGTGTAATGGGCTCCGCTAATGCTGCAACATTTTATGCAAATACATTGGAGTGGTCCCTGGCCCAGAGTGGACCAACAGCCTTGGGCAGTCGACGCAACAAAGGGCTTGGACTCAAGCTCAGGGTTGGTCTTGGTCTCCGTGTCCGTTATCCCCACTCTTTATCAGGTATTTGTTTATGCAGCTGCCAAGTGGAGGCTTATTTTATTACATTTCTTCGGGGGACTCGGGACCAAGTCGTTCCGTTTATACAAATGGCTTTTGGAATAGGCAAATAAGTACTTGGTAAGTAAATTTTGGGCACCACCTGCTCACCTGCGCGGAGATACGGTAGCGGCCCAAAGGAACCTCAATCGCTTGGCGCTGGCACATAAAAATAAGTCAGGAGACAACGATGTCATTCAAACAAGGACCAAACAAAAAGTCGGCGGCGAAAAGTTGCAAACTTCGTTTTGTTTTATTCGTTTCGGGTTATAAAACGAATGTAGGGAAAAACTTCAGAGCGGTTTCGAAAGTCGGCAAATACGCGCGCCCCCATCAGCCACGCCCTCATTTGGGGCAGGGCTGTCATGTGGGCGGAGTGGATTGGCAAGCTAACTTAAACGGTGGTTATAAAGTAAGCAAAATTTTCACGAAATTTTAAGGGTATTTTAAACAACATTTATATTGACTTTATTCGTGTAGAAAGTATTCTTAGTGCTCGCAAAGCAGTGATGTCCTTTTCGATCCTATAAACTTTATATAATCTTGACCAGCATCAGTAGCCAAATCAATTTAGTCATGTCTGGTTATAAAAAAAAGTTACCCAATTTTTAAACATATTTTTTAATGGGTAACATTAACATTTAAAAAAAATCAAAACAAATAAAATTTATCGAATTTAAACTAAATATTTTCGAATTAAAATATGTTCCTTTTTTTAAGGTATGCTTTTTTAAACTTTGATTTTCCCTCAAAAACGAAATCCCTAAATAACGATTAAAGATATAAATGCTCATTTTTAAGCTCTTCTTGGGAATCAAAATATATATACAATTTTTAATAAATTATGTAAAGCGCCTAATTAAATCTCCGAAAATCCGATAGTATGTTCCACTGTTCATTCAAAGTCGAACTGGTTACCCCCGGAACAATAAAAATGCCGCGCTCACAATGCGCCCGGCATAAAAAGTGCTTATTACGCCGTATAGTTGACTACGAATACGGCCTTTGTCGTCGTTGGAGGAAGCAGCAGCAGCAGCAGCAGTAGCGGAAGCCCGGCAACAATTGAAATAAATGAATTGGCCAAAAAGGATTGCGGGGCGAAAAGCATAAAACGGAATGGCAGTAGCGGCATATGGGAAGGGATTTGGGCCTTTACAGCTTAAATTTTGAAATTCCAATGTGCCTGAGAGGAGGCAGAGTCGGCCACTTTACGAGTGAATCGTCGATGCTTATGCCAGCCGCAAATATTTTAGGAGCCGAGGAGCATTAAATCAAAATTGAAATCAAATCGTCAAAGGCAGCAGCAGCAGCAGCTGCAGATATTTAAAACGGAAGCTTAAAGGGTTGCAGGCGGCATATGTAAATCCAAAGTTTCCTGTTTCGAAGAAGGGCACTCTTTCACACAACTAAGCCAATTTCAGGGCCCAACGCCGACTGGTGGGTAGGTTGGATGACGAGCAGGAGGAGCAGGAGGAGTAGCTGGCTCTGGCACCTATTTCAAACTCAATTAAACACGGAAAGGCCAGCAGCAGCCGGCAGCCCATGGTGTGTGTCATGAAATTCGCCACGGTGGACACAGCTGTTCTTTATGTGGCACCCACCGAGCGGGGGTGAGTGTGGGCTTATTGTGGATGCAGTCTGAACGGGCGGATTAAATATTTTAATACAGTTGCCATCCTCTTCTTTTTAGTCCTGTCCTCTCTCTCTGGGCGTTTCGTTTTGATCTCATTTAAAGGGCTTCGAGTCATGTCCTTGGTTTCGTAACTAAATAAAGAGCTTCGGTCAGTCCCGAAAGTTTTAATAACAGTTTTGGCAGACTTTTACAAGGTATGACTAGCAGAGGCGAGACTAGAAGGATTTCTTTGGTAGAATTTTTTGATTTTATTCAATGAGAGAATTGCATTAATTAAAAATTTAAAACAAATTTTAAGGATGTTTTGTATTTCAAACCCTAAACCCTAAACTCTTGAGTGGAAATCCCAAAAGAC
The DNA here is from genome assembly GCA_008042575.1 of Drosophila watanabei. Classification (NCBI taxonomy): domain Eukaryota; kingdom Metazoa; phylum Arthropoda; class Insecta; order Diptera; family Drosophilidae; genus Drosophila; species Drosophila watanabei. The sequence continues at coordinate 145,923 of VNJS01014961.1, forward strand.
CCCTCTTAACGTCAAACTGAAGCCCCTTTTAAAATCTGGCCAGCTTTCGTCTCTGTTTTGTTAGCTTTTTTGGCACAGGTTTCGGATTTATCTCGGACTCGCTTCCGTTGGCACAGCATTTAAGTTCACATGAAAACATCGGGCATCAGCACAAGCAAAGACAATTCAACGCTGACAAAAGGCACAAACATACTCGCAACTACACACACCACACACACCCGACACAGACACTCACACACACAGTATGTATTGCCGATTAGAATGTTTGCTGTGTTCCGGTCATTTGCATACATTCCACATCCGAGCATTGGGGCCACGGCAAACAAGCGGACACAGATCCGGACACGTGGACACCTTTTGACCCATCAGGCTTTGCATTCAAATTTGGCAAGTGACCCGCATGGTGACCATGCATAATTAGACCCAGTTCGGGTGTCCTTGTTATGAACCAAATATTCGGCCTGTAAATTGATTTCGCTTCGTCTGTCTGCCGTGACAAGATCAAGGATATCAGGAAATGGAAATTAAACCAATAGTCATCAATGTCTGCAAGAACAATGTAAATGTATTTTGATTTATCTTTATTAGTCAGTTCGAAGCGGTTTTTGAAAATAATGATTTCGTAATTCGTATAAAATTGTAAAAAATGGAACTGTCATTGCGACAGAGTTGCCACACTTTTAAACTACTTTGACAGTTCTTGCAACAAAAATGCCTATGGGCACACTATCGGAAAAAAAATTATGGGTCTATACAATATATCCTTTAAAGGTTATTCCACCAAATATAGCATTTCTTAAAATATTAAAAAAATAAAATAAATAAATATGAATGAGCTCATATAAAATACAATAAAATGTGCAACTTACTATACATTTTCTTCTTTTATCAACAACATATCTGTTTTACTCCACAACAATCATCGATTCGAGGCTGATGGCCAGATACACCTGCCCAGTGATGTTTTTTATAGCCTGGAAACACACAGACACATTCAAATGGCCCAAAGTCAACGAACCAGCTATGTGACGACCACTCCCCCTCCGGGCACTCCCCAGTCCCAGCAAGAAAATCCAATTCCCCTACCGTTCCGATTTCCGATCCCAATTGCTGACCAGTGTGCTCTGGTGCGGAAAGCTTGCCAATTATTGTGTGCAAAGTCCATAAATAATATGGCTGGCATTGATGCACGAAGCGGTATCCGTACAGGGCTCCAAATGATGCCACTTGCACTGAGTAGAGGAGCTTGAGCTGGAGCTGGAGCTGGAGCTGGAGGTGGAGCTGGAGGTGGAGCTGGTAGCGGTAGCTGGGCGCTGGAGGATGCTGCCCATTCCGGGGGCTAATCTACATTTATGCCGCCTTTGCCGGCCCGGAAAGCTCCTCCTCGGCTGACTCTTCTGCTGACTCGTGCTGGTGGCTGATGGCTCTGTTTGTCCCCGGCACACATTTCGAGTGTTTTGTTTATGTGGAGCACACATTTCCAGCTCAAGACATGGAGCCGTCGTTTGCATAATAATTTAACTCATTACCCACGCCCACTCCCAGTCCTAGTTCTGCTGCCGCTCCTGCTCCTCATCCTCCTCTTTTGGAGCCCAAACTAAATAAGCATAAGTAAGACACATTCATTTGCCAGACGACGACGACGACGAGTTCTCCTGCTCGGTTAGCAAAAGGATTTACGGCACCCTGGAGCACTAACGAGGTAATTTCGAGGCTCTGCGAGGTCAAGATGTGACGACGACGACACTTGCCACCAGCACCCACACTCCCACACACACACACACACGCAGTGTGATGAATGCATCACTCTGTTTACAGCGCTCATTACGCATACGACACGTGCGCCCGCCTCCTAAATGCTTTGGCATTTAAACTGTTTTAGTTTGCGCTGCAAGCGCTTTCCCAGCTTGTCAACATAATTGATTTGGCTTGTCAATGGAGCTGGGAATCGGTAGTAGTCCCCCTGGGGGCAACTTTTACTTTAAATTTGCATGTTCGTTAGCCCGAAGTTCGGAGCTCGAAGCTCAAAGCGTGCAGCAGGTACGAGGTAACGAGGCACATAAAGTGTTGCAGGTGAAAGTTTCGTGGCCTCCGTTGCGGTTTCTGTTCGGCGCCCAAGTTCCAGGTTGCCGCATTGCATTGTCCAACTTTTTATTGCCTTCGCGGTGCTCCGCTGTTGCCACTGAAGCCACCAGAGAAAAAGGGAAAACTAAGGTATGCTAAGGCTAAATTACTTTTTCAGTTTCTTGGTGGTTTTTAATCTGCTTTAAGTGAACTTTAATCTCTGATTAGTTAGTCCCAAAACTAAATTGTAAAGGTTTTATATTGTCTTCTTAATTCTTCAGTTCAGTTTTGTTCAGTTTTGTAAAGTTTTGATTAAAAATGGAATGTATATGTCTGCACAGGCATGTTGATCCTGGGTTTAATCGCTCATTTAATAAATAGCTCAGTGCAGAATGCACAGTCTGGAATGAAGGGTCGTTAATCGGGGCGTTCTCAGAGTTATTCCCTCTGACTTCTGCCAGTTTTATGCTTTTACTCTTTCCTCGGAAGGAGTGTAAGCCTCATCCTTGCACTTTTCGTGCTCATTCTCGCTGTACTCTAATCTCTATCGCTCGTTGCTTGCCTCGTTTTCCTGTCCAGGTCAGTGTCGCTAGCCACTCCGCTTACTGTCTTAATGCCGATGTTCGCACACATTTCATGCGAGTCCTTATACGCATTTTGCCATCCTTTTGCCTTCAGTTCATGCACTCCTGCATTTAACCCACTCCGCCGAGAGCTTAAACTAGTTGGATTACGTCGGGCTATAAGGCGATTGTATAGTAAGTCGAAGTCGTATGAATGGAGTAAATATTTACAGTGCCTCGGGGAGTACGATTCACTTGCTATTTGATCTGCTTTTGAGTCTTTAAACATTGTACATTTATCTAAATATATTTAATGCTGTCGAAAGCACTTATTGCTATTGATTTGATTAGCTGCTTACTTGCTTAAATGTCTTAAGGAACAAAGATTTTACTACAAATTTGCATTACTGCTTTGTCAAACTCTGGGCAGAAATAGTTGTTTGCTTCTTTTTGTAAATTGTAAAGAAAAAAAAATAAATTATTCTATTATATCTTATGATTTGTCAGGGTTTTATTTATTTTAAATAATTTTTGTTTTTAGATTTAAAAATAGATAATTGTTTCTTCTTCCTAATTTATTGCACTGTTTGATCGAAATTTGGTACATAAAATATCTTTGGTTTTTTAGATGCATAGATTCATAGATATAGAAGTATATCGAGCGATTTTTTAAATATCAGCAAACCTTCAAATATCAATATTATATTTATCTATTATAGTGATTCTATATATTAAAATATCGCTCTTTTGAACATATAAATCAAAAGGGAAAGATTAATTTAAATATCGACTTAAGTGTAAAATAACGATACGATATTGTTATATTGAAATGTTTTGCTATCCCAAGATTCAAGAAATCCAAGGAAAGGTATTCCACGTTATGAATATATATATTATTATTATTTATTTAAAAGTATGTTATATTTATTATATTATATTTATTAAATACATTTTGTAAGCATCATTTTCATTTTTTTCAGTGCCCACTTTTATTCTAAGAATTATTCTTGATGATGCACTTTAACGCCGCGGCGCCTCTTTCATGGTCGTTAGTGAAATGGCCTTAACTAGATCAGTGAGTTGCCACCGAGTTGCTAATTGAACTGGATTCGAGCCTAAAAGCCTCGTCTTGGGCCAAAACAAACAGTGGAAAGCGCAAGCCGTCGCAAGCCGGCGCCCGAAGAAAGTGATTGCGTTCAGGTGTGAAAATCGGAGATGCTGTCGGCTCTCAGTTCTCAGGTAATTCTCAGACCGAACGGAAGCACGATGAGGCTAGAAATTGTGATCGCTTACCTGTTACTAGGATTGTTCCTCAACGAGCCCCAGTTGTGCTCCGGCGGAAGCCACCTGAAGCGCTTGAGTAGATCGCTGATCTTTCCCGCGACGAGTCCCACGCGTGTACAGTTCATCGGCGGCATTGGCATTCCCGTGGAGAACCTTCACTTTGAGTCGGTGACATCGGGCTATGTACTAAAGGCGGAGTACTTTCTGCCCACCAACTCCACGGAGATAACGAGGGTGTACCTAAAGCCTCAGGCCATTACCGGCAGAGACGAGGACTCTTCCTTCAACTATGGAGCGCTATACCGCTGGATTATTTATCGTGGCATCGAGATGGTCATTGAGAACATGGGCCTGCCGGGCAGAAGCTGTCTCCTCCGTCTGATTTGCGAGCACGCGGCACTGCCAATGGACCACGAGAGCGGGCTGCTGGGCGAGGTCCTGGACATAGTTCTCACCCCATCCAGCTCGGTGGACCAGCTGGGACACAGTTCGGATCGCGAGTACCACACCTCGGAGCACTATGGCCGGCGGGGCGGAGACTGTCGGGCGGCCTATGCCAGCCGCTGTCAGAAGTCGCCCATGGAGCTCATCAGCCTGCTGCTGGAAGTCAATGAATAAAGAGGTTAGCCGTGACACAAAAGACTTTCGTTTCAATTATTGGTGGGCCGCCATCTGGTTGTCCACAATCACGTATTCGCACATCCGGGGTGCGACAATTACAAAGTTGATAAACATTTTAATTAGTTTTGCGTTGGGAGCTGCGTGATCTGCCTGGCAATCAGCATTAATTGTAATTAAGGGCACACGCCTGTCTGACGGGGCGTATGCGTAATTTGGGAAATCAACAAGCAAACACACAAACACACAAGGATGCAAGATCACTGGCGTACTTAACTCGCTTAAATTTAAATGGCAAACACAATTTGCGTGAATTATGTGACGCCTACATGCGAGTCCCTCGGAATTTACTGCTTTCTCATTAAGTAATCCAGGACACGTATGTAGGGGACACACAAGCACACACACATATCCTGCCATGCTGCTAATGGGCTTAGTAAATTCGGACAGTTCGAAATAGAAGCCAGGAGCAGGCCTGGACAGCCGTGAAAATAATTACACACATTCAATGAAACGCGACCGGAATCGGAGAGAAAGAGGAGTGGTGTCCTCCTGTTCCGTTGGCGTCTCCTGCCCGGCGATTGCTTCTGGCATTCCAATGCCGAAATGTGGAAATGAGTTTAATATTAATTAACAGCACGTCAACGCGTGTGGCCAGTGGGAAATCCCACCCGAAATCTCTCACCCGAAACCCTCTCGGTTCGGTCATTAGTTGAACGGTTTTGCTGTTTGTTTAAAACTCTTGGCCATCGGGGCTTCCCTCTCTCTCTCGGTCTGTGGTGCTGGAGTTTTGCGAAACAGCCACAGGCGAGGCCAAGCCATAAACACAACAATATGAAAATGAAATTCTTTCGGGTCAGTTGGGTCCATTTGTCTTCAATTTAAGTTGCCCCCAAGGCAATTTTGGGACCCATATGTGCTTGTGTGTGGTATGGGTCGTCGTAAATTATTTAGCAAATGCAAATGCAATTTTTCAGAGAAAAGGATAAATTGTTACTTACCTTGTTTCAAAAGATAAACAAACTTTTTTACTCAATTCAGGAAGATGTGAGCGTGAGAAAAAAAAAAAAAACAAACCCCAAGGTTCTTCAGCTATTTATTAATATTTCTCTTTGAATAACAGCCCCACAGGCTGTATTCACACATTGTACGACTTGTACACGTTCGGTATTCATTCGAGAATTTCTACGCCTATAAAGTTCTCAGCTATTTGCCGACATTGCTGACATATGAGGCGTTTCCTGTCGCTTCCAGATCTCCTCCGGACCCGCCCGTCAGTGTCCTGCCGCTTGAATATGCTAACTGCAATCCTTTCGCACTAAACATAATTTAAAGGCGAACTCCTGTCGAAGGTCCTGCAGTTTTGTAGTGCGCAATTTATGGGCAAATGTGGAGATAAACTTGCTGTCATTTATCAACGAGCCCTTGCCGGATTGCGGGCCGGGTCCGGATCCGGTTCCCAGCTCCCAGGTCCGGGTGCGAGTCCGGCCACTGTCGAGTGTGCCGGAGTGAATGTGCCCTTTTGAAAACATTTTGACTTGAAATGATTACGCCAAAAACTCAACAGATAAAACCCGGAGCACGGAAGCGGCCATAAATCAGTAAGTAAATGTGACTTCCTCGGCCTCTCCCTTTTGCCAATGATGAGCCCGGAATGGGTGTCAGTCCCGTAGTCCTGCGGACTCCACTCGAGTGGTGAATGGACGAAGGTAGAGCGGCCAAATTGCAGTGAACAGGACGACAGGAGGACAGAGCACAACTCCGCCGTAGATTGGCAACATTTGATGGCAAAAGTTACGTTCGCATTTATCTTTCGAGCAAGTGTCACTTGTGAGTTTCTTGAACCGCAGCCAAGTCCGGACAACCATGTCCGGTCGGGGCGGGCGAGACGGGAGCTGCAGGACATCCTGCTGAGCAACAGGAGCCCTGTTGGCTTGGCCTTTAAAAGGGGTTTCCGCTTGGCACTGATAAATGTCCTCCTGATGGGCACTGAACACATTTCCCCAGTGTTCAATAAGCAGTTGTTGCTGTGACTGTTGTTTAATTGTTACAAAATGGGCTATAATCTTATTGAGATTTCACAAGATTCTTGCCTTAGAGCAATACTTAAGGGTGTGATTAAATTACCTAATAAGTTAACAAGACAAGTTATGGCTTTGTGTGAGAAACAAGGTTTAAAATTAACATATTACAAATATAAAATCTTTTATTAAGTCTATTAGCGATTTAAACAACAATTTTATTTCAACAGAAACTCATTTAAAGCACCCTGATAACCATCAATTATATTTCTTTTCGACTTCCAACTTGCCTGCCTGACAAATCCTGTACTTTTCCTGTTGGTAATTCTCCAAATGGTAATTCTGTTCCACAGAGGTAGTGGCAAAATTCAACATCTCCGTAACTTTGACAAATTAGCTTTGTTGGCCACAGTTTGCTGTTGTTGTTATGGTTATCGTGAATCATTTCATTTCAGCTTGCCTCGCATCATTTTGATTTATGTGGCGTTAAGTAATTATAATTTATGCTTTATGCTCAGCTCCCAGACAGTGGCTTGTGTTCTCAGCATTTCCCAGCTTACCCAGCTTTCCCTGCTGGCTAATGACTTGGAGTTCGTTGGCAGATATAGATATTGCAATTTGCATATGCACAGAGTCGCTGCTGATTAGCATAATAAAGTGAGCGGCATCCGTTGGCCGAGGAGGATTGTCAGGAGCAACACGTCGTATGCGCAATATTAATTATTCAGAGCGAGGCAAAGGCGTCTGGAATACTGAGAAGGAGCCGCTGAGAGAACACTAGAAAAAGGCAAAACAATGCGACACTTGTCGTTTTGTGCCTCGTCCTTGTACTCATGCTCCTTTCCTTGGTATTCCCAGCTTTGAATTTAAACGGGAATCCTGGGAAAAAACATGCCCAGGCAATAAACGAGCAATTTTTCTCCAAATTACAAAAATGTGAGCAAACATTTTATTTGCGCTTGGAAGGCCTCCTGTATGTATGTAAATATATATTTGAACATATATATACACAGTCTGACATAAATCTTTGCCAATTTCCAAGAGGCAGAAGAAGAAGACACTCATGCCTTTTTTTCTTCTTTGCCTTTTAGTTTATTTCATTCATTTCATTCTCTTTGGGGGACTTTACTTCTTTTTGCCTTTTTTCCTTATTCGTTGCAATGACAAGAATTTGAATAATTCGCCAAATGTGCCAAGTTGAAATGTTAAAATTCCCAACGACGCGTCGACGGAAGTTGGCAAGCGGCCGGGAACTTCCGGTTTGGCGGGAACTGGAGTCACGACCCGCCAAATGATTGCAAATGAATGGGGAATGGATCTGTATGGCAAATGGAGGAACGAACGACGCCCCCGAGGATGCGCGGCGTCGGTGTCGGCGTCGGCGTCGGATGCGACGCCTTAAAAACTTCGCGCTTAATGCATCATTAAATTTATAGCCCCCGAAATAATTTAGCGCAATTTCGCTAATGTGTCACACCATAAAACAAATCACAAATGTTGGTTTTCCACCCAAACTTTGCGCCACCCTTGTTATCGTTCTCGTTCCGCCTTGCTGTCGCTCTTGTCTTTTGCTCGAAATATTTCTTTTGGCACCCTGACAATAGATTTCATAATTAAAATCAGAAGTTTGTGGCGCAAACTTTTGATAAAAGTTATGGGAGTTAAGCTCAAAGAATTCAAGTAAGTCTGGCCGAAAAAAACAAACAAGGTTTTTGAGACAATTGCAGGGACATTTCAACTTTGAAATTCACACCTTTAAATTAAGCATTATGTTTTAAGAGTAAAGATCTAATAATTCCATAATTTAATTGTTGTTTTTGGCGACCTTTCTATTCTTTTATATGATTTATATAATTTAATTTGTAAAACATATATTAAAATCAAACAATTAAAGAACATCTTTAACTAGAACTTTTAATATTTTTGCAGATACCTGGAGTTTTTTTTTTAATATTTAAGCAAAGAATTAACTTATAGTTTAAATTTTTTATGGTTCTAAGTTGTAATAATTTAACTTTAATATTTACATTTTTCTACATTTACATTTAAGCCTTACCGATTTAAATCCTAAAGAATTAACATTTCTTTTTATGATCCCTCATAATTCTTGGCCGTCTTTCATCATTTCCATCGGCGAAACCCATATCCTTGATAGCATGCTTTCATGTTTTTCCGACTTCCACGTCTCTCTCAATGGCATGCGACGGCGCCAGCAAGTGCAGCCTGCAGGTCCTTCGAGTGACTCCTGTTTTTCCCGCAGCTGCTGCTGCTGCTACTCCTGCTGCTGTTACTCCTGCTGCTGCTGCTGTTTTTCTGCCGCCGTTGTCAAGCTCGCCATTCTCGGTGTGATGGCTAAAGAATTTTTCAATAAACGAGCCGTGCGCAAAATATGTATGGCAGGACCGTTCCGTTCCATTCCGCTGGCCTGTTATTGAGGAAATTAATAAAGCCGTCGTTCTGGAAAATGTCGAAGCATCTTGCGCGTGGCATACTTCCGGCTGCGAGGCTATGGAATTTTGCACAACAGTTCTGAACACGACAGAGATGGCAATTAATGAGATAAGTGATAAGATATCGGGGGCTATAGTTCAAGGGGTTGCCCTAAAGAACCCCAACTAATTTATTTTATTCTCTCCATTAGCGGGCCGGGCGGCCTGCCATCCATCATCCATTTTCATGGCCTTGTTGGCCGCGTATAAGCCTGATAAATTCCACGATTTTCGGAGACGTCAACATTGTAGCTGCGATGTGTATGACACATTGTTTTCAACGCCAGAGATCCGCTCGAAAAAAACAGCCCAAAAAGCAATTAAATAAGTGACTGCTAGACACTGGAGAAAATTAATTGAAAATAATAAAATGTAGTGCTTAAAAATTGAATGAAATTATTGCGATTTATGTGTTAATCTTTTATATCCCTACAGACACTGGTGTCCACAAAAATCGTTAGTCTTATATTTCACTTTTGTTCTTGTTTTTTTATGTAGTTTCTAATCAAAAACCTATCAATACCTTTAACTGAATCGACGTTTCAATTAGTTCCATTTTCATTCCAACCCTCACATTTTTATCTCGTTACAAACTTTTTCTTCCAAAAATATTACCTGTTCAGTTGGTAAATAATTACCCAAAGTTATGCCCATAAATTACTGGGAAACATTCAGTCATAAATTATTTCGTTTCACTTTTCCGCATTGTCAGGCAATGGGCCCCTCTTCTTTCAGTGTAGCCACGTATATATAGGCTCACTTATGCAAACACGTGGCATATCTTCAAGCACACACTCTAATGGGCGATGCAGGATAATAATTTCCTTGGCCCGCCCGGGGGTGGGGTGGAGTTCGGGCGAAAGGGGGAATCCTCGGGCATTTAAGCGCCGCTCATTTATCACAAATTTCCCATTTACCAACACGACTTGTCCGAGACTCTGGTAAAATTAATATGCGAAAATAAATTATCTGGCCAAATGAGCAGCGTTTACCACAGCCGCCAGAGGTTATGGCGGAAGGAGCGTAAGGAGCGGGGGGATTCCCATTTTCACACGCGATTTTTTTTTTGTTTTTTGTGGGTTCGGCCAGCGGCGCCGGAGGCTTTTCAGCTTCATCAGTCACAGGAGCGAGCGGTTGCGTTGTGGGCCTTAAACGGCCGGCAAATAATGGCCGAGAAGCAAACAAACTCGAAAATTCGAAATGCGTATGCGAAATTCGCATACGATGATATCCTGGCGCTCTGCAGGGTAATTGAATATCGGTCAAGTGTGAAGGGAACGGGCGCACCGAGGCCTGCCAGTCCGCTCAGCCGTGAAGCGATAAAACCCACCCGGATTCACTTTAAGGCGGCTTAAACTCACGAATATACCCAAAAAGCTCCTCCACTAAATCGAGCGCTTTAATGGACACCATCTCTGATTGTCGGACGCCATCCGCGCTTAAGCCCGCTCACGTGCATTGCCTCCTCCGATAATCTCGCCAACAACGAGCCTAATTTGGACGCATTCATTTGGAAAATTAAAAATTAAATTGCTTGTCTCGCTGCTCCCGCCCAGGCCGGTCCCTGATATGGGGAATATTGTAACAGTGCTCAGCAATAAATCTCATTAACGAGCACACAACACAAAACATAAACAGCAAGCGGCAGCGAAAACTGTAGGTCCTTTGAGGACATGACCTCTCCTTTCACTCTCGTTTTTGGGAATTGCTGTTGCCAGGAATTCGGTGATTAACAAAGAAATTGTGAGCAGAGTGACATGAGCATGCCGATTTGATTGGATAACTTGGTTAGCTTTTAATATGAACTCGCAGACATACAAAAAGAAGTCAAAACTAATTGAATCCTGCCATTTAACCTCCTTTAAACGGGAAGTATTTTAGGTAGAAATTAAAGCTCTCTAGAGCTCATTGAATTTAATGAAAAGTCTGACTAATATAAGTTTCTGTGAACGGTGAGTATTACATGTAAAAAATTAAAGCTCTCTAGAGCTCGTTGCATATTACATAAAATGAATTAAAAGTCAGGCTTTGTTAAGGCTAAAACTCTGTAAAACAAATGTGAGTATAGAATTTCAACCTTTTTTGTTGATTTATATATTTATTTATTCCACTAAACCCGTCATTTTGATCAGTAAGAAAAACATATTTCGTATATAAATTGAAGCATATCAAATGTCGCTTTGTTCAGAAACCAATCCCTTATAATCGGACTAAAAAGAACAAACATTTCTTGCATAAACACAAATATGTATTTAAATCCAATCGCAACATTCCAACCCGGGCGGGGAGCTAGCTCCCAGGCAATCCATCATAAGCCTGTCAGCCGCAATATGCGAAGTGGTTGCGGTTCAGCGGAGCTCCCTTAACCCTTAAAAGCCATAACCGCCATCCTGTTGCACCATATGCCATATCATATGGCATGTTGATAAGATTATTTTGCGCAGATATTCCCCAGGAACGCAGCGAAAATTTGCATAGCACAAAGACGCGGACGAAAAGGGAAGCCATGTCCTTGTTGCCAGCGTTTGTTGCTGCAAGTTTAAACCGTATTTTGTCGACTGCCGGCAGCTGCTCCGAAATTTGCCCCCTAAACACTTGAAGCCGGAAAGCAATTGCTTCACGGCGTGGGCGCCGCTGAAATATTAGCCTCGTTTGCCAGGGCTCCTTTGCTGCCTAGCGGCTCCTTTTCGCCTTCTGGCCTGCGCCATCACTTTATGGCCTCTGATTGCATTCGGTTGCCGGAGCGAAAATCACGTGGGCCTTCGACCACTTTGCTCTCGTATCGTCTGAATAAATATTTAAATATTCCCTGAATTGCACTCGTTTTTCTGTAAGAAGTGCAAATGATTTGATCCTTCAGATTTAAGTGGTGTCTCGATTAGGGTCATGTTTCTCATAACTCACTTGAAGGGAAATGGTAAGGAGAGGGGGAAAACAGAACAAGTCAAGCCTTAAAATTATGTTATAAATTCTAATATTTAGTGATAGATTCTGTTACACACCATTTTTGAGAATAAAACTATAAAATTCAACAAATAAATTATTTACAGTGTGAAATAAGAAGGGAATTAAGATGATAAATTCTATATTTTTTGCTAATTTTTTTGACATATCGGAATAAGGAGACATATAAATTAAAAAAAAATATCAGCAAACACTTTCGACAATGTCGAAATTTTAACGATAAATTTAGGTTTATCGAAAAATAAAATTACAATATATTAAAGGTAAATATATTTTTTATGTAATATTGAGCAAAATATAATAGAAGACATAACATATACATTTCTTCCTCTAGATATATTTTTATCTTTAAAAATATATGTTTATAATTACTCAAATAAATTACTGGATAAGTCACAAACACTTCCGATTCAAGGCATATATATTTATTAAGTGAAACCCTCTTACTCTAACCCATAAGCCAACTTCAAAGCCACACTCGGGGCCAATAAAGCAATGGCCAACACATCGGAATATTGACGCCTGCCCACTTAATTGCTCGGCAAACGTTCACCAATTCATCGCACACCAGATCAAAGGGGCAGGAGCAGAGGAGCAGGATGTATGTTTTGGCCTTGTCCTCCTCAACCAAAGTAGACTTTTTTTTTGTTTGGCCCGGCAGCTTCCCTTTTTTATGAGGGAACGGAGGCCGCCGCATCCGCCTCCAATTAGAGTTCTGCTGATTTGGCGCACTTAGCGAGAGAGAGGCATGTGTTCGAGGAGCAGGATTGGGATTGGGTTCGGTCAGGACAGGGCGGAAGTGGGGGAGGTCTATAGAAACCCATTAAGATCATGCTCCATTAATTGAGTTGCCATGAAATCGCCTGGTCCATGTGAATGGCACTTGTTACTGGGCCGATTTGGGCTGGTGTCAAAATTGTGCATGTTCCAAATGGTTTTTGGCCGTCTGTCCGGGAACACCCACTCCCAGTTCCAGTCCCTCCTCCCGGGACCACCAAATTAAGTTACACTTGCACAACGCCGAAAGAATTGTCGGGGTGGGAGTGGAGAAAGCGAAGGCCAGTGGGAGCTGGCATTCTGTTCGGCGGGAATTAAATATGCATGGCTATGTTTTGGAGCGCTCTCCCTCTCGATGGGAGCCGTTGGCTATGGGGCCGTAATTGTAATTAGCTTCCAGAGAGCTCGGACTGGAAACCGAATCGGATGAACAAAGGATCTGTGGGGCGTGGCCGATTTGGCGATTTGGCGATGTGGCGATTGTGGGCGCAGCTGTAGAGCAGTGGCTGCGAAATCAGCCAAATCGGCTAAATGGGTTAGCACTAGCGCTGATAAAGGGCATAAATAATCAGCACATATTGGGTGTGAATGGGATCCAAACAGAGTTCAGGCCAATGCCTCTTGAACTAAATAAAGGAGGGGTATTTTTCAGCTATTAAATTAGACAAGGATGTGAGATTAAGCCTTTTTCAACAATTGGTAATTTTAAAATGTTTTGCAATCCAGACTCAACAATATTAAATTAAATCGTTTAGATAATTCAACTTAAGACACAACTGAAAGTATAATTATTAAATATAATTATCTAACAAAGAAAATAAGTTACCAAGTTAGTAACATTAAATCTTCCACAAATACCAAGCAATCATTTTCATATTTTCTCCGCCCGAAAGTTGTCCTTCCACACCGGCTTACCTTTGTTTTAGATCTTTCCTTGGATATAACATTCAGTTCGTCGTCCGGCAAGAAACTTTCGCCAGGTTCTGGGGACTTAAATGAAGTTTGCGCTCGCACTTAACCAAAGCGCAATAAATCAAAACACCTGGTGGGGGTACTTAAGAGCCCTGCCAGCCAGGACGACGGCACAACAATGGGTCGACATGAGCAACATACCAGATAACAGCGAAAAAAACATGTTTTTAGATTGAGAGACACGCACACTTGAGTACCCTTGAAAGTTTTTATTTTGTTTTTATTTTTTATGAATGAAAATGCTTGATTGGTTCTTAGGATTTGATATAATTCGGGTTAAGATGCCATAATGCCTTCTCTGACATTTCTGGTAAGGAATTTCGATAAATCGATACTGGATTAAAATTTAACTGGAAAATCGATACATAAATCGATATTTAAACATTGAAATATTTGTGCAATAAATCAATATTCTGTTTCATATTTTGGACTTATTTAACAGAAACGAAAAAAAATATATAGAGTATTGTTTGCATATTTTTTTATAGTATCTGTTCTATACTTTTAGGTATATATAATATATATCCTTATATATCCTTACATCCGGCTCTTGTAGTAATGTGCCCGTATATTTTAAAATATCATTTTATTGTGATATGGCAACTCTAACTCCCCATTCTAAAAATAATATCTTTTCATAGGTTTCATGAAAGATAAAATAACAAATACATCTTGGTTAAAACCAGTCACTTCATTTGTAATATATACACAGTCCAAAGCCTAGGCTTCCTGGAAAATCCACAGGACTCGCAGAGAGGAAGAAAAACAATAAAGGCACACCAGCACCGGAGTGAAATCAAAACTTTTACGGCCTCGCAAAATAAACGAAACGGCCAAGAAGGCGATAAGGCTGCAACAACAATGCGAACAACAGGTGTTCGACACAGATTCCCACACTTACCCACACACATAATCACACTCTGCAGGGACACATACACCAAAGCACACACACATACACGCGATCTGGCAAAATGAAAACGGTGTTGCCTACTTGCAGGCGCCGCGGTCGTATTTGTGCGCGGGCTAAAGCTATTTTGAATGCGTGTTTGTCCTGGCAGAGTTCGCTGCATTTGTTAACTGCATTCAAAAGGGCTAAACAGCAGCACAAGCTATGTTGGCATCGCCAAGGCAAGAAATGAAAAGTGAAAAACTTGCGAGCTGAAAAGTTTGAGGGAAACTTTTTTTCTCGCACCTTTTCCCGGGTCGCCGAAGGAGGGGATTCTCGCAGCAAAATGCAGTTAAAAACTTGCAGCCGCAATTCAATTAAAACTTCAATGTAATACCACCAAGTACACATCCACATCAACCTCCTGCACGGCACGGTGGTGGAGATGGAGTGCAGCTCCTTAGCGCCGGGATGACAGCAGCGTGCCAAGTGCCAAGTGCCTTGGATGGCTTCAAACTTTGTTGTCCTCCCGACCTCAGCTGTCCTCGTGTAAACAAACGCCTTCAAGTGGGGGAGGGGAAGGGATCAGCGGGGCAGTAAATGAGCAGTGACTCTGGACTCGAAACTACGGACAGAAAGCAAAACAGCCGGCTGTGGATGATGCGGAGCGGGATAGGAAGCGCATTCGTGTCCTTATCCGCGCAGGCGCCCTTTTCCGGATTTCTTGGAGCCCTATAAAAGGCGCCGTTCAGGCCAGGGCCAAAGCAGTTGGTTCGTGGCGCTTCTCCGGAAAAGTTTAAGCTTTGGAAAACCAGAAAACACTCGAACTCTGAACTCTAAATTCAAAACTCCGAACTCCGCGCTTCGTTCGGTAGTGTTGTTGTGGTAATAACGTATAAACTGTAATTAGTGTGCTCTTGTGGATTCGCGAAATTTAATTAGCTGTGAATATGGTGAGCCCTGTGAAATGAATAAATAATTAAAGTAAACCCTTCAAAAGTTTCTGCATCAAAAAACAAATAAAATGCAGTTAGTGATACAAAGCGACCGCAAAGTAATCTAATTGGCGTTTGCCAATAAAATTTTCCCTTTAAATCAGATTACAAGAGAATGAACACTGAATGCTGATCTGAAATTAAGTTTGGCGAGCAATGTTAATGACAGCTCGATTATGAGTCGTTGAGAGTGTGCATAATATATTTTACCCGAACTCAGCTTCGATTGTCAATCACAAATTAAAGTTTCGGTATTATGCTCTATGAATAATTGATTTGCAACGAAGCAATATGAACTAATACAGATTAAAAGCGGAAATAAACTTGGTGAGCATCAAGAATAATATTTTATTTAAACTAAAAGTAAAGAAAAGTAAATGTTATATTAAAAAAAATATTAAATCCTTTAAGATAACTTTATGTTATTTCTTTTAGCTAAAAATATATGTACGTTTGCCCTGTGAACTAAGAACTTTTCTGGCTAAATTAAATCAAGGAATTCAACCCTTTTAGGTGAACCATGCATAATACATCTCCTAAAAGCGCATCAAATTGAGTTTTATTAAATGCCAAGTGGCATGTCAAATATTTTCAACAGCTAGACGTCTGTGGTCGACTCCTGGAGATTGATTCAGACCCTGGCTCGTCCTGTTGCCACATGCGATTGTGCCAGTCTGCTGCTTAATTGCAGAGCAACCAGTTCGCTTTGAGCCATTCCGTAGCCACAATTTCATATTGTTACGGAATTGCATTGTTAATGGCCGTTGGCAGCCCGTCCTACCCCTTGACTGTAGATCCTGTCAGTCAGTCTGTCTGCCAGTCCTGCCAAAATGAGGGAAATAGAGCGGAGTGGAGCCAAGTGGGAGCCGGAGGGGCAGAGCCATTTACATACCCATTGGTTAATGTGCAGTCCCTGGTAATGGGCCCCAACTTTTTGCTCAGTCAGCGCAAAGTATCTGTGGCGCAACTCTTGCCCAAATGCAATAAAAATAATCCGAACATAGATAATGGATAATGGGCCGAGGGTGTCCGCATAATGCACTGATTAGGACCCCCAATCGTGGGATGATTTCAGCCTTTTGCCGCTGTCGAATCCTTTTAACAACCTCATCGGTGACCCCTGGGAGGAGATGGGAACATGTACTCCTTCTTCCGCTTCCACCGCTGAAACAATAACATTAACAACGAGCAACAACAGCCACAGAGACGCTCTCTGGCCATTAAGTGGCATTATAATTACAATTTTGCAGCGAGCTGCGGGGAGGCCCGAGTTCTCGACTATAAACTCCGCATCCGAAGTGCTCATTAAGCTGAATGGAGGCGGAGGCCACTTAAGTCGGGCGGGTTAACGTTTAACTGCTGACACTACTCCTGGCTTAGCGGGGCAGCCTAATCGGAGACCGTGCCACAGGCCGAGCTGCCCCAATTAGCAAATACGCTCGGCAAATAATCCACTCGGATTTTAATTAATTGGCTCTGTCGTTGTCTCTGTCGACTTACGCCAATATAATCGACTGCAGGTATACTTTATCTGGTTTTTATTCACTGAACAGAGCGAGAGAAAGCTGGCCCCTCCTCTTGTTGACTGAGATTCGGATTTTAGAATTAATTGTGCGCATAAATTTCCCGGCGAGCATCGAGCAGGGAGGAGCCCGCATCCGCATCCGGATCCGGAGCTGGTCTGGAGCTGAAAACCTTTCGAGAGGCTCGTGCTTGGGCTTGGGCCTGGGCTGGCAATAAATTCAGTTTCGTCTCAAATGAGTTTGCATAATTCAAATACCGAAAATTGAAATATCCCCCCCAACAAATATTTGTTTAGTTACAAAGTGGATTTGCTTCAATTTATTATGATTTAAACGTGCACGGGGATTAGGTAGTTCGGTTAATTGAGCCCGAGATTAGCATGAGAAATGGGAAGTAACCTTTGTGGTCAAAGAGGAGAAGCTTATCTGCAAATGCAATGACTGATAGTCGTCGCCCCCTCACCCATTGTCCTGTCGCAGACAGGGCCCAGAGAGAATCGATAAAACCGGAATTTAATATAGCCGCAGAGGAGAGAAGGTGAAATTTGTATGCAGGAATGCCATGGTGCTCCTCCTGGATGAACTTCGTCCTGGCTGCTGCTGCTGCAAGTGATTTACATATTCAGGACCTGCTGGTATCAAGTATCTCGGGGATAGTTCGCTTACCGCTTGTGATGGCGCGTGGCAGATAAAACAGATACAACTATTTAAGCACAACACCCACCACAATTTGTACGGATCCAGCTAATGGCTGGGAAGATTACGCATACGCCCCGATGCCCATACGAATGCGGATACGAGGACTCGTCCCTGGGCGCCTGATGGTGTTATAAAATTAATTTTAAGACACTTGGAGCTTAATCATTCGCACAGATAAAAGGCGACATTCGTCCCCGAGGATAATTGCGTATGCGTGTGGAACGGCCCGGGACTTTAGTGGGTTTGATTCTCTCCTCCTAGGGCCGACGGATTGGCATGGTGCCCTGGAATTTAAGGCATAATTTGGGCACAGAATATTTCTGTCGCCCCATACCCGCTGGCCAATTCAGAGCGAGAGAGACAGACCCACAAAAAAGGACCCGAAAAAGGACTCCCACCCACCACTTGTGGAAGTTTGGCCAAACGTGCTGAGCTTTTAAAACTCGACCGTAGGTCGGGGTTCGGGTATCGGCGGAGGGTCTGTAGCTATCAGTTTTACGAGTCCTTAGAGAGCCGCACTTGTTAAACTCGCATCCCGCTGCTCACATTGTTGCCAGGCGGGTAGGGGCGGCAGGGACCACTTGGAACATGCCGGAGATTTGCGTGCGCCAACTGCCTTTTGATATTCAATCATCTCAAGCATCTCGCCCCATAATGGCACCCACGTCTCCACACACAGACGAAAATTAAGCTGCCTTCGAACTGAATATTTTAAGATCAAGACTCTGTCTGGAGTGTCCTGGGGAATCTATTGAAAAATCCCATGTTGAATGGGCAAAATAAACTTGATGCAGGATAGCTAAGGCAGACATTTCGAGAGTATTGTATTTTCTTTATAATGATAATCATTTTTAAACATGAATGCCACAGAAATCAAGAAAGATTAAGATAACTTGAACATTATTTTGTGGAAGGGGAGCATTTCTTTATGAGTTAAATTATAAAGCTTTACATAACTTATTTAAAAAATATTTCTTATTTTAAGGCGCGATCAGCTCGTCCTTCTTTGGGAGATTTCCGGTATAGTGTGACCGTGTGAACAGTGGCATCATTGTAAAATGTGGCCACGCTAACGTATAACAGTCTCGATAGATTTCGATAAATTTAGATAAAACTTAAGAAATTTAAAGCATTTTAAAATTTGCTCAAGAAACCAAAGTCATTCTAGAAGTACCCCCAAAATTTCGCCCAGTGCCGACCCACGCACACATGCTGGAAAGACATACAGCCGGCCTTCAATTTGTTCATAATAATGTCCGTCTATTTTCAAGTGTCACAGCGTAGGCGGAAGCATGTTTTTTGATGTTTCCTTTTTCCGGAAAGGCCTTCAAAGGGAAATCGACTCGATGTGTGTGTGGATTCGATTTTGACTCCCCGAAGAGCCAAGAACAGCCCGAACAATAAAACCATAAGAGCCGAAAACAATACTAATTTCGATTTGATGGCATGTCCAAAGTATTCTCCAATGGCCAGCCAGTCAGCCAGCCAGCCGCAGGATCACCGCAAAGTTGGCCGTCGACCGTGGAGCGCATAAAATATGCATTTGGCTTAGCCGTGGCGACTTTTCCGCCTGATTTACGTCCTCGAGCCGAGTCGCTTGCGCTCACCTTGGCCAAGTCTATTTGGAATTCAAAAGCTTTTAACAGATTGTCGCTGGCAGTAACTTTGCCAATTTGCAAAAGTTCAACGGAGCAGCGACCAGAGAGAGCAAAACAAAATGGATTAATGGCAATAAAGGCGGCGTTGTCGGCATTGTCGGCTGCGGGAAAAACAATAACAATTACACTGATTGCCGCCCCCGGAGAATACGTTGAATGTTGAGTGAGCGACGGCTGGTCAGTGGAACGGAAGCGGAAACGTCCAAATCGAAGGGGGGCATGAGCGGGACGTTGCGGCACTGGGTAACTCGGTCGCTTCATGGCTGACTTGGCCCGCTTTTCCAGCATTTTCTGGGCCACCAGCCCTATCGGTCCTCGTCCTCGCCATAAAACAATTGAGGGCTCAATTTTGCTCGCCACGGCGCGCATTTGCATTCAGTTCCATTCCATATTTGCTCCTGTTGTTCACTTTGCAATTCCCACTGGGAACGAAGGATGCCACAGAGAGAGAGCATCCGGATTCGGAATGGAATGCAACTTTGTTAGGTCCGCCGCCGTGTGGAAACCCACATTTATCTCAACGAAAATGTTTTGTTGCCACTGCATTATTGTTTCGAGCGAGTCCTGCCCTGCCATGGCAATCTGCAGTGCTTATGTGCGTAAAAATTCTATTTGATTGCAACGTTTATGTTGTGGATTTAACTTTTTCTCCTGCGTCCGGTAGACCGGAGACCGGAGAGCGGAGTATGGAGTACGGAGTACGGACAACAGCGACCGAAACCTGCATCTTCCATTGGCTTCCACTCTGGCTGGCCTCGTGCGATTCCATTGTGTGCCTGTAGAAATATTTAATCCAGATATTTATTTCCTGCACCAGGATATGAAAGCGAATGCGGAGACTTTGATGTCCCTTCCTGGCTCTCTGGTCGGGAATAATCTTGCTGCTGTGACCATGCGAACCTTTTATTGCCGTAATAAATTTTCCCAAATACTACGTCCCACAGGTTGCACAGAGCAGTTACTTACATTTAAATAAATCTGGAAATAAAGGCATTAGTTTGACTTTCAAACAAATGGGCATATGTCCTGAAAATGTATTTTAAAGTAAACCAAAATATGTCTTTAAGCTTTTAAAAGTGAATGTAAATCTCGATCCAGCTGCCAGATGTTAGTGGTGGTATTTTCGGTTATAGTTTGTATCGATAAATACCTTATTAAAGGTGAAAAAGCTCTCTTTCTTGTTATCGTTTCTATTGATCATCGGTAACTCACATCTAACCTCAAAATTAAGCTTAATAATTATTTTTGATTTTAGTTTCTTTAGTGTTTCTTTTTATATATAAAGAATGTTTATAAAAAATACATTATATAAATCAAATAAAAACCAGAAACTATTTGTGTTTAAATTCAATATTTTGCATAAGTCTGCCTCGAGGGAAAACCCGACTAAATTTGCATAAAAATACCAATGTAAAATTTAATATAAATCATCTCAGAAAGTAGCAATGGCAACTGCAACTGGCAGCCATTATAATGCAAAACCTGGCTCCATTATTTGAATAGAAGTGGAGACGCTGGAGGAGTCTTCGGTACCTTTGGCCTTTTGTGCCTTTGTCCTTTTGGCTTCCCGCAACCCCAATCACGCTCTATTTTTCTTACCTCTCCACAGCCCAGCGATGAATGCCGGAGCCGTGTAAGTGCCCGTGGTGCTCTGGAGAGGTCCGGAACCTAGTGGAATCAAAGCCGGAACGTGACTTTTGCCGAAAGTAAATTGAGCCACCGCAGCGATAAAAGTTGCCATGCCAACGGGCGAGTGGCGCTAGGACACGCGTACAGATAAAGGATCTCCATGGCCCGGCCCAATGCAGGTGCACCCGTGATGGGCACCGATGACATCTATTCGCGGGTGCCATTCCGTCGTCGTCCCCAATCCACAGCCAATGCCATGCTCTCCTCTTTACCACTGCACCTGCTCCTGCTCCTGATCCTGCAGCTGCTGACAGTAACTACAGCGGTACCGGTGAATCCCTGTGCCCACAAGGGCATGGCGGAGCTGATTCGCACCAGTCCCGTGATTGTCAAGGCCCTCGCCGCCCGGGTCTTTTTCGACGAGCTGGAGGGACAGCCGCCGGCAGAGGACACGATTTTAATAACATTAACGCCGGAAACGATATACAAGGGCGCCTCCCTGCTAAAAGTTGCCAATGGCGGTGCTGGTGCCGGGGATCCACTTTCCCCGAGGGCCTCTGGACTGATGTCCGGCAGTCCGGGGCATCGCGCCCGAGGCTCCGGCACGGGCTCCGGAGGCAGCGGAAGTTCCTGGAGCGGCGCTGAGTCAGCCTTCCAGTACGAGGGGTTTGTAGTCATCGCCACTCTGTCCTCTGTTCACTGTCCATTGTCCACTTTAACTTAACCACTCTTCCACAGGCAGCTAAATGCAACCCTCCAGCCACTGCGATGCTTCGATAATAACATGCTGAAAATGCTGCCGGCGGAATTAATTGCCTTTGGCAAACTGCTGCCCGCAGCATCAGCAGCATCCTCCTCCATCTCCTCCGGCGGTGAGAGCGGAGGTGTGGCTGGTATCCTGGCAACCAGGCAGCTGCAGCGACCGCCAGTGGGCACAGGCAGTGATGTGCTGCACATCAGCGTCAACGGGCTGCACCGCTGGACGCCACAGTTCGAGAATCATATCTGGAAGCATTTGGGTAAGCGTTGACTTCCTGTTAGTCCTGCCAACTAAACAGAAAGTAAAATGTGGTCAAAAGTTGCAAAGCATTCATTAATTCAGAATCAAAATAAATTATATTAAGTAAAATTAACAAAACCAGTAATATATATACTTACATTTTTATTCTTAATATTTTAATATTTTTTTAGAGTACGTTTATTTTTAAAAATTTTTGCATAGAAAGTTTTTCTATTTAGTTTTTCTAATACTGAGAAATCAATAATTTTAATATTTAATAAGAAACTCGAAATATAAGTGCATAATTTAACGCTGTGTTGTTAAATAAATAATATAACGATATAATAAATATCGATTTGGAGAATGCGAATATTTCAGGCCTTTCTAAGGGCATTAAATGCTGCCATTTAAAAGCCAATGGCTGTGTAAAGTTATATATATTCCGATTCGATTAGGAGTATAATTAATTAGTAGGAAAATAATAGGAAAATAAAAAATTTATTTACATTTTTTTTTATTGTAAACATTTTTAAAATGGGGTATCATACAAATACAAGCTTTTTTATATGAAATTAATTCATTTTAGACTAAGAATTGTTTTTATTTTCTAATTTTGATTTTCTAGAAAAACGATCAAATAAAAATATCTATAAAAACCGATTCAAATAATGCAAATAATAGAAAAAGACTAAAATCTATCTGCAAACATTATGATTTTTCCACCTCTAACACATGATTATATGTGAAATAATTTGATATTCTGTTTGATAATAATAATATATAACCAAAAAATATCAAAAAATATAAAAATAAATATTTTAAATTATTTTACGATATATTTCATTATTAAAAATGTTTAACCTTCAAAGCTTACGATATTGTCGATTAATCATATAAGAATTTTCCTCTCGATACGTAATCCTGCTTCTCTCTTGCTCTTGACCTTTTTTTTCAAGTGCATTTACCCTTTTCCCCACTCGATGGCCTCTTGTCCGCTCCCGGGAGTGTCCCGGATCGGCTTCCGTTGCTTCCGTTACTTAATCGCATTTCGCTTGTTAGTTTGTTGCATTGTCGAGCAAATCGCTCCGGTCGGATGTTTGTCCAGCATTGGATGAGCGCCCGGACGAGCTAGAGTTTCCCAGAGCCAGGCCGGGCTCGAATGGGGCAATCAGTGGTAATTGGCACCAGAGACTCGCTCGCTAGCCCCCTGGCCTCTCGGATGTCGCAACATAATTGCAGGACGCTATGTTATTTAAAGCCGCTTATTTCTATTTTCTGGCTTTTAAGTAATTCAACAGTGAAATACGAGGAACACTTAAAATTCCACTACTCACTGGGCTCATTCGTGGGTCTATTGTGACTACTCCATGAGCCCCAGCCCGGGAGATTAATCTTTGATGAAGATTGATAGCAATCGCCGCCCCAGTCGGCCAAGTGCTGCGAAGGACCAAATATAAAAAATATAACAAAATAAAATAAAATAAAAAATAAAAGGGAACTTCTCGATGACGCAGCAGATGTCGCCCAACGAGAAGGAGGAACAGGCGGAGCTGGCGGCTTTCAAGCCGACAATCTGCACCATGGCCACTCGAGGGAAGCAACACTTGACTTTTGTGTCAAGCGGCGATGCGCTCACCGAGGAGGATCTGGCGTGAATTGAGCCCACTGAAAGGGCGGAGGTCCTTGTTGAAGGGAAGCCACCCAGCATCTGGAAATCCCACAAAAATTTAGCACGATGATGTCTTATTTTATGGGTTTTTAGAAATGGAGAATAGGGACGACTAGCCAAGGGAAAATTAGAGTACTTCAGTAATTTAAAGGGGTCTTTCAATGTTATTTAAATTAATATAAATTATTTAATTAGAATAGGTATTAAAAGTATAAGAGCCCGACACGATTTAAGCATGCTTTATGTTCGATAAGCTTAGCCTAATTATATATTTAATCTTATTTGTTATAATTTTATTTACCATTTAGCCAAAGCAGCATTAAATTAATTAACACGGCACACAAACCAATAATAAAATAAAATACGTGTCATGACCTCTGCTCACGTTAATCTCTCATAATAAATGTCATCTCTCTTACCTGTTCAACTCCTGTTTATTGGACAATCGCCAATCATTTACAGGCTGGGATGATTGGAGCGACTTTACCTTGTGCAGCGTCACCTGCGGTCAGGGCGTACAGCAGCGCTTCCGCCGCTGTCTCCTGGACAACCCGTTGGTGGACATTAACATGAATCTCAACCTGGAGGACGACGATGACGATGAGGAGGAGGAAGAGCAGGCGGAGGAGGTAGCTGATGAACTGACTGCGTCCAAGGAGGCGTGTAACGATGATGCTTTCGGGGATGGCAACAACGATATTCTGGCCGATGATGAGGATGAGAACGACCTGCTCATAATGCGAGCAACTGGCGACGAGACATTGCATAAATTCGACCGAACAGCAACGACAGCAATGCCACCGACCAGAGTCCATGCTCAGCCCAGTTCCGGCCCCGAGGGAGAAACAAGCGGCGGTAATGAACCACCTGCAGCAGGTGCCGACGAAAGTGTCAGGTTTGTGACGATTGCACACAATGACCGAGATGCGACAGAGGCAGGAACTGCAAGTGGAGTTGGAGCTGGAGTTGGGAGCAGGAAGGCACGTGCCAGCAATCAGCACAAGAAACGCAAGCCGACCAAGAGCGTGGCCCTGTCCACACTGCTCTGCGAGGGCTACAACATCGAGCAGCGCAACTGCAACAGTTTCGAGTGCAGCGGTGAGTTGATCGATCGCCGAATTAAGATCCTGTCATGCTTAATGGTCCTTTAATACCTGTACCTGTAAATTTTAAAATGTATTAAAAGTTTCTTGATAATATACTTCTTTAACAAATAATACTTACATTCCAGATGACATCAGTGATCTTCTAAAATTCTACAAGAAGCTTCCCATGGCTGAGGATCTGCCCACCCAAGCCTCGGATGCCTCAGTTGCCTCCGGCTATCCAGATCCGTATCCAAATGCGGACTTTACCACGACGGGAATAATGGGCACAGCCTTCAGTCCAACGCCCTCGACCCCCTTTAATATGGGCTACATCCGGAGCTGGAGGAACCTGCTTAACTTCACCCTCATGGTGACGCTGCGGGCTAAGGTGGGTAACGATTCGGGAAGGAGTACCTTTAAGGCATATAAATCTGAGAGCTGACTTTTGCAGAACGACACCCGGAGCACAGCCGCCATCTTCTCCATCCGCAATGCCACCCACAATCTGTATCTGGAGGCCTGCCAGGATGGACTGCGTCTGTACCTTGAGCGGGACAATGCCACGGAAATGTTGCCTGTGAAATTCAATTTATACGATTATCGCTGGCATCAAGTGGCCATCAGGTGAGTGTGCCTTGTGGGGGGGTAGATGGATGTAAGAGGGGCTCTTCGGTAGGTAGTTTCCCCCATGTGGTGGTGATTGCCAATCACTGTCTCCGGCTGCACACACACATGTAGGGAGGAGTGTGTGGCAGTGGCACTCACTTCGATCTGATGGCCATCGACGCTGACACTTTCGTTTATTTGCATTTTCAATTTATTAGCATAAATGTTTGTGCCATGAAACGCACACTGGCAAACACTTGACACACATGCAAATAGTAGGCAAAAAAATCACAGTAATGGTCAAGGAATTAGCACTGAGTGAAGCTTTTAAATTATTTTTTACATATTAAACTTTAAAGTTTCACTAACAATAAAAATAACAAGATTAGGTATACATATGTATATCTTATAAAGTTTATGCATGGTTCACAGCGATTTCTGTCGCTGTCGAACTGAAATCATTCTAAATATTCCCCAAAAATCGTGAATATATTTTTTAAGTCAAATTTTATTTATTCTTTTAAAACTTACACCCTTGCTGAAAATATAATGCTTATTTAGGTTATATTATATTGCATGACCTATAATATTTATCTTTTTAAATAAATATTAAAACAAATTATTAAGATATAAATACTTCTATAAAATAGCAATACCTTTTTTAAAAAACTATTTTATTTTTAAACCTATTTACTTTGCTAAAATATTTTGCATCTTTTCAAATTTATTTACTCTACTAAAATATTCTTGCCTTATTGAAAAGCTAAAGGATATACAGAATCCAAAACCTGCTCGTCCCGAAGATCCTTATCCTTAGTGCTATTAACTTCACCTTTGCTGTATGGACAGAGCCTGCACATGGATATCGAAGGCCTTTTTTTTTGCTTTTTGCTTTCTGAGTTCTGCTCGCTATAACGAAACACACAACCAAATTGACACTCGGTTCAAGTGGGCGCCATTTGTCATCGACCGTGGGCACATTTCTCACTGTCAGCGGGCGGCCCCCACTCCCCATGCGAGCGGGCACTACTATATGTATCCGTATATATTTTAATTATTTGCGAATAGCTCACTTTACTATTATTGTTTTGCTGTTATTTCCATCCCTCGGCCTGAGTGCAGCATACAGAATGGCGATTTCATATCGATTTACGTCGATTGCGCGTGGACAAACAGCTTCGTTGTCTCCAAGCGACTGTTCACACTGCCCGTGGACGCGGATGTGGAAATTGGACGCGGCTTTTATGTGAGTATATCATATTTCTAGGGGAAAGAATGTTTCTTGATTTTTTTTATTTAACATTTTATTGGTTTCATATAATATATGAAACATAAAATATCAAGTTCTTAGTAAAATGTAACGAAGGTATCATTCGATTTCCGTTGCCTAATTAGAAATAGTAATCCTTGTCCTTTCTTTCGATAACTAAAAAATTAGTGTTGGTAAAGCCTTAAAAACTCAATCAATGTGAAGAACCAATACATCATTTATTTTAAATACTTGTTTAAAACACAGAAAAGTGTATATTTCAAGGCTTTTTGGTCTTTTGACATATCACTTAAAAAGTATTTAAATTAAAAACAGAAAAAATTTTGCATTCATTTAAGAACCAAAAGAGCAAACAATGGGAGTCCTGCATTCCGCTGATAATGATTGCGCCCCAAGGACATGTACAATGCGAATTAAACAATTATTGGGCAGATAATTATGGTTTTAATGCGCATTAACTTTCGCTTTTTTATTTGCGCGTCGCAGGGGGAGCTGCAGCAACTACTCGTCCTGCCGGAGCACCAGGAACGCCTGCAGTGCAGCACCAAGCGCACCTCCATCAACGAGGTGAAGCGCTATATCATAGACACATTCATCGAGGACTACGGCGGCAACTGAGTCGGAGGCTGCGGTGGAAACGGTGGCAACTGATCCCTGTTGTGGCCAAAAGCCAGACCGCACAACCAACGCCAATCGAGCGAGAGGGACACTGAATATGCATGGAGATTTGCGTATTTTATATTGCGGCAATCCACACGCAAATCCGATTACAAATTCGCCAAAATCAAAACTGCATAGATTTATGATTATTATTCATTTCATTTGCATATACAGCATACATAGGGCCAAAGCAAAAAGTATGTGCAACTCGGATATATACTAATATTACGCATACGCCATGTGATTTATGCGCCAGCACAGCCTCCCAGCCCTGTGCCCGGAAGGCTCTACTCGATTAAGGACACATTATTGGTGTTATATAATTCGCATGGAGAATGGAGAATCGGCACGGGAATAATGTGCTCGGTATTTGTAATAATTAAGCTAATTTGACGTAATACAATAATTGTAAACGCAGAAATAAATACAATTTGCATGCGAATGCAAATACGAACGGGAAACGAAAACAAAAAAGATCAAATATAACGCAACTATGTATATGATAATAGTAATAATAATATTTTCTTTTTATGTCCACGGGTGGGTGGCTTTAACATAAGTATCACACGCACACATTTTTTCCATTTTCCACAGACAATCGAGAGAGAGAGTCCTGTCCTGGGCTCGGGGTAAGCAAATTTGAATATGTAAATGCGGATAAGTATTGTTTGGTCAGCCGGATCCCGTCCTGGAATATAGTGGAGTGGCAGGGACAGTCGTCTGCCGTGTCTGCCAGTTTGTGGTTTTTCTGCTTTCAAGTGCGCTCCACTAATTTGACAAAGGATCAACTTGTACACTTGACAGTGTCCCCTGGACTAGGACAGCAGGATTATACCGAGCTCTGGACTGAAACCAAGCATATAGACAGCTAAAACTGCAAGCGAATGAAGCGAATAGAGTTCACCAAAAAGCAGGTAGCAAAAATATGGCAAAAATGGCAGCCGCACCTAAATTCATAATTTCCTTTTGGCGGGAAAAGGCCCGGCAGCCAACTTCCGCTTTCCATCTCTCTGCCCCATAAATAACCTAGTCTTTGCACCCAGCTTTATCTTTCTCTTAGGTATTTGGTTTGTATGGGTATTATAGTTGGTACTACCTTTCAAATATTATATTATTATAATCTTTATATTATAATATAGGTAGAAGTTGAGTAATTACAAAATATTTTCCATTTATATTGAGCTTACTTCTATGTGTGTCTTGTTGAGTGCTCCTTAGATGCACTCAAAATTTTGTTTATTTAGCTGAACCTGCCTGACGGGTATCCTTTGGTCGGGGCACTCAGCCAGGAGGAGCTCTTGCTTATCCCCTCTTCTTCTCCATGTCATTGGCAATTTCTTTGGAGCTTGGGGTTAAAATGTTGCCGCGTTTGGCAAGCTGAATGCAGGCGACAGGCGGTGGAGACATTGATGAATTTCCTGTCGCATCCTTGGCGCTCTCGCTGTCTGCCAGGCAGGAAGGCAGGCATCCAGGTGGGTTCCATGCCATGCCATGCCATGCCACTCCGGCTCCCGCTCCACTTCCTGGCAACGTTAAGCAAGCCGTTGCCTATTGTGACTTAATAACTCCTACTCACGTCATCACGGTGCATTGAACCGTGAAGTCGGTGAAATGGAGATGGGCCAGGGATAACCATAACCCCTTTCCCCCTCAAAAAAAAAAAGGAAAAATGAGAGTTGCAACTGCATCTGAATGCGAGTGCCGAGGTATTTGAATTTACTGAGCAAATAGACACTCCCAACTGGTATCTAGTTTTCATTTTGCAGCCATAAATATAAATACTATATGTGACACACTTATTTCAGATGCCAAGCGGTGACTATATTGCAATTAGTTGGGGAAGCGACGCAGCTACCGGTAAATAGAGCACAAACCGAGTCCGCTTTATTAAGGATTTAATATGCAGTATCTTTAAATCCCCTGGCCAGGTCTTTAAGCCATAATCCGGGCATAAATCTCTGTTTCTGAACACACACACTTTCGCGCCACATGTTGCACTTGATGTCCCAGAAAATGCAAGCGTAAATCTTTTAGACTTTTGCTTGTTCTCTCTGCCTCTCTCGGGGAACAAACAAGAAAGTGTTAAGCCGAATATCAGATGCCTTGGACGTTGGTTTAAACCTGCAATCGGGTCAGGATGATGGGGTCTATGCTGGAACTCTTCGTTAGGGTGTTCCACGCAAGTAATTCGTTTCAAAGTCGGCATTGGGGGGCGCGCGGATATGCCAAAGGCATGCGTGTACAAATGTAATTTTATTTATTTATGGCTGCCACGATAGAGGAAACATTTTCACGTGCTAAATTCCCTTTGGTTTTCATGGTTTTCCGAGGGGCTTTGCGGCTGAGAATGAAAATTATCAAGGATCATGGTAGAAATTTTGATTAAAGCAGTGATAAAGTTTATACAAAACGTACATTCATATTGGAAATAAATATTAATTATATTTGATTATAATTTATAACAAAACACTATTTGCTTTAAATTTTCTCTAAACTTTTGACATGTGCCAATTATTTTATTATTTATAAACCAATGCCCTTATGCTAACAATTTCTTTGTTTTGAAAATCGATATGACAGCCTTTATTATACTTTTTTTCCCCTTTTTTTGTCAACCACAACACGAGATATATCCGGTTAATGCAGCTTAGTAACCGGCACTGCTTTAAAAGTTTCAAAAGCTCCACAGGAATTAAATGATTCCGAGCCACAATGCTATTTGGACAATGCATTTCAGACGTGGCATGTAAAGCTATTCAGTTTCGCCCCCTCCTCGGATCGAGTGGCCAACAATGGGCGGCGGGCACTGTCAATTCCTGAGACCAGAACTCAGGGCTGGCCGAAGGCCATGGCCAGGATGTCTGATGTGCTCGTGGTCCGGCCGCAGGATCCATCGGTATAAATGCCTTTATTTGTTGAGGTCAAACAAAATGAACTGTAACAATATTGATACAGCTGGCATCGGTAGGTCCGAGCACAAAAGTATTGTGGTCCCAATGCCCCCCCACCAAGTCTGGTCGGGAGTCGCCGTTCTGGTCAGCTTTTCGCTTCCGCATCCGTCCCATCAAACGTGCCAAGCGGCTTCATTAACCTAAGCCACAAAAGTTCAACGAAGGATTAATTTGTCTATTTGAATGAAAAATAACAACTATTAAGGCGAGGAAGCCATTTGATTTAAATTTATTCGTGCTGCTGCTGCGGTTAAAGTGAAAAGCTTTAAGACTGTAAAAAATTAGTTGAATATTAAGATTTATTATTAATAATAACTTGTTATTGTAAGGTTTAACGAAAGGTTTCGTGTAAATTGGAAGTTAATAAAAATAATGTTCTAAAGAATGCTATAAAAAAATGAATCGTTTGCTAAGGAAGTTAAAAAGGAAAAAGATCTAAATAATATTAAACATTTAATCTGAATTTGCTGAGGCTTTAAAAACATTTTACTTCTTGTTGTGTTTAAGTAAAATTATTATATTTTAATTAATATTTATTCCATCTAAAAAACAAATCATATTGAAGTATAAATCACTTTCAAAGGTACCTAAAGGACAAAAAAAGGCAATCAGCAATTGTACAAATTATATTTAATATAATTTAATAGATTCTTTTCCCATGAATAAGTTGTATTATAGCCAAAAACTAAGTCTATTAACTTCCCCCAGCAAGATCCGAAATTAAGTTTTCTTATCAGTAGAACCCAAGTTAAAAAAAGCCGCCCCAGAGCCAGACCAAATCAGCCCCATCCCTAACCGTTATCTAGTGTGACCAGACTCGCATAGCTTTTCCAACTAACATTTTTTGAGAAATTGAATCATGCTTTTGTCGAGTCGATGGACTGGCCTGGCTTGTTATTTCAAGTTTATAAGAATTTTGTTAAATTCCGTACGGCACTGGCGGCCGTACAATGGCACCAGGAAGCGGCTGCACGGTGCTTTTGAATTGGATGCGGCGCTCCAGCCAGCGCGCGTTAACCGATGGCCGGCGTTTGGCACGAGTTGGCAGGCCGACGCATCCAGCGCAACATCGCCTCCTCTGCACGAAAACAACAATCGGATTCCGGCAGCAAATGGACCACACAATCCCGCCCAAGACGTACAAGTGGACGCCGGGCGACCTGATCAATGAGAACTTTAAATTGGGCGACAATGGCCATGTCTGCGTGGTGCTCAACCGGCAGATTCAAGTACCTCCGCACGTGGTCACGTTGTTATGGAAGAATGGTAAAGCGGCCTTGGCCTTGGCCTTTCCGGGACTCCTAATCAAAAATCCTTTCATTCCAGCTGCCCTGCGCTGCGCCGTGGACGGTGGGTCCAACCACTGGCGCAACTTTGTGCTGGACCAGGTGCTATCGAAGCGCTCCAAAGACGAGCCAGTCAGCGCACCTCTTGAACCTCTCGACGTGATAACGGGTGACTTTGACTCGATCACAGAGGAGACTGTGGACTTCTTCAAGACCACGCCCAAAATCCATACGCCCGACCAGGACGCCACGGATTTTACGAAAGCCATAGCGGTTCTGCAGCCAGTGATGGCACAGCGAAATATCCAGGACGTGGTGGTATTCCATGACACCTCCGGGCGTCTTGATCATGTGATGGCCAACCTGAACACACTGTACAAATCGCAGAAGGACAACTGCAATGTCTTCCTGCTGAGCGGGGACTCGGTTACGTGGCTGCTGCGGCCGGGCAAGCACACAATAAAGGTGCCCGTGGACCTGGTAACCAGCCAACGATGGTGCTCTTTAATGCCCGTGGGAGCGGGGGCGCATAATGTCACCACCACCGGGTTAAAGTGGAACCTGTGTAAGTATTTAAAATGGATGATACTTCCAAGTTGCAAGCATTAATCTTGGATATCTGTAGATCACGCACAAATGGAGTTCGGTGGGATGGTCAGCACATCCAATACGTATTCCACCGAGTTTGTTCAGGTGGAGACAGATGCGAATCTGATCTGGTCCATGGGCGCCTACGAGTTCGAGGACAAGCTGCGGCAAATGCCCAAGTCCTGAGGCGCTAATGGAGGCTTTTTGAGTACTTAGGCGAGGCTGGGAGCCGGGAGCTGCATCCATATGTTATATATATTATAGTCTAGTGCTGTTATTGTTTAACAAAATGAAAGTTTATGTAAAAAATTTTAAGTGATAAAGTCTTAATAGCTAAGCATAGTTACTTTGAACCTGGCAGCGGCATCAAATCGAAGCCCATGCTGCTGCCCGTCTTCTTCGCTTTCCAGCCAGACGACGATGATGATGAAGACGCAGCTGTGCTGTCCGCCCTCTTGGCCCCGGCTTTGCCTCCACGACCGCCCCGGGCGGAGGTTCCCCTCTTGGCCGCTGGCGATGCTGCATTCGATTTGTACCTCTTGCTGGCTCCTCCCTTGTTATACATTCGTTTCCGCTTGCCCCCGCGGTAGGAATTGAAGGCGCCACTACCGCCGCTGGTGTTGCCTCCGCCCTGCGATGACACTGCCCTGTCCCAGTCGACACAGTCGTTGTTATTCCAACCAGACGACTGTGGCTTCTGTTGTTGCTTGGCGGCTGCCTGCTCCTCCTCCTCGTCCATTATGGACTGCATCAGCAGCTTCTCCGAGGCGTAGTTCCTGGTTATCTCGAGCAGCTTGGCGCCATATTTGTCGTAGTTCGCCTTGGTCACGTGCGGAATACTGCACATGTCCTTCTCGGTGAGCGGCAGCGTCTCCGCCATGCTCTTCAAAGCCTGAATGTTCATGATACTGGCCATGGTCACATTCCGCTGGCTGGCAATGGTGCGGCAGAGATCCAGGAGATCCGTGTAGCAACGCTCATGGATCTCCTGCATGCCTGACTTACCATCGCCACCGCTATTGGACGTTGCTCCCGGCTCGGAGACGCTGCCCACCGTGGCCTTGGCCTCCTTCTTGGTCACAGTAAACTCAAAGCTGGGCGTGCCCTCCATCAGTTTGCTGATGTTCAGACCCAGATACAAGTAGGCCTGCGGGTAGTCGTTGGTAAATATCAAATCCTCCCTTAGGAAGCCATCGATAACCATTTTACGGAGCAGCCTTTGGATATCATTCTTGTCCCAGGTCTTTAGGGCGCCATGATGCGGCGATTTGTCGTGGTTAAAGTCCATGATCTTCTTGATCTTGGAACCCTTGAGGACATCGGAGATGTGCAGGAGCGTGAACCGGGATCGGCCGTTGCACAGATCCTTGACAGCTCGGGCCGCTTTCCGAGCAAACTCCAAAGCGTCGACTGCTTTATATGCCCGCTTGTTAAGGCAGTTGTCGCAGGCCGTTTGCCTGTTCTCTAGGCACTGCTCGCTGGTGAAGTGCTCCCCGAAGTAGTCCAGCTGCTGGGCTCGCCGGCAATCCGTGAGGTTCTCGCAGTATCCAACGATGCGATGCAGGTTGTCAATGTGCATCTTTTTAATATTGTACTGCAGGGCTTTGTCACCTGAAATAAAGGAAAGCGATTAGTAAGAATAATAACATTTCATGCTGAGTTCGCCTTACTATCCAGCATTTTCTTGATCCTCTGCATGTCCGAGTAGTTGTAGTACAGGATGCAATCGGCCACATCGCCGTCTCGCCCTGCACGACCTGCCTCCTGGTAGTAGCCCTCGATGGATTTGGGCAGCGAGAAGTGCAGAACGAAGCGCACATCCGGCTTGTCAATGCCCATGCCAAAGGCTATGGTGGCACATATCACCCTCACCTTGCCGGTCAGCCAATCCTTCTGCCGGCTCTCCCGCTCCGTGTCGTTGAGACCGGCATGGTAAGCCACTGCCCGCACTCCGTCCTTGCACATCTTCTTGGCCACATCGTCGCACTCCTTGCGCGACATGCAGTAGATAATCCCGCTGGAGTGCGCCGGCTTAGTCCGGATATACCCACTGATGTCGTCCAGCGTGGAGGCGCCCTTCTTGGGCAACACCTTGTACCGCAGATTGCTGCGATTGAAGCTGGAGAGAAACCACTTGCAATGCTTCAGATTCAGCTGCGCAAGAATGTCCAAGCGGACTCTAGGTGTGGCGGTGGCCGTCAAGGCGATTGTTGGCACGTTGGGATAACGCTTCTTGAGGATGCCCAGCTTCTTGTAGTCCGGCCGGAAGTCATGGCCCCACTGCGAGACGCAATGGGCCTCGTCGATGACGAAACGACTGATAAAGTTGTTGGAGTTCAGCGTGTCCAGGATGTCCTGGAAGCGTGCCGAGCTACTGATCTTCTCGGGCGTGACATACAGCAGCTTGACCATCGGCGGCTGGGATTCCAGATCCCTGTAGATGGCCATGGCGTCAGCCATCTTCTGTTCCCCACTCAGACTCTTGGCACATATCTGAAAGGGGGATAAAGATATCAAAGATTAACTACCTCAAGAAAGACAGCTGCAATACTCACATCCAAAGAAGCCAGCTTGTTGATCTGATCGAAGATCAGCGACTTCAGGGGACTGATCACAATGGTAACGCCCTCGGTCAGGATTGCTGGCAGCTGATAGCACAGCGACTTGCCGCCGCCCGTGGGCATCAGCACGAAACAATCGTTGCCCAACAGCGTGGCATTGATCACCTGCAGTTGATTCGGCCGAAAGCTCTTCAGACCAAAGCTATAGCTCAGTCCGTGCATGAGCCGTGTGGAGTGCTCGAAGCTTTGTCCATCGAACTCCCCGGTGATGCCGTCATTGTGGACATTGGAATGGAAATTTCCCGATAGCTTCTGTGAGTCCTTGGCAGTGGGCAGCTTCGCCGGCGGACTGCTGCGACTGCCGCTGGGTGCGGTCAGATTAGCGGCAGCCTGCGAGTGCATTTCCTCGAACATGGCCTCATCGTAGTCGGGGAACCCATCGTCGTCCAAGGTGACAACACTTGTCGGGGGCTTTGCCTTCGGATACTCCCTTGACGTCTCTTTTGACTTCTCCTTGACCTTCACGGACTCAAAGTCCTTGTAGCCATAGCCATTGAACTCGGATTTGCGGCCCTGCAACTCCTGGTGCTCGTTCTCTATCTCGGCAAGCAGTCCCTCCAAGTCATCATCGTCCTCGTCCTTTTCACTGGGCGTGTAATTCTGTGTGGGTCCGTTCATCTGTTCCTCCTCCATGTCCGCGTCCAGAAGCATGCTCTGGGCCAAGTAGTCGTCTTCCGGCTCCTCGCAAAGATCGTGTATGAGTTCTTCTCGTTTTCTTAGCAAATGCGGATCATTGTTCGTTTTGGCTGGCGGCGGCGTGTCCGGATCTCCGCAGAGGTCGTGTATAAGTTCATTGCGCTTCCTAGGGACTTGAGACGGCGGCGAGTAATCATCTGGATCTCCACAAAGGCTGTGGAGAAGCTGCTCACGCTTGGGTATACTTTGTTTCTTGGTTTCCTTAACCTCAGTGCCTGTCATGAGCTTATTTAGGGAAGTTACCCGAATCGGGGAATCGGGAGCATGCCGACTCTGCTCAGCCTGCATCTCCATTTCCTCCAGCTCCAGGGCATCCTGTTCGGCCTTTCGCCTGCTTTCGTTCCTGTCCAACGTGTTTTGGAGCAACTGAGTCCGCGCCTTGAACTTTTGACGCATCACCTTTAGTTTGAGAAAGGTGTTTGGCTGAAAGCCAACGATTTCATTGAAGTGCATGGCGGGAATTTGGTCAATCAAGGCGCAGTACTTTTCCATCAGCTCGACGTAGGTGCTGCGAAAGAAGTCCAGACTGGTCTTCAGAGCCGCCGCACTCTGCTGGTTCGGATCCATGGCAAAGTTGTCATTCTGCGCCAGATCCCGGAGGTAATCGGCCAGCGAATTGTCAAAAGCCACACTAAGTCGAGGCTTTAATGGCGCCGCCGGTGTAGGAGAAGAGGAAGCTGTCTGCTTGGCCTGCGGTGGTGAAATTGATCTTGGTGGACTACAGTTTTCCTTGGCCGAACCAAGTTTGTGACCAGCTCCAGTCCTAGCGTCGGAGTCCCCAAATAAGTTATCTGCCTTTCGCGCAGCAGGAGGAGAGTCCAGCGGAGTGGCAGCGGCAGCCATTGGTGGCCTCTTGTCCCGTGGGGAAGGAGAATTTAAAAGGCCCACAGGAGCCTTATGTGAGTATTTTCTTCCAGTTTCTGGCGAGTCCTTAAAGAAAGGCACTTCCGAGTCTTTGACAGGCGGTGGAGGAGAATCTGGCAATGTAAGTAATGGATGCTTGCCTCCATTCTGTTTGATGGGTGAGTCTTCAAAGGAATATTTCTTTAACGGAGACGGTGAGACGGATATGGACTTGGGAGGTTCTTTCCTCACATTTTGTGGCGGTTTTTTTGGGGAGTCATCAAAAAAATTTATGCCCGATTTCTGTTCAGGCCGCAAGTCTCTCTTCCCATTTTGAGGCAGTTTCTTTGGAGAATCCTCAACTATCTGACATTCTTGGGAAGAAGTCTGACTCCTGGAAGGTTTTTTCGGGGAATCCTTCTTCTTGGCAGGAGAATCATCAAGTATCACACTTTCTTGCGAAGAAATCTGACTCCGGGCGGGTTTTTTCGGGGAATCCTTCTTTCCGCCAGCTGGCGGAGCTAGGGGCGACTGCGACAAGCTGTGATAGGAGTGCTTCTTGGGCGACACAGAATCCTTCCGTGACGATTGACTGGATTTATGTGTAGGTTCCTCATCGGACGATGAGGAGTCCAGAAAGATGGGATTGTAAACGGCACTTGGCACGGTCCTAGCATTGATCCCTGGAATATCTCAATTAAGATCCTCATCCACAATTTATTGGCAAATTTTACCTTTCTTTTGAGTTTGACTTTGAGAATTATTATCCAAACCAATAAAGCTACTGAGTGTGAGCTGTTTCCTCGGCGCGAAAACTTTCTTAGACATCTCGATTCGCGATTCATTCGGCTGCCAGCGCCCTCTCCTTCACAAACAACAACAATTATCCGTGGTAAACAAAACAATTTCGCATTAATATAAGAGATATAAGGATAAAAAAGCGCGCAATGCTAATATCTAAAACACTGAAAGCTGCCAGATCGTTGTCAAACAGCTGTAAAAAAAATTCGCATTGCCAACTGTAAAGGCTGCCAGATCATTGTGATCGGAGCTGCCAATTTAGCCCTTTCCCTTATATTCAAAATTTTTTATACTTGAATTGCGGGATGTTGTTTGTTGTATTATATTTTTCATTTTGTTGTTTTCCTTTTAGTTTAATTTTATTTAACTAAAATAAACCTTGTTTTCCAGCAGTGTCCTGCCTAAAATACCTTCTTTTGTGCCAAAATTGGCAGCACTGCCAGAATATCCACCAGCTGTTATGCTGGGAGTTGCCGTTTCCTCGCAACCCGTCGTCAACATGCTTTTCTCTTCCTCTTGTTCCCGTGGTATCCAAACAAATTCGAGCGTGGCGCAGTTAACAAATAAAATCAGCGTTTAATTACTGGATTTTGTGTAACTAATAGTATGCACACGTGAGTATTATTTCGCCTTTTAAATGCACCAAGCAATTATTTTGCTCCTGCCATCTAATTTGCAGGCATAACAATTTTAAAACCCCATCGGATGCTGACGAACTGGATGATCTAGACGAGGACATGGTGGTGGGCGTTATAGCTGAGATCGAGCAGGAGGTTCTCAACGAATCGGACAGCGACAACGACGAGTACGACCTGGTGGACATGGGTGCCCCGGAGCCAGACAACGATGGCGACAGCAGTTACGATGGCAACGAGAGCATCAGCAGCGACGGCAGCTTCGATCCGAACGCCGAGGACTCTGACTCGGATGACTCCATGGCTGCAGAGGAGGCGGCCAGTGCTGCTGCTGGGGGAGCAACAAGCGCCAAGCGCCGCAAGGACGATGATGGCCCATCGGGCAGCAACAAGGATTCAGCGGAGGCCCCTGTCTTCGAACTGGACGAGGACGATGAAACAGATGAGACAGTACGTGCCATTATAGCCGCAATTAAGAAGCCACGCAGCGCCCCGCCGGAGATCAAGCTGGAGGACTTTATCACGGATGTTTGCTTCCATCCAAGTCGCGACATCGTCGCCCTTGCCACGATCATTGGGGATGTGCATCTGTACGAGTACGCCAACGAGGGCAACAAGCTGCTCCGCACCATCGAGGTGCATTCGAAGGCGTGCCGCGACGTGGAATTCACCGAGGACGGGCGCTTTCTGCTCACCTGCTCCAAGGACAAGTGCGTGATGGTCACCGACATGGAGACTGAGAAGCTAAAGAAGCTGTACGAGACAGCGCACGACGACGCCATCAATACCTTATATGTTTTAAATGAGAACCTCTTTGCCACCGGCGATGATGCGGGCACAGTCAAGCTGTGGGACCTGCGCACCAAGAACGCCGTCTTCGAGCTGAAGGAGCTGGAGGATCAGGTTACTCAGTTAATAAGCAATGACCAGAACAAGCTGTTGCTGGCCACAAGTGCCGATGGCTATCTAACGACCTTTAACATTGCGGCACGCAAGATGTACGTCCAGTCGGAGCCCTACGAGGAGGAGCTCAACTGCATGGGCATCTATCGCGGCGACTCCAAGCTAGTGGTCGGCACCTCCAAGGGCCGCCTGTACACCTACAACTGGGGCTATTTCGGCTTCCATTGCGACATGTATCCGGGCATCAAGAGCCCCATTAGCCTTATGATTCCCATAACAGATCGCATTGCCTGCGTAGCCGGCGAGGACGGCAACATCCGAGCATGTCACATCACACCGTATCGTAATCTGGGCGTCGTCGGGCAGCACAACATGCCCATTGAGTCGCTGGACGTGAACAGCAGCGGAGAGCTGCTGGCCTCCTCCTCGCACAACAACGACGTACGCTTCTGGAATGTCAAGTATTTCGAGGACTTTGGCGACATCAAGTACAATGACAAGCATAATGCCTACAAGGAGAAGCGTCACAATCTGCCCTCATCCAAGTGCACCAATGCATCCGACTTTTTCGCCGATTTGACCAAAGAGGATGGGGATGAGGAGGCGGAAGCTAATGATCCCGAAGCTGGACCGAGCAGCTCAGCCTAGACACAGTTCTTAAGCAGAGTTCAAGGAGTATTCTAAGCAATTTCTGTAATTATACAAAGAATCTAGACATATTTGCATAGCTAAAGCATACAAGTAAAAGTTTGCCTTTAAGTTTTAACCATAAAAGGGTTAAAAGTGGGGGATCATATGCTTTTCTCCAGCCTTTAGGTCTAGATTAGACTTAATAATAGGATGTTGACTTACAGAAACCTTTTAAAAACCAATTGTAGCTATAGATTTGAACAATTTTCACAATGGCTTTTATGCATACAGCAAGTTGTATTCGCCATAAACTGTTACCAATAGTAAAAACAATAAAAACCACATCCAACACACAATGAAAACCATCTGTTTCCTTTTAGGAGGGAATAATAGTATGTCCTTTAACTTGATTATTTATTTATTCAATTTGTAGTTGCTGCTGTCCTTGACAACACTAATTCATGAAATTATTGATGAAAAGTAAGAACATAGTTCAATTTTCTAGCTCTAGCCATGGAAAATTGCACAGAATCAAATCACTTATATATCAATATGGCACAATATTGAGATTATGAGCAATAATTGGTTAAATAATAAAATCAATGCTTTTTATAAAGATTAATGGGCTAAAATATGTAATTATTAGATAAAATGCTTAAGGAATAGGGAATTGGGGGTCTTATCATGTATTTTGTGGGTGTAATTAAAAATATAACAACAAGATTGGGCCAA
This sequence comes from Drosophila watanabei, assembly GCA_008042575.1. Classification (NCBI taxonomy): domain Eukaryota; kingdom Metazoa; phylum Arthropoda; class Insecta; order Diptera; family Drosophilidae; genus Drosophila; species Drosophila watanabei. Next base: position 186,044 of record VNJS01014961.1, read on the forward strand.
ATTATAATTAATCTCTATAAATACTATAACAATACGGATTTATGAAATTCTTATCACAAGAATTTTGTTGTTTCACAAAACATGGACACAATTTGTACACACACATATTCATATTCATATTCATATTATATATAGGAAATAATTTGCCGGATCACTCTTATCATAAAATAGATATTAGAATTGAGCCAAACAGACTTGGCTCTTTGATATTTTTTCAAGGGTGGGTCAAACACACATCTTAAAAGTTGGTTTCATTTCATGCTGCGACAAAGTCAGTCTAGGGAATTTGCTTTTACATAAAGATCCCGTGCACACAATGTCATAAGGCGGCAGTATTGGCGGCGGCATCGGTCACTCCGCTGGAGCTCGGCGCCAGCGCATCGTTGGCCATGTGCGTCTCGATGTCAACGCGACAAATGGGGCAGTGCTTGTTGGTGACCAGCCATTGATCCACGCAATCCGTGTGGAAGAGATGCATGCAGGGCAAGCGGCTGAAATGTACAGAGTAAAATATTATTTATATAAAATATTATTTATATTATTCATAACCTACCGCACATCGTTTTCGATCTCGAAGAGAGTCAGACAGATGGCACACTTCTCCGCATCCTCGTCCGTCTCACTGGGCCGTCGCACGCGTCTGTACTTGTGAGGCAAGGTATTCCGCTCGATGGTTTCCTAAAATTAAACCAAAGACACTATAAGAACATATGAATTTTAATGAGGTTTCTGCGAGATCTCTAACCAAGGTGGCGCCACGATTCGGGCGCGGCGGTCCAATCAGAATACGAGATCCCAGGGATAGAGGCGTGGCCAGCCCGATTTCCAGATGGAGCGGCGAGTAGTGGTGGAACATGTGGTGGATCGCTCGCTGGGCCTGCGCCTGCCCTTGTGGCTGGAGCTGCATGTGCCTGAAGCCCGGTTGTTGTTGAGGACCGCTGCCGCCTGCACCGGCAACTGATGTCGCCGGACTGCTGGAAGGTCCAATAGCTTGTTGGGGCGGCGGCGGCGGCGGTGGAACAGTAGCTGCTGCGGCATCGAATGGCGGATAGTAGGCGGGATCTAGGCTGGACACAGGACCATTCCTTGCATGCACACAGTTGCAGATGCTGTGCAGGTAACCATTGCGCAGGCTGCTCGTCAGCAGCGGGGCATTCGAGGAGAGATCAATGGGCGTGGGCGTCATGTGGCGGCGATGCATCTCCTGCATGCTCTGCTGCCGATACCAAAGGTTCTGATGCACCGGATACGGGGGAGCTGGTGTCAGCGAGGTGGCCACAATGGCACTCGCCCTGTGCGGCGGATGAATGTGGGCGTGCATTTGGTTTTGCGGCGCCTGGTGGCCCTGATGCGGCTGCGGCTGATAGTGCTGCCGATTGCTGTACGCCGCCTCCGATCTCCGCACGCTGAATGGCGGCGAACCACAGTACGGAATGGTGCTCCGGCCAGAGTACATTTCCAGCGGCGGTGGCGGTGATACTGAGGCTCCAAGGGTGACGCTCGATGCGGCTCCAGGAGGTGGTGGAATGATGGGTTGTCGCTGCTGCTGCTGCTGCTGATGATGATGTTGCAGGAGATGCTGCTGCTGGTGCTGCTGCTGTTGTTGGTGCACCATGGGTTGTGTTACCGCGCGTATGTCATCCTCCAATCCTCCTGCAGCTCCTTCATTGTGCGCCCTCGAGAGAAGTTCGCTGAAGGACTGGACCTGAGCTGCCGCCGCCGTGGCTGCCACGGCAGCTGCGTTCAAAGCTCCGCTTAGCGAGCTTCGGCTACTTCCGCCCTGACCGCCCTGGTAGTGGGGATGCGGCAAGGTATGGCTGCTGGGCTGCATGCTGGGGGAGTACACCGCTTCCATCACAGTGGGCAGCGGCGTAATGGCGTAGTGGGGCACGTAGTAAGGATGATAGCGGTGATACACGTTCGCCGGACTGCTGCGCCGCCGCCGTGCTGACTGTGACGAGGTCTGATCAGTGGAGGAACTGCTCGATGTGGCCACTGCAGCAGCAGCCGGTGTCCTCTGAGGCAAGCGACTATAAACCTCGGAAGAAGAGCTCGAAGACGGCGGCGGCTGTGGCGCCGGTAGCAGCCAAAGAGGCGATTCTGCAATCGGCTGGAAGTAACGCTGTGGATCCATGCTGGAGCAGCGCGGTGGGTAAAAGTTGGGGTCCATCAGCTGGTCCAGCTCGTAGCTGTAGTTGTGATCCGTGATAGGAGGCCGGTCAGCCAGAGCGCCGCTGTAGAAGGCAAAGGCCGAGGTGCCATCCGTGTTGGCCTCCGTCCTGCGATCTGTTCGCCGGGCGTACGCGGGCAAAGAGTAGGCGTAATTAAAGATGGGCTGCCGTTCATCGTGCTCGTGCGTTTGCTCACGATTGAGTAAAAGCTCATCTTGATTCCGATCCCGTTCTCGGTTACGCTCCCGGTTCGTTTCCGTTTCTGTTTCCCTTTCGCGCTCCCGCTCCCGATTTAGTTGCGTTTCGCTCGCCAGGCCGTCGTCATCGGAGGTCAGATCAATCGAGAGTATGGGCTCGCGGGTGGAGTGCACAAAGACCACATCGTCATCGTCATCGTTGGAGTCCGACGACCAGTCGTCCAGCTGCAAGTCCGGTGCAGTCAGCACCGCGGCATCGCTGCGCCTGCCCGCGGAAGTGGACGGAAGATTGAGCAGTTCCGCTGAGGAACTGTGCCTTTCCCTCGGCCGGCCCACGTACGTTATGACGCAGGATCCGTTGGAAGTCTGAGTTGAGCTCTAAAGGGGGAAACAAATGAGCACTTGAAGGTTGGTAGAGCTCGCGTTGACTCACCTGTTGTGTGGAACTGTCTCCCTGCTCGGCGAAGGTGCGATGCCTGCTCTTTCCCGGCTGAAAGGAATTGTATTTCAAGGAAGTCAGCTTGGCAGAAGAGCTTGGCGGCGATCTTTCTGGGGGGTCCAATCGCGGCTGTTTCGTAGGAGGCGCTGCCTCGTCTCTGGGAGGAATACGACCCCACACCATGCCAGGATTACCCCGCTGTTGCTCCTGCTGGTGCTGGTGGTGGTGCTGCTCAAGTTGCTGCTCCACCTGTTGCTCCCTCTCTTGCTCCTGCTCCGTGGTGGTGGAGGGATCGCCCTCATCAATGGATCTCTGACGCATCTGGGAGCCATAGTCCACGCTGCAGGTGGTGTGCGTGGCCGTGGAGCAGTACGCTGCCGACATATAGGTGCTGTCCGGCGGGGCCCTTGCCCCGCACACATGCCGCCGGCGACTGTTGTAGTAGTTGTGATCCCCATGCCCGACCTCCAGGTCACGGGATCCGCCGCTACTGCTGCTCCGGATGATCGTGACGGCGGGCTCCGCCGGCGGTGCCGGATTATGCATACGCAGGTCCCAGCCATCGTCACTGCTCTCGTTCTCCGGCTCCATGGTCCTCGTTCGGCGATAAGAGAAATTATCCACACGCTGGCGCCGCGCTTGGGCGCTTGTACTGGGCCTGGTGTCCACATCGACGACGCCTCCCGAGGAAGAGGAGTTCGAGGCATCGCTGGAGCGGTTGGCCTTCTTCTTGTGAGCCTGTACGGCCGACGTGGTCGTTGTGGTGTTGGTTGTGCGCGTATTCGCGAACTGCACGTGCTCCGTGTCCGAGGCACTGGAGGTTACATCATCGTACACATTGGCGGCACTTGTCAGGGTCTCGAAGGAGCTGTTGCTCAGTTGCAGCTGCGAACTGGAGGGTAGTTCGTAGACTACCACCGCCGAGGCGTCCATGGCATGCTCCTCCATGGCCCCCGCCGGCCAAGTGCCACTAATGGATGTCACCACATCGTCGCCGGCATTGTCACTGTCTCGCTCCAACGTTAAAGCTTCAGTCTTCTTTCGTCTGGGACGCTGTGGAACAGCTGTTGGCGGTTGGGAAGCCACCGCCGTGGAGGAAGATGGCAATTCCAGGTACTGCGGCTCTTCCTGGGGCAGGCTCTGGGTGGAGTCTGCAAAGCGACTGCTGCTAATGGATGGACAGCGACACAGTTCGCTCAGCGAGCTACACTTGTCGCAGCGACGCGGCGGGACCAAGGCAGTGAACGACGACGTCGGCGGCGGCTGAGGCGTCAAATGGGGCTCCTGGCCGGATGGGAACGGGGTCATTAGCATGTAGCTGTCGGACAGCGAGTCGCGCGGCTGATCGTAGTACACGGAATACTGGGAATCTGCAAAAGGAAGTCACAAGGATCAGCATTATCCAAAGTCCAGGGAAGAGCCAGCTTACGCGTGTCGTGGCTAGCAGGATTCGTGGAGACACTGCTGCCGTAGGACACCGTGGTGACCCTAGGCTGGTGGCGCAGCTCCTCCTGCTGCTCATTCTCCAAGCTTTCCATGGCTCTTCTTTGGTCGCGGTCTAAGCAAGTGCTAAGCTTGCACACATAGGCCGAAATGTTCTGAAAATGCATATGAAAAACATGGAAATTAATTTATAAACTGACTGATACGAGTTTGTGAGCGTGTAAAAAGTGTACAAAGTTAAACAAACAACTTTTGGATATTACAAACTTAAAAAATAAAGACCGAACGGAAGCTCAAATTAAAGTTCAGAATCACAATTGTTTTTGCCTTACAAATACACACTTCTTTTGTCAGCAGCAGCACTTCTCCGTCGAACTTTTCATTGCCAACGGCTGCGAATCCCGATGCTCGCAGCGGGTAAACTCATGGCAGCCTTGAAGAGCGGAGGCGTGGGCTTCGATTCCTGGTGGAAATGATCCACCTGCTGCTTCTATTCTATGGTATCCAATAGTTGCAATTATTTTATTGCCCCTACAATATCATTAAAAAAAGTTATATGGAGTTTTTAGCAGCTTTTATATAAAAATACCTTGGTAAATGAGAAACAGGTGTGCCTTTGAAGCTTTTCGCCCTTCGGGCACACTGCAAAATGCACAAATATTGAAATTATAACTATCGATAACCAGTCCGATTTCGATTATTAAGCTTGCATATGGTCACCCGAAAATTCAAAACGTCGCTGTTATCAGTGAAAGTTTGATTTTAATTGTTAATTAAGATTATTCATATTTTAAGAGCTTTCAATAAGCAATCTAAATTAAACTACGAATTTTATAAATACAAAAGCAGTATGTTAACTAATACATATACTTATCCCTCATTGCCGTAAGTTACATAGAGCTTGATGGATCTCTAAAAAGGAAAATTTGATTAAGTAAAAGTAAAAGTAAAGTAAAAGTAATAATGAAACTCCTGATTCATTTTCCAGGTTCCACTTTCCAGTATGGAGATTGGTTACGCCCCAAGTATATTTATTTGTTTCCAATTTTTCCAATACACGAAAAAAACCGTTAAGAACCAGGTTCATTTTGAACGAAACCGTAAATAAATATATGGAATCAAGCTAAAAAATCTTTCGTTCGATATTACAACAAAATATGAAAGTATTTTAAATCTTTTAATCAAACGGAACCCCCCCCCCCCTATATAGGCACTAAAATAAAACCACTTTCATTTAACATTTTATGTATTTTGCATTTTTATTGAGTTTTTATGTATAAAACAATATCTACTCTTCCTTTTATTGCGGGTTTCTATTCTTTTCTCTTGGCGTTTGTTTTTGTTGATTTTTTGTTTTATTCATATTTTTTTTTTCAATTTTGTATAGCAATAATTTTAAAACAAATTGTTCTCATACAAACATTTAAATTGATGTAATCGATCCGTTTTCTCAACTATTAATTTTACCTCCTCGGTCTATTACGTTGGTGTTCCACTCTCGAAAGCAGCGCTCTAGTCACAGGTGTGTGTGTAACGACTTAAGTTTACCCATTGGCTTTTATCGGACATTTTGCAAAAAAACCAAGGCTTTTGTTTGAGTGTAGTTGCTGCTTTTTTAAATTAACTCTTAGTTACGTTTTGTTTTTTGTTTCGTTGCGAAACATTCCTCACAGTTTTACAAACAAAAACGAAAGCGATAGTTTCCATTTCTCAATATATATATCATTCAGATGTCATCAGTTTCAATGCAAATATATGATTGATTCTGTATAGGAATAGATTGCATGAATATAGTTTAAAATTATATGGACGCTGTCGTTTTTTTTTTTTATTGTTATCAATATTATTCAATGTTCAAAACTTTAACCGAACCCAAATCGCTAGGGATTTGAGCTAATTAATTATGAACAATAGTTGTTTTTTCATTTTCATCATCATAGTTTTTTTTATATATATTTTTTTCTTGATTTTCTTTCGTTTTTATGGAAGTTTTTTTTTTAGTACAAGTTGCTGTTGGTTGGAAAAATATAAGTATATTGGTGTGTGTGTATATGCACTTGACATTGATTTCGTGGGACGTAAACAAACAAAGACTGTGTGGAAAATGTTTCATTTCTCTTCATTTCTGGCGGTTCTTGTTGTTGATGGCACAGCGTCATTTGATAGATAGATTTTTTTCTTCAGGTGCATTTACATTTACATGTTATATCACAATTTTTATAAATATTATAAGTGTCGTGTTGTTGTGTTTGTATATTTAACAAAATTGCATCTTTTCCTTCTCATTTACGCCCCCATCCCAATGAAAATGTTGAGCAACTTGCAATGTCAAGAGAGAGTTGCCAAGCTTTGCTTTGCTTTGCCCAGTGTGTGTTTGTGTAGTGCCAAAAGCCTTACAATAACAAGATGAGTAATTTTCTCTTGCTCTCTTTAAAATTTTACTCAAAAGCCAAAGAGCGAAGCAGCGCTCTTAGAACGTTATTATAAGGCCTTTGGTAGTGCAGTGTTAGTGTTAGGAGTTTGCAGTAAGTTGGTCTTAAAAAATATGATTTTTCAACAGGGTTTTGGAAAGAAATAACTGCTAATCACGAGAGGATCAGATATTTAATAGAAATAAACACGAGCACATGCCTGTGCCAGTGATAATTTCCGTTAAATAACTTATCCCACGTGACTCCCAAGTTTAAACTTTCGGTTCAAAGTAAATCTCGCGATGATTTCATACAAGCTCAACTTATTTCGCATTCCTTCTTGTAACAATTTGTTGTCATGAGAAATAAAAACATAATAGACACATTTTCAGTAACAATTTTGTTGTACATTTTGGTTAATTCGGTCGGTGATAATTTCGACTCGAGATGCATGCAATAAATTGGGGATTACTTAGGATTTTATATCGCCGAACAAAAAACAGAAAAGTCTATAGGGGTGTTTTTTATGCATCGCTTGATATCAAACACTTTTCGTATTCGTTTTTATTTTTCATAATAAAAAATTATAGTGCAATATAAATTACAATTTCTTATTTTTTTTTTCGAATCTTTTTTATAAAAAAAGGTATTTGTTTTCTCTTGTTTTTCATCTCGAACGACTGTTTGGCTTTTCTCAAAACAGCGCCGACACTTGCCACTCTCACTTCCTGCCTGTCTCTCTCTCTGTCTCTGTTCTCTGTTTTAACACTTTTCTCTCTACATATAATTGTAATTTTTTTTGTGTTTTTTTTTTTTAGCTTGTTGCTGTTAACTCTGTTTGCATTGGCGGAATTAATTGAATAATTGAATTGAATAATTTCAAGTTTACGAAATATTTCACCAAGAAAAGAATCATCTAAGTGGAAAGTTGGTTTGCATCAGAGAATGTGCGTGGAAAAACAGAGTTTTCTGCCAAAGTGCAGGAGGACCGACAGACAACCTACTCACTAGCCACTTGCTGTGGCCGGCTCGCAATACTCGGACAGATCGCTGGTCCGCTGTTGCTGGCGCAGACGCCGCTGGAGCAGCACACTCTCGCTGGGCGGCGACAGGCCGATCCGCATGTCGGGCAGCTCCTCCATCAACTGGGCCGCCTGCAGGTGGGCGAAGCGGCCGCTGCCAATCCGTGGCTGCTGCTGAGCCCGCTGAGCAGTCGAACGATTGTTCTGCTGCTGCTGCTGCTGTTGCTGCTGCTGCTGCTGATTCATTCCACAGTTGCGGGCATAGACGCAATCCTGCCGCCAGTTGCGGATCGTTGAATGCTCATCGGAAGGCGGGGATCCACCGCTGCCGCTGCCACTGCCGCTGCTTCCGGCGCTGTTGTGCCTCTGGGGCAACAGCTTCTGTGGCGGCTGCATTGGCAGCTGCATGGGAGCCACCTTGTAGCCAGCGGCACCGCCGCTGTGCGAGAAGCTGCCCAGATAATTGCGCTGCTGGTTGCCATAGTGCCCACCGCCGCCGCCGGTGCTAAAGGGCGGGCGGTACTTTCGGTAGCTCGCCGCCGCGGGCTGCTGCTCCTGCGAATGATGTGTGCGATAGCGCCAGTTCTCGGTCTGCTGTCTGGGAGAAGATGCTGCTGCATCTGCTGGCTGGTAACGCGGTACGTTGTACCTATTGTTATGCTGCTGCTGTCGCTGCTTCCTAGTGTAGGCATTGGCCATGGAGTGCTGCGACTGCTTGCGTGGCTCATGCTGCAGCTCCATATCCTCCTCGTCGTACTCGTCGTCCTCCTCATCGATGTCGGCATCTTCATCGTTCTGATATGCATCGACGGCAAAGTAAACACTACGGCCGGGCTTGCTTTGGCCGGTGGCCTGGGTTTGGGTTTGGGTTTGGGTTAGGGTTGGGGTTGGCTTCTTCTCATCCCTTTCCATATCCACCTCTGCCGCCTTGCCAAAAGTCGTTCGCATTGTTGTCCCCTCAGCCACAGTGGTCGGTTTCGAATCATCTTCTAGGTTATCGGTTGGTGGGCGTGTTGCTGATGCTGCTGCTGCTGCTGCTGGTGTTGTTGCTGTTGCAGCTGCTTCTGCTGCTGGCACTGCCGCTGAGTTGACAACAATATTTGCAGTCTCATAAATTTCAGGTAGCTTTTCATTTAAATCACTAATACTATCCAATAGTTTAACATCATCATCATCATTATCTGCATCGCCAGTTTGCCAGTTGTTAATGTGTGTCGTAGTCGTAGTAACTGGTGTATGCTGCTTGTTATTATCGGTGATGGTAGTAGCACTAATATCACTTGATGGTCCTTGCTTCTTAGCCCCATCAACATCATCATCATCCTGCTGCTGCTGCTGCTGCTTGATCTCCTCTATATCCTTCTCCTTCTCCTTATCCTCCTCCTCCTGCGCATTCTTGCGCATTGTGGTGAGCTTAGCAAATTCGCTTTGCTGGTTTGTTTCCTCCATATCCATATTATCGATAAGTTCCTCCTTTCCATACCCACCGTTATCCAGCTGTGGCTTTGAATCCTCCACATTGGCTCCGCCAACTTGTTCCACTTTAGCTTTCAATTGCTTTAGATTGTCGGCTGGTTCCTCCTCCTCGCCATCCTGAACGTTTTGCTCCTCAACGTTCTCGTTCTCGTTCTCCTCCTCCTCGGCTATGTCGTCGACGCGTTGCTGCTGCTGTTCGTAGAGATAGTCGTCGCCCTCGTCCTCGTCCAACTCGCGCCAATAATGCTTATAGTGTTGATAGTCCTCGCTCTCTCCGTCCTCCTCCTCCTCCTCCTCCTCCATGTCGTCGCCCTCGCTGCCGCTCTGGCGTCTTGCATACCTATTCTCGCCCAGGGCCTCCTGCTGCTGCTGCAGTTCCCGTTGCTGCTGATACTGCCTCGTCGACTTGGCCCACTCGTCGTCCTCGTCATCGATCCGGCCAAATGCTTCCAGAGCCTCGTCATCATCATCCTCCTCGTGTACGTTCAGGGTCTTGAAGCCTCCGCTATTGGGATAAATGGCCGAAGCATTGCGAGAGGCATTCCTGGAAGACTGACGGCTGCTGGCACGCTGGCCGTGCATCGAGGATACGCGTCCGCCGTAGCTGGACAGCGAGGCAGCGGGATTGCGCTGAGAGCGATTGCGAGTGTAATGAGCTGGCGGCTTGGGATTGTAGTTCTCATCGCTGTACGCATCCATGTACGCCTGCGACGGCTGATAGATGTTCGGGCGCTCCTTCATATAGTCGTAGCGCATCGAGAAATGCTGCAAGACCACGCGTTTTACTGCCATGGCCGATTCGGCAAACTGAGAGATTTCCCTCGCCGACTGATGGTTGCTGCAAATGTTATAAAAATTCCTTTATTAAATTATAAAAGGATTAATGATTAGGAAACCTACCGTCGGATGTTAGCTGGTGTTTGCAGAGCCTTGTGACGGCTCGTTTGCTTGGCCTTTGGCTCGTGTTCGCTGGCACGAATCCAGGTGTGGTTCAACACCGCCTCAGCACTGAGGCGATCCGAGGCCTGTTTGACGAGCAAATTGCAAATAAGATCCTTGGCCTCATCACTAACATCGTGCCATTCGGCCTCCGGAAAGGAAAAGTGTCCTAAATAGAGAGAAAAACCAAGTTTTAGTAAACTAAAATCAATGGAAAAACTTTCAAAGTGCTCACCTTCTTGAATGGACTCGAAAAGCAGCTCCTGGCACGTGCGACAGTTCTCGCCGCGATTCCATCCGCAATCCTCGCCACAATTGCCCGAGAATGGCGGATAGCCACAGAGCAGGATGTAGGCAATGACTCCCAGGGACCATAAATCGCACCTCTTATCGTAGTAATGGGCCTCACCAACAAACAAATCAACCACCTCGGGGGCCATAAATTCGGCACTTCCAACCTGTAGCGAAATAGCGTTCCATCAAGTCTTGGTTGCCGATTAATTAATATGTAATTATTTCCAACTTACCGGTGTCAGTAGCTGGGGAGTGGCTGCCGGCGAGGATATATCCGTGGTGAACTTAATCCCCGAGCCGAGATCAAAGTCGCAAATCTTGATCGGGCACAGTGAGTCCGTCTTGACGCACAGAATATTCTCCGGCTTGAGATCACGATGGGCGATGCCCTTCTTGTGCAGGAAATCCAGACCAGAGGCGATCTCCTTGATTATCTGCGAAGCCTCGTGCTCGGAGAAGCAGATGTGCTCCTGGATGCGCGTCAGCAGGGGGCCGCCGTTGATTTTCTCAAACACCAGGTAGAACTTCTCGTCATCCTCGAAAAACTCAATCAGTTGCAAGATGCCCGGATGGCCCTGGCAGTGATGGAATGTCTCCACTTCGCGAAAGACACGCGCACGCGCATGCCCCGGTATCTTATCGATCACCTTCACGGCGTACTCCAGATCCGTGTAGATGTTGACGCACGTCTGGACCGATGCATATGCGCCCTCGCCAAGAATCTCGCCGGTCAGCTTGTACAGCTCTAAAAGGACATACAAGACATATAAGATAATGCACCAGAAGGACTGTCTTCTGATCCAATGAATTACCTTGGAACGTTGAGGAATGCAGCGAGGAACTGATGCGTTTCTTCCGCCTCTTCTTCTGCATCTCCTCCTTATGCCGATTCAGCTCAGCTTGGCGCTCCACTTCGGTCATATTTGGCGCCTCGCTCGACTCATTTCCCGACACATCCTCGCTACTGTAGCGCGTCAGCTCATTCTGGCCGTCTGCAAAAATACATTTTAAGAAGTAAAGTTAGTTAGAAGATAGTAAAAACCTTTGGTTTACAGTTTAATGTCTAAAATATTTTATTTTGATTTAATAAAGGAGAACCTCTCATAAAACAAATAAGTAGTAAGTTTCTAAGAAAACACTTTTTAAGAGATATTTTGGAGAGAAAATAGGTGCTATTGTCAAGTGATTTGTATATTTAATATAGCAAAAATACATTATAATTTATACATTTGTTAAGAACTGCATCCGCTGTGTATTTCTTTCCCATGTCAAGATCCTCCAGCTCCAACTTTCAGCTTAATAATAAATTACAGGCAATCCCTTAGAGAGCTAAAGACTTCCGATCGACCGGCTCTCGCTTTTATCGAATTTGCTCACCATAATATTTGCCTGCCTATTTTTTGCAACATTTATCAAAAGGCATAAAAATAATAATGAGGGAATTGAAAATAAGAAATAATACGCGTACTTTTAAACAACTGCGTAGAAGGCAAATCGCGTGTCGTAAACAAGTCGCCGTCACACTTGTGCATAAATATGTAAAAATACAAATAAATAATGTGTAAATAAAACAGTCGTAGCAAACAGGCGTCGGGTAGCAAACCTCTGTGTGGAATTATTCAGAGCTAATCCGAAGCCTGGTCTAAAGATCAGAGGAGAAGGAAGGAGCGAGAGACGGGGCTCTGGTGATCAGCTTGATTGGGTGGGGTGTGTGTGCCTTGTGTTCTTCAATTGTTGTCAATAGCTGGATGACTATTTATAAAGCCCAACAGCGGCTGCACTTCGAGCAATATCTGCGCAAAGATCTAGCAGCTATAGTCGACCGAAGTCGTAATCAGCTTGGAGGCACGTCGCATTGCAAATACATTATATCGCCTAAGTGCAAAGCAATAACAAAGAGTCAACTACAGTGGATATTAGTATGAAATCGGTTGGGTTTTGTATTGTTGAGTAGAACAGGAATTATTTATAAATGAAATTGTTCTGTATTTTAAATTTCCTACTTTTCCTTTGATTAATATAAGCACAAGTAATCCATTTATAAGAACTACAAGTCCTAAAAATTCCTCCATCCTATATTCACTGTATGAAAATGGAAAAATGCGATTGGGAACTCTATAAAAACTTCAGTGCTTATCACAAGTATTTACAGTTGTATCAATTGCCTCAGTGGCAAGTCGTTGCCCCGTAGGACCCAATCAATTATGAAATAAATGGAAAGTTTGCTGTTCCTCAATGTGTCGTCCAATTTGTACAATCGGACCCCTTCCGTCTGCTCCGCCCCCGCTTTGTTTTTCTGGTCTAAATTTAAAATTTGGCCTATTTATTGGTCAGCTTTAATTGTTATCAATTGCGTAAATGAATGCAAAGGCAGCAAAGAGACGCATGTCTCTCGCATTTCTCTTGTTTATCCAATGGCCGGTCGGTCGGTCGGTCGGTCGGGTTGGTCTCCTCTCTCTTCAGCTCTTGCGAAGAATATTCTGCGCATTTAATTATGATTTTTCGCCGACTCATTTCACTTTGATGGATAGGATGTATGCATTTTTATACAAATTGCATAAAAATAATAATTCCCGCAGTTCCGGCGTATTGTTTTTGACATGTGTGTTTATTTTGGTTTGAGGGGATGTCTACGTAATTCAAATCATCCGATGCGATCCCTTCAGATGCCAGGTCGATAAGGCGCAGCTGATGACGACAATTGTCTTGGCTTGAAATCCCTTTTGCTGTTTCATTAGCGTTTCTAGTTCTAGGCAGAACCAACACACGTCAAAATGGTGAAAATAATTATTGCCGGCCGGCTTTTTTTACGTTTTTTTTTCTGGACAAACATGTATTCTTATCAAAAATTGATTTTATTATTAATAGATCTAATTTATTATAGAAAAAAAAAATAAATAAATTCTTCCATAAAAACCCAAAAAAAGGGATCTTCAAAAAATAAATAATGTCGTTAAAGTTTGAAAATAAGAAGTAAGGTCAAGTTTACTCGTTAGAAAAAGGAGTTGAGGGTCTTTTAGAATAAACATTTCCCAATATACACAGGTGCATAGAAGCTGATAACCCGAAGCAAAAGGCAAAACAAAAAACTGAAGAGCCTAGGCGAAATAAAAACCTTGAGCATTTTGGAGCACAAACACACAATCGAAACTCTCAGCTCGGTGCCATAATAAGTAATCAAATTGGTCTAGGTAGGAAACGGCAAAAATAAGGTGGCAGCGATTAGCGAATAAACAAAAGGCCGATAAGGGGAGTGTACTACGCAAAAAGCGAGAAAAGCAAAAGGTTTGCTTTTGGCACTTTGCTTCTTTGCCCATTTCAATTCCAATTCAAATTTAAAGCGCAAAGCAAAATTAAAGAAACAACATGCGGTCGCACACGGAGAGCTTTAAGTAAATTGAGAGAGAGAGGGAGAGAGAGTCACCGAGAGAGAATATGGGAAAGACGGAAGGCAGATAAGGTGTATCTCCCCATTCCCTTCCTTCACAAACACACTCAGTCTTGCCCTCTCTGTCTTCCTCTTTGTAGGGGTATTACTTCATGGCAGGGTGAAAGTGTAAAGAGGAGCACAAGCAAATAAATTGCCAATTAGCAGCCCTCAGAATCTGCAAATCTTTGACGTCAGCCGCTGCTTCTTGTCTGAGTTTTCGTCAAACCAAGACTAACATTTATACAGACTATCAATCCAATAAAATTAAATATTTAGGTATGTTTTACAAATATATAACTATGAAATTTTGTTGAATACTTTGTATACGAAAAGTCTGGAAAGTGGAAGAATAGTTCTCTTCAGTCGGCCTCTTCTTTTTGCGCCACCTTCCATATTTGCCAGCATGAATTCACGGGCAAAAACACTCACACACATGCATGCATACAAAAAACGCACACATTCATACGCCATGGGAACGCGTGTGTTTGTGTTGTAAAGAAGCAGAAAATTATTGCGCAGCAAATGAAATTGTAAAAGCAAAAAAATTTATGAAAATGGCGAAAGAAATGATAAAATACATACAATGAAATGAAATTAAATTAAAGAATAACCATCTGGTGTTTATTATGCATTTTTGTGGCAGCGGGTTGTCAAGGTCGATTTTTGTAGTTAATAGTTTACCGTTGAAAGCAACATTGTATTGCAGGTAATCAGAACTATATTTGTTTAAACAAAGGTGTACAATTATATTTGATAGTGTAATAGAGATAGAGCGGAAAAAACTAGCTCGAACAAAAACAAAATGCAAAAACCGGCATTTCGAAATGCACACAAACACACATGCGTACACCTGCCTGTGGGTGTGTGTGCATTTTTGTTTGTGTGCGAAAGTTCTCTCATCTCAGTCCTAGACATTTTCCGTCTTGTTCTTGTTGTTTTTGTATTTACCCAACATGTTTGCTGCTGCTGCTGCTGCTGTGTTCGCCTTTTAATCGCAACGCAATTTGTCTAAGCAACGCCCGTTTTGCTTCTGCTTCTTCTTATTGTTCTACTAGGCGGCACGTTTTTGCAATGCGTAGATAAAACTGCTCCCCCGTCGAAATATATATTGCTCAGTAGTTTCAGCTTTAGTTTAATTCGTTTTTTGTTTTTGTGGGCTAATTTTAACCCGATTCCGGTTGGATCATCTTTGTAAACACTTCCTTTTTGTGCAGAATATCAATACACCAAAAAGGGAACAGCTCCAAACGATGAATGGAGATGTGGAAGCACACGGAAAATTTTCGGATTGACTGGACCGGGGGTATTGCGATTCGAAATGGACGCGTGTGTGTTTAATTACTGTAGATATACCGGCCGGCGACTATGGAAAATTCGGGTGGCGTGCGGCGAAAACCAATTGGCCAAAATAGTGAATTTAAAAGAAATGAGGGAAAACACGGACAAACTTAGCGGACCTAGCGCCAACGAGGAAAGAACCAAATACACGCGCCTGCTTTCGAGCGACAAAAACCGAAAAACTACCGCCGCGCGAGACCCATCGAGTAAGAGAGAGCCAAGAGCGGGTGGTTGAGCACGAGAGCCGGAGCAGCCGCAACGAGAGCGAGAGTTGTTGTAACACATAGACATGAACATACAGTGGCGGTCAAACTAGTAGTTCTTCAAACAAGTAAACTAGGGCATTATTATTGCTTAGTTTTCAAAAGGTCTTTAATTTAATACTTGATTTTCAAGTACATAAATTGTAAAAAAAGGCTTGAATTCTTAAGGTCTTTTTATGTCAGGAAGTTGTTGAAACCCAGCAACTCTCATGATCGACGATCTTATCAGGATGGCCGCTACTATACATACATATGTAAATATAAGCTACACACGTGCAAAAGAGCGAGAATGAAAGATTAGCGCAGACACATATCCAGCAAAATAAGTGCAAATGCTGAATAACCAGAAATATCGTTTAGCTTAGGACAATAATAACAATAACATAACCTTTTGATTACAAAACAAAATTAAATCATCGGTTCGATATTAATTCATATAGCGGAGAAGAAAACAAAGCGCATTAGCTTCGCTTTGCCGATCGAATCGAATTCTTGGCTTTCGAAGAAGGTAAATACGAATATAACGCCAATACTGGTAGACTAGTTTACGCCGGATCACATATGGGGGCAGCCGATACCGATTTCAATACCTGCACCTATACCGATACCTGTGTGATAACAAGGTGGCGAATAAGCCCACGCACACACACGCAGAGTGTGCGGAAAGAGAGCGGCAATAGAGCCACATCATTGATTGGGACCCAGAACCCGTTTTGCCAAGAAGTAGCTTTGTGGCCGCCGCAAACAAAACAAAAACAGCAACAGGAAAAACAATAACAAAGCGACAGCCCGAGTGGGGAGAGACCGACTTAAGAGAGCCGCTCTGAATGAGACCGGTGCCAAAGAGAGAGCAGGCTTACATGATGCAATGCCGAGTGTGCCATGTAATAATTTAAATTCATTAAGCTCCTGCCAAAAGAGAGGACAAGCGCAAACCACACCGCTGATTTTGTAGGCTTTGGAGTGGGAGCGCGATGCCAAATCTCACGTAGGCTGCGAATTTGGGGGAGGGGGCTTCGAGAAGCGACAGAGATAGATAGACAGACAGCACACCAACACAAACGAAGCATGGAAGGTGGTGTGATGTCGGCGAGTTTGGTTCAAAAGCAAACAAGTGGAAAGGGCAAACAGCAAAACAGAAACAAAAGCTTCATTTAACTAGCATTGTTTTCGTTTTTGCTTAAGTAAACAACAATATGCGCCAGAGTTTCAGCTGACGGTTTTTTTTTATCTGTTCGCTGCGACGGCATTGCCAAAGCTAAAAAATAAATTTCTCTCGCAGGGCTTTTGCAGGAGAGTGGGTGAGATAGAGAGAGAGGGAGAGCAGATGAGTTGCCTTTGTGAATGTGAAGCTGCACGTAGGCACTAGGCACTGTCCTCCAAAAAGACAAGGTGGAATGGGAAACTTCTTGATAATAGTTCGGGAAAACATGCCCAGCTATCAGAAGCTAATTAACACATTTTTTCCCTTAGCTGATTGGTGTAAAATGTAACGAAAATGTATTTCTTTAGATCTCTTTCATGAGCAACTGTAATCCTCTCCAGAAAAACCACTTAATGGGAGCACTCATACGTGTGGGAGGCAGCCGCTCTCATCGCTGCCTCCGCTTTCGCACGTTCGTTCGGTGCTGCTGTGCTGCGTTTTTGTTCGTCCGCTTTGGCTCGTCGTTCTATTTTGGGCTGCAACAAACGTCACCAAGTGCAATAAACGTCATGAAGGTTATATGTGGCTGCAGCTTTGGAAGTTTGTTCACATTTCGCTGTTCGATGCATTTGGAGCCGAGCGAATGAACACGAACACGAATACCAGTGCATGCCGCTCAATCGATCAGCTCGTGACTCATTTTTCCATTTCCATTAATTGTCCGCACACGCTCAATTTCTCGGCTAGCTGGCACAGATACTCGTGTCGTCTCACTCTCTTTGTTCCACCTCTGGCAGCTGTTGCTCTCCTCCCACCAACTGTAGCTGGTTGTTTGGGTGAAAAACAACAGGAAGCAATGTGAGCCTTACTTCCCAGCTTAGGGAATCGAAGCCAGGAATACCCTTGCGGATGAAATTATTCCAATAGGAAGGGATTTTTTAGAGGTATTGCATCTGTTTTCTGAAATAGGCTGGATTTCAACAAGGAATATTGATTATTTTGCTTACATTTCGATTACAAACTTGCAAGTTAGAAGTTTCACTTCAAGTATACTGGAACTTATTTTGTGAGTAAATTATTTTGACATATCGTTTTATGCAACAAACCGAGAATTTGTGCAATTTTGGTAATTTGTTTTTGACTCATACCATATGCCTAGTCTATAAACAAATAATTATTCACATATCTGGTTTTACTTAGTGATTCAGATAAGAAATATGTAAACTTTAACAACAAAAAGGAACAGAGAGCCGGTGCTGGAATACCCTTTTAAGTGGAGCAAACACATTACGCTAAATGCTCGGTCGTCCATTCGTCGCATGATGCAATGTGTGCTTCTCTTGGCAAAACAAAACAACTGTAAACAGCCAGTGGATGAGTGGGGGCGGGGGATTAGACCAACCGACCGATAGACAGACAGACAGACAGCATGCATGTTCTAGAACGTTTTGTGACGTCAAGGAAATACACTGGCACACTGGCAGGCGGCACTCAATATGCGCCAGTCAATGCTCCCAATTTCGGCCGATTGATTAGCAAGGGTAAACGAAAGTTCTGCTAGAACGAGCTCTACAGACAACTAGAATGGCGGTGGGGAAGGTAGAGCAATGCCCCCTTTAACCCATCAAATCCAAATCGATTTACGATAGTGGAAAATTTTCTTAAATTGCATTAAATTAAATAAGAGAAAAACTAGCATTTGCAGTTAAGAGTGTATCAAAGAATGTATAAAATCATAGTACTTTTCTTTGTTTAAACATTAAAAGTGTTGGCTAAACATATTTAATGATTCACAGAACGTTAGAATCAAGACATGATTCATTTTAAATATAAAGTGATTCTATTTCGATGCTTGAATTACCTTTTTAGATACTGTTACTTATTTAAGAAGTTTAACTATAAACCATTTTTCTTTCGATGTTCGAATTATCCTTTTAGATTCTGCTATTTTTTTAAAAACTCATAAAGTTTTATGGTACTTTTAGGGTATTTAAATCCCAAAAACAGAAAACCTTAAATACTCGGAATATTATTGGAAACACTGCATATATTTTCTTATCAATGTTTGTCAATGTTAACCCTTATGTTTTTATATAAACGTACAAATTGTACTCTACATTATCCCCTTTAGAATTCCAACTAATTTAATCGCAAGCTGTGCTTCGAATTCAGTATTCTTCCTCAAATATAGAATAATTCTTGCTAGGAAATTCGCAGTCTCTCAGTCTGGTTCCACATCCGTCCACTTTTCCACGCAATGGGTTAAGCGCTCACCTGACTGACTGCAGCTGTTGTCCGTGTTGCTGCAGGAAACGCCGCTGCCGCTGCGTATGCCGCTGTCGCCAGAGCCTCGGGGGTTGTTGTTGCCGTTGTTGTTGGCGTTCCGCTGCTGCGTCGCAGCTGCGGCAGAGCCAGCTGCTGTGCTGGGCTTCTGCTCCTCCAGCTCCACCATGTTGCTGTTGCTGTTGCTTTTGGTTCCGGACGCGATTAGGCGGAGAGACCAGACTGGAAAGGGTCTTCGGTTTTCGGTTACGTTTACGCCGCGGGGCCAGCTGCAATGCGTAGTGCAACAAATGAGAGCCAAACTATCGCCTCGCTCTCTCTCGCGCTCTCAGCTCTATCTCTTTCGCTTCAGCTCATTCAAAATGGTGGCCGCCTATGGGATGATGTTTTTCCTCTTTTAATCCAATTGCCAAGAAATGCGGCTGCTACTGTTGTTCTTGTTGTTGTTGTAGTTGGCTAAATTGATTCGATTCTGGTGTCCGTTTATCTATTCTGCTCTTCGTTGGTCAAGTTTGGTGGTTGAGTCGTCGTTGGTGTCCCTGTGGTTGGTGTTGTTGTCGTTCGCTGATTTCTCTCATCACATCGGCATCACAGGCAAAAGCGCAAGCAAAATTTGGGTTTATTTGTTCCTCTCTTTGACTCCGTTTCTTTTTTCTGCGCTCTTTTCGCGTTTCACCTTTGTGGGCTTGGGCTGTGCAGTAGTGTTGTTGTTGTTGCTGTAGTTGTAGTTGTAGTTGTGTGGTGCAGGGGTATTCTATTTTTCTTCGTTGTTGTTTCTGCAGGAAGTGGCTGGGGCTGTGGTGTTGGGGTCCTGGTCGTTGTTAGAATTTCCTCCGCTGATACAACACAAAAAAAATCGCTGAAATAGCGGACAAAAGCCGTTTTCTTTGCGTATTTCGCTTTCAGTTTTTTTCCCAGCTACCGATCCATTTTCAATTTTCCAAGATGATTCCGACGAATGACGTACTAGAGGTGGAGAAACATCGATGCCAACATCGATTCATCGATAAAAACATCGATGCCAACATCGATTCATCGATAAAAACATCGATGAAAACATCGATGGCAAAAAAGGCCATTAACATAATGTTGTGCACGGACTAGCAGAAATTCTAACATTAACATAATGTTGTGCACGGATTAGCAGAAATTCTAACATTAACATAATGTTGTGCATGGATTAGCAGAAATTTTAACATTAACATAATGTTGTGCATGGATTAGCAGAAATTTTAACATTAACATAATGTTGTGCATGGATTAGCAGAAATTTTAACATTAACATAATGTTGTGCACGGATTAGCAGAAATTCTAACATTAACATAATGTTGTGCACGGATTAGCAGAAATTCTAACATTAACATAATGTTGTGCACGGATTAGCAGAAATTCTAACATTAACATAATGTTGTGCATGGATTAGCAGAAATTCTAACATTAACATAATGTTGTGCACGGATTAGCAGAAATTCTAACATTAACATAATGTTGTGCATGGATTAGCAGAAATGCCAATATCGATTCATCGATGTTTTTAAAAATATGATATTCATTGGGGACTATCGATGTTTTTTACAAATTACAAAATTTAGGAAGGCTGGTGTAAATATATCATTTTACAATTGCCGGGTTTTATAATTTTAGTCAGTAGCTTGCAATTTATTTGATTTTATTTAAATATATATAATATTTTCGCAAAATTCAAAAATGATAATGATTTAAAATCCGAAATCGATAAAATTATCTTGTTAAATAAACATAGCGAGAGTTAAGGTGCTAGTTTATTACAAAGTTTAGCATGTTATTGGTTTCTATAAATCAGACTCAGTCTTAAATCTATCTGAATGAAACTTTGCAGATAGTCTTCTTTATACTCTTACTCGTACATAAGTCGGAACGGGCCAGATCGGACGACTACATCATATAGCTGCCATACAAACGATCGGTAAAAATGTAAAAAAAATATAAAACTGTAAAAATACAATTGAATTGAAAGAAATTCAGAAATAGACAGGATCAGATTATAATTAATGCAATTGAAATCTGCAAGGGTACACAAACTTCGGCGTGCCGAAGTTAGCTTACTTTCTTGTTAAGATTAATTTCTAACTAAATTTAATTTTTTTTTTTAATATCTAACCCTGCAAAAAAATGATTCTCATTAGTAGTTAAATGTTTCGTTTAACACATTGACTTTTTACAGCATAAACAATTAAATTACTCAAAAAAATATACCCAATTCCTCATCTAGAATCTTTTATTAAAGCTGAAACAATTTTGATAAGTGGTAGAGCTGGAAATAAATTGATTTTCAGTGAATTGATTTTTTTGTAAAAAAATTGAAAGATAAATTAATTGATTTAAATCGTTTAAAATCGAAACTACTTTCCATAAAAATTTGTGTTTTTTAGGTCCAAAAATACAATTTTTTAATCATATTAATCGAAGATTCTTTTATTGTTGTTCTTCACATTTTATCAATGAAATAAAATAAAAGCTTATTGGGTTTCTTCTAAAGATTTGTATTTATCTTTCTATGTCGATGCATCGTATAATTGAGAAAATCGATTAATCGATTTTATTTCCAGCTCTGATAAGTTGAATATAAACTGTTATAAGTATTTAAAGGTGAACAACTTTAATAAAAATGGATTGGAACGTTGCTAATTATCGATTATTATTATCGTTATCGCGCACCCGCGGTACTCATTCCAATTGGAATTGAAATCAGCCGTTAAATTCAATATAACAGAAACATATATTTATTTTGGTTTCCTTCCCGCCATTTCACATCACTTTCGTGCGTAATAAGAAGTATTCCCATGAGTATTTCGAACGAAACTCAACTGGCAAAATGCTAATAAATGCGTGGTGAGTAAATAAATAGGCCAGGCCAAACGATATTGTCTTTGTAAGCTCGAGGATTGCGCTCACTGGGCTCAGAGGCCCTTGTTGAACCACACGGTGTCCAGTTCGGGGCGCTTCTTCTTGATGCTGTCGCGCACCTCCGTCTCCAGGCTGTCCACCTTGATGCCCGCCCGCTGCTTGAAGAAGGCGCAGCCGAGCGGCGTGGCGAAGATCAGGACGAAGCCGCAGAAGAGCGTCTGGATGGGGGCATTGGAGCGCGGGTACTTGGCCAGGAAGCCCCGCTTCTCGAGGTTGTTCATCAGCATCGGGGTCAGAGCTGCAAGAAAAAGGTTCTCTTTAGACCTGTATCTAGACTTTTCTTTCTTTTGGGAGCCTTACTCATTCCGGGAATGGCCATAGCGATCCGACTTAGAATGACGGCCGAGATGCCCACAGCAGCCGCCTTCTTGGACACGCCCATCTCGGTGTTATTCTCGTCCAACAGCACCACTCCGTTTCGCAGTTCCCTGAAAGAGAGAGGATAAAGATTACCAAATATCCTTAATAGATAGGTGCTGCACTTACTGCATCCGCATGCACGGAATGTTGATGCAATTGGCGGCCGCAACGGCAACGAGCGGCACCAGGCGTCCCAGGAGCGGATTCATGTTCCTCACCGCCCTGTTGAGCGAGAGGGCCGTGGCCAGGGCTCCGCCGGTGGCCAGGCAGTAAGAGGTCACCAGTTGCCTGTTGGCGAGGCGAATGGATGGATGGATGATGGATGATGGATTAGTGGGGCGTACGGCGGCGGGGTGCGGATCGGTACCTACTGCTGGCTGATCGGCGTCGTGCCCGAACGGTTTGTGTAGTTGACAACGGCGTTGTACGTTTGATTAAACCACTGCCAGAAGACAACGGCGCCGGTGCTCTTGTAGAAGGCCATCATGCCTGCGAATGGAAATGGAAATGGGAATCATTAGCCTCAACATTGTTATTGTGCGCAAATTAAGGCGCGAATCGCAGTGTGTGCGGAAGCAAACGCTCTCAGATGGATGACCCAATTGAGGGGCACATCACACACAAATACTCACCGCCCGTGATGACCGTGTTCATGGGCATCTGGGCGGACATACGCCCAAACACAATCTGCTTCTCGCCCGTCTCCGGATGGAAGGCAGAGTCGTACAGGTACTTGGCGCGCCACACATCGTCAATGGTCTTGCACTCGGGCACATCCTTGCCGGCACGGTACTTCAGCACGATCTGGCGGGCCTCTTCCAGCTTCGCGCTGGATGCCAGCACGTTGAGCGGATTGGTCACCAGAAAGAAGTGCTTCGCCCGACCAATATATGTGTTTTGGTCATATTTCGGCTCATCGATGTTGACACGGGGAAGGGGGCTCATGGTTGGGCCGTCGGCGAATCTCCTCTCTGCCTGCAAAGTATAGTTTTGGATTATATATATATATATTTTTGAGACCCATCGGGCCGCGGTATCTTATCGGTGTGGAATCGAGGGGGTCTTTTCGGGGCCTCGAGTCTCTGTCGTAATTAAATTGAGTGCGGTCCAGGAAATCAATCGCGAAGCTAATTCGGTTCCCTGGCAACGGGGCAAATCTGACAGAGGCGGATCACCAGATACTGTTCACGGGGGGGAGCTGACACTTATTGTTTATAGTTTACGATTCTACAAATTGCAAAACTTGTAGCTTTAAACATATACCGTTTTTTAAGAAATACAAATATAAATGTTTATAATACTAAACACAAGCGATAACAAGCTTAAAGATACAATCTTATGTTCTCATGTATTGGATTGAATTATATTTAAATTGTTTGCAGTACATTTTTTGTTATAGATTTACGTACACATTTCTGATGTTCTTGATTATCTGACATTTAGGGGATTGTAAATTTAATTGAGTTTAGTTATTTAAACTTATTAAAGATTTGTAAAAAGATTTCAAGTAATATTTATCAGAACTCAACCATTAATTTCTGAAAGTTCTGAAAGATTATAGATATATCACAAACTTTAATTGGAATCCATAAATAATATTTTATCATTTAAATAAAGATAATGCTCGATAACAAATTGAATGGAAAAGTTTGATAATACAATAAGAAGTAAAGGAGACACTGACGACACTAAATGGAAATACTTTTCTGTAGGACTCATGTATGTATAATATTACTCCATTATCGTTAAAAAGTATAACTCAAATGTATCTAAAAAATATTATTTGTTGCAAACTTCAATTGATTCAATAAGAGTTTTAAGTCCCAAATCGCTAAATAATTCAATTGATGTATAAAAAAATCTTTAAATTCACTAAGAGACCTTGGTTTTGGAAATCACTTTCCCTGACTCTGAACGAAAGGGAAAATAGGGAACGGGCCTGATCAGCTGAGATTTTTTGGGTGGCAACTCTGATTCCGCCACTGGAAGCTGCTGGGTCTTATCAGCGCCGCCGATGGCTGTGACCCAACTGCGCCGTCTTATCGCGGGTAAACAAGTTTGTGGCGAGAACGCTTCTTTGCGCATATAGACGCGTATAAGCGTATATATACACCGCTGGCGTATATACGCCTGCACAGCGACTATGTAGACACTTGGTAATTTTGAAGGTTGATGGCCAGTTGTCAGAAAGTCAGTGCCTTCGTTCGATTATGTGCTCGAAATGTTGGAAAGTTATATAATTCCTTTTAGAATTATGATGGAATATTGGGCAATTGCATGGCTCTTATCGGAGGGCGACGAACAGGTAGGTGCGAACACACACACACACACACACACACACACACTCGCTCTCCCCTGTGTGCTGAACTTGACGATTCCAGCCGACGAAAACTTACACACGCACACGATGCTCGCTGCTCACGGACACGGAACTGGTACCAGGTAGCACTTTGGCAGTGAATCGACGACTGAACTGAACGGACGGGAACGGAAGACACCGGAGCGAAACCCTCGACGACCAGCTGCCGCCGGTTGCTGCTACTGCTCCAGAAAGCTTTCCCTCCTCGTTCTTAAGCTCACAGATTACGTATACGGATGCGTAACAGTTATTTCGGATGTGACTGTGTTGATGTGGTGGTGGTGCTGGGCTCGTGGGCGTCTATGGCATTGGGAGAGCTGGAAAAGGGCGATACGGAGAGAGTTTGAGAGAGAAAAAGAGAGAGGGAAAGCTTTAATGCGTGCGCGCTGCTGCTTAACAGCTGGGCTTGCCAGGTGGCCAAGCTTTCGCCGTTCCAGGTACATACACACACAGTTATTGACTATAGCTATTGCCACGGGCAGACGAAGACTATGTAACGGCGAATTTTGAATTTACATCCATCTGGTCGGCTTGAAATTTATTCAAAACTGTTATATGACAGGGAAAACATAGCATACTTTCAATCAGTGGCGAATTCGCACTTCCTTTGGGGGATGGGAATAAGAAGTTGGGAATTTAACAAATAAACGCAAAGTTATAAATATTTTTAAGCCTTTGATACATAAGATTTTCAATTTAAAAGGTTTATGCATAAGAATATTTTATAAAACTTTTTAATTAAGTTAAGTAACAAAATAAATTGCAGATTTCCTGTGTATATTTATGCATTTATTCATTTCGGAATTCATTATTTGACTAAATATATAACATCAACAGTTTTGTGTAATGGCATTAGTTTTTAGTTTCGATCCCACCAATTAGTCTCCGGTTGTCGCTCCGAATTTGGAATTTGAAAACACACTCCGCCACTTTTTGATTTAATTTGATAGGTTTTAATATATAGTTTTTGCAAACAATTATAGTCGTAATTAACACAAATGTCAGATGTAAACATATATTGTATCGTTTATTGTATAGCATGTTTTAGATAGTATGTAAGTAAATGTAACAATTATTGTACATTGCATATGTTGTTTAGGGAAAGTCGTTCCTTCATCATATATAAGTGTATCGTTTCGTTTTGTTTTGTGTCCTCCTTGCCCCTCGACGATCCTCGTCAATAAATAAAGTACCTACACATACTCGTATATATTTGTCTTATAGATTGCAATTTTGCATTAGATACAGTTAAAAGTAACACGAAATATACTGGATTTAAATCTCTCGAGGGTGTACCTTCAAAATAATTGCAATCAATCAAACACGTATCGATCGTAACGGTTCGTAACGGCTTATTAAACGACTAATTGAAACGCTAATTGAAGTTTCTTTTTTAATTAAAACAGCTAGAGCGTCCTCAACTATAGTTTTGTTTATTTATTGTACAGTAATGGAGTATCGCTCAATCCACGAGTCCTGCGGAAGCATCCTTTCTGCAAAAAACCCTTCTGGATCGAGTTGGGAAGAACCTCGTAGTATGTAGTTTAAGCTATATGGGTTCTCTAAGTGGGGATCTTCCAGAGGCGATTGTTCGTACGATTTATTGTGTAACGTTGGTTTTAGGTATGCGATTAACTTGTATCAGGAAGTTGGCTGGGTAAATTATAGAATTCAGTTACATGGGTTTCATTTCGTTTCGTTTCGATTCGGCTCCTTCAACATGCCTAAGCACTATCCTTGATCCTGATCATCGTGTAATATGTGTATGTTTAGTATTTGACTATGATTTGAGCGCGTCCATATAGCAGTGCATGGCTCACTACGTAAGTATGATTTGCATCCGTGTGGCTATATGTATCGTATGTATGTATATATTTTAGGTGTATATATTTGTCTTACGCATTGCTTTCAGCTAACATTTGATACTGATTCTGTGTCTGAATTTAGTTGCTGGAATGGTAATAATATCTGGCCCAACGGCTAACGAGATCGTGTTTGTGTGTGCATTAACTTGCTCAAAAAACATAAAGTTTAAAGCATTAACTAGATATAAATAATGCAAATTGCCATTTAAACATGAGCCTTAATAGTTTTCACTTTTAGTTTTGATTAAACCAACATATTTAGCATAATTTGATTATCCTTTCCTCAGAGGATTCAAACACTGACAGATTAATTGAGTACCCGTAGATTTGGATACATATTTTATGCTAGATTAAGCAAACAATTAATGTAAACTCAGAAGAGGGATTTCCCTATTTTATGCAAACATTCAGATTTAGGAAATTATGGCAAGATTTGTTTCACTAAATTCTCTTTAAATTCACTAGTTAAATATTCGAAACCTGTAAATAAAACATTTGTTCGGGAGAGTTCCGCGAGATGTAATAAGAAACAAGATCTGGAACTCTTCAATTGCACCACAAATTGACTTTTAGTGTTTACTATTCGTTTCATAACATAATGCATGCTTGATGCTCTTCTGGTTATTATTTACAATACAAAATTGACGCGATTAATTGCCATTAGGTATAATTTTCTTTGCACTCACTGTCGTACTTCTATCGTTTCCATATCCTTGTGTCACTGCAAAACCTAGGACGTTTCCGTTAAGTCATCATTCGATGATTATATAACAAAAATATGCTTATGCTTCTGTAACTTCTTAATAAGAACTAAAGTAAAATATATCCGATCTTAAATTCAACAAAATTCGTTGTTCTGGTTCCACATCTGGTCTGCCACGTCATAGTTCGATATTCGATCCTGTTCGAGCTGTTGCTAGTGTCCTGGTGTCCTTGGTAAACCATATAGGGGCTTTTTACAGGAATGTTTTGTACGTACAACTAAGGTCTATAATTAATCGATTCGTTAAGAAAGCGGTGTGATACAAAAGTATATACATAAATGCGATTAAAAACAAGGGTTTTTTTTCTTTTTTATAATCGCAATGGGTTGTGATTGTGGTGTGTGTGTGTGTGGGACATCTTGCGTTGTTCTTTTGTTGACTTGTTCCTTAAAACCATTAGCAACAATCGCTAATTTATTGTTGATGTTGTTCTTATTTATAACATACATTTGTCTCCCTATCTACAGTTGCTATTTATGCTTTATGTATACTCTTCCCTCCTCTTGTTGTACATACATACATATATAGTTTGTTAATTGCCTAAATATCATTTAAATACATATTAATAAATATAATATACATGTACATTTATATAATTTATCTTTTTGGTTTATCGTCTCCTATCGTCTCTTGGTGCAATGTAAAAATTCATGTAAAACGCGCTTTGAGTATTCAATTTGTCCTCTAATTAACGTTAGATAAATGGTACTCAAACTCATCCTTCCTCCTTTCGAGTTGTTGCAGTGATTTCGGTTTATCTTTTAGCTGCGGCTATGAACGACTCTATATGTTATTTATCTATGTATAACAGGGATGCCCTATATCCTAAACTCTCTCTTGTTTTGCTGCTGTGAGGGAGCTCTATGGTGCCCGGCTTGGGCATCCCTGATCTATGTATATATGGTACTTGGTGCTGGTAGTGAAAACATAAGTGCGTTTCGGTCATCAACGGGGTGCTTAGTATTCGCCTGAAAAGGAGACAGTTAGCATAGATCACAGATCACAGATCTTAGATCCTTTAAAAGAGGACACTCACTGGCACACTCAGGTGGGTTCATGTAGCCAAATACGTTCAATTCGTAGAGCGACGCCAGCGTGATGAAGAACAGGTACCAGACCATCAGGATGATGCCCAGTCGCTTGTCCAGCTTCCAGCCGTTTAAGTGCGTCGACAGGATCAAGAAGACCACGGTGGAGAATAGCGACAGCGTGGAGTAGGCCAGTCCTGCAAGGGAAATCCCGAAGAGAAAGACACAAAAATAGGAAGAGAAAGAGGGCTCAGAGATTAGACTTGGCGTGGATTCTGGTCTTCAGCTAGGATAACGGCTAGGACACTCATGCCAGGCGTATATATACCACACACTTTGGACACACGACGAGCAGTACTACGATACGAGACTTGGGTGGACACACAGGCAGCTACGGGAGCTATGATTGGGGGGATTGGGAGCGGGAGTGGAAGTACATACCCTTGGATATAACGTTGACGTGGGAGCCGGGCTTTATGATGGCCGTTTGAATGAACCAGGGAAGACCTAAGCACACTAGTATATCAAAGACATTCGAGCCAATCGCGTTCGACACGGCCATGTCGCCGAAGCCCTCTTTGATAACGGCTATTGAGCTTAGGGCATCCGGGACGGACACGCCGGCGGCCACAAACGTCAGACCCATCACGGTGTCCGGTATGGCCAGCGTGGACCCGATCACGGTGATCATCCAGACCATGAAGTACGAGTAGAACGATATCCACACCATCGAGATCAGGAAGGTGAACGGATACCAGTTGCGGTACTGCTCCTGCCGGCAGTCGGGCATCGTTTTCTTGCAGAGGAAGTGGATCGGATAGACCACGTACCAGGAGACCAGTGCTGGCAGACCGCCCTCCGTAGGTCGGATCAGGGGATCGGGGCGTTGCTCTCGCTGCTTATCCGTCGACTTGTAGTAGTCAACACCACCGGGCGCCGGCTGTGCCACCACCTGGGCTCCACCGCTCTTGGCTGCCGCCGCTGCTGCCGCCTCTCCAGTGACCACTGACTCGGGCTGATCGGCATTGTATCCCATGTTCTCCTGCCCCTGATCCTGACCGAACTGACTGGTGCCCCAGTCATCGACCGGCGGCGGGTTGAATCTAGCACTGACCACCGGCTTCGGCTGGCTCTCCTCTCCCCAGGCGGAGTTCGGGTCCCAGCTGGCATTCGGGTCGCTGTAGTTCTGGTACTCGTTCTGCGGCTCCGCGGCTCGGCCCTCGTTGGGATCCTTGGACAGGCTCGTCTGCTGCTGTCCCTGGCCAGCGCCGCCCTGGGTGTAAGAGCTCTCCGGCACATTCTTGTAGGTCACCAGGGCCGATTGTTCCTCCTTGCTGGGCAGCTTGAAGGGCAGGTTCAGGCCCAGGGCCCATCGCTCCAGTTCCGTGTTGAAGTGAAGGGCCACACAGTAACCCACATAGCACAGCAGCATCACCACGGATTCAAACTGAAAGGGGAAGTGATTGAATCTAATGAGGATCTGTGGTGCTTTGCTTGGTAACCAAGAACTTACACAGGATATAACATCATTGAAGATGATGATCAGCATCACCAGAATGGACACGCAGTAGAAAAAGCAATCCCTCACCAAGGGCCACCAGTTCAGTTGGCAGACGGTGCCCGAGCACAACGCGCAGACGGAGATCACAAACATAATGTTGAACACGGCCGAGCCGATGACCCCGCTAATGCCGATGTCATCCTTGGCGAAGAACACGCCAATTACCACGGTGGCCAGTTCCGGAGCCGAGCTTCCGGCAGCCATGAACGTGGCTCCCGCCACATCTGGCGATAGCTTCAACTCTGCAAAGGGAAAAGTAATAAATTTAAAGGTTCTCCAAATCCAGAATCTCTGGCAGAAGCTCACCCTCGCATAGCCGGTCCAGGCTGGCCACAAAGTACTCGTCACACACGATGGCCAGGCCGAAGAAGGTGAAGACGGCCACCAGGATGTGCAGGATGAGACCGCCGTGCCGCCGGGCCCACTTGTTCATCAGCGGCTGCGGGAATTGCTCAATTGCAGGCGGCGTGCAGTTATCACGCTTGGGTCGCCAGGTGGGGACGGCTCCATGAATGGGCGTGGCCTTCGTGGTGGTCTGCGAAAGGGGATGGAATTAGGAGATTAGGCTTAAGGCTTTGAAGGTTACTACTACTCACCTCTGGCCATGGCGTGGTCTCCAGGAGAGTACTGCCTTCAGTGTTACCTTCGGCAGGTAGCTCTGCGGGCACTTCTCCGTTGGCCTCCGCATCACCGGCATCCTCGGCCAGGCTGCCCACATCCAGGGGCAGGGGGGCCTCCTTTGTGTCGCCTTTGGCGGAATAGATGCTGACGCAGTAGTAGATCAGGAAGAGCAGCCCCATGTTCCACATGCGGGCGCGGCGGGATCGGCGTCGTACAATCTGGAAAAAGTCAATTTTATGGATTTAAAAATGTTGAAAAAGTTAAGTTGGGATATTTCTCTCTGTGCACAAGCCCAGGGGAAATAACCGCCTGGGCCAAGAAATGCAAGCTTATTATATGGGATTCGGTGGGATGGCTTTGTGGTGTTGGCCGGCTTTGTCTGCTTGGCAGTGGAAATCCGATACCAGGCTTGAGCTACAACCGAAGTGCAGTAAAAGCCAGCCAGAAAAACAAAGTCAACTATTTACTTGGGGGTTCAGTGGCAGCTTAAATGGGAAAACTTTTATATATTCATTTGAATTGAAGAGGAGTAAGAATTTACTCATAAGTGCTTTTTACTTCGATTTCTTTGGCTTTATCTATCGATTTATTAAAGATAGCTTTTCAGTCTCGCAATAGTCCATGCTTCGCTTCCAAAAGTTTGTCAATCTTTCAACCCCAATATATTCGATTGATATTGAATGATGGATATTCAATCCGGCTACTTCGTGCACGGCAGGTGCACTCAAGGAAATCAAGAATGCCAAATGTCTGCTAGCTCTTAAGCACTGAGAGAAACTTAAGGCTATATCTTAAATGAGGCTTTTTTATGTGATTAAATTTGTATACAGAATTATCTTTGACTTTTCTATATTAATAATAAAACTGAACAGAAAAATTGTATTATTATTTCGGTTTAAATATAATGCCTGTATTAATATCAGTTAAAGAAAAACGGTTTTTCTTGTAATATTTTTTATGCTCAGTAAAAGTATCATTCTCAATTTAACTCTTTTTCGAGTAACATAACACTCGTTTTTAGGCTTTGAATCAGATCAATATATAAGAACTATTCATCTCAAGAACAAGTGGAAGTGAATTTTTGGGAGCATATGGGGCACTATCATAGTATTCATATTTAAAGCTATATCCAAAGTTTACCATATAAAAGTCACATTATTTTATTTAAACAAACAAACCATAAATTCGCAGGTATCTAAATTTAATGTTTGTTCATCTAATATTGCAAGTATTATATTTAAGGTTTGTTTATTTATAAAAAAAAATGTTGTAACTAAGTGAATTGTGAATTGTTATGAATTTCAAGACTTTTTTCCAGGTTTTAATCACTGTGGATATTGATACAATCCAGACTTATGACATAAATATCCCGCTCGTCATGGAAGATGTATGAGGCAAGCAATTAGGGGACTATAAGCACTTCTTTAGGGGCAACAAACCCCGCGTGATAAGCGATACGTAAACAACACTGAGCTAAATTCGAAGGTCAAGGAGTCGGTTTGTACTGGCAGGAACGGGAATGGGAATGGGAATGGGAACGGGAGCATCACTCCGCCGAATCTGTGCCACTGTGATTTGCAAACATTTTGCCATATGACATCATATGGACCGGGGGTGGGTGGGGCGGCGACGGCTCCTTCGTGCCGCACAAGCAACAGAATGTCTTTAGAATAAATTCGAGCCACATTTCTTTGTTATTGGCAATTTTTGTTGCCATTATTGTTGTTGCTGGCGCTGGTGCTGGTGTGATAACAGCGCAAATTTGAATCAATCGAGAGGTGGAGAGAGCAAGAGCGAGCCAAGAGGGGAACGGCGAGAGCAAGTGGGGCTTTTTCACCACAAAATACAAAACGGCGCTGGGGACACGAGGACAGCATCGTTTGGCGGCTGGCAAGGAGAGAGTGGTGGCCAAGTCGGCGGCGTCTGGCTGACTGAGTGACTAACAAAGCCACCACACAGCGGGTGGCGCTACACCTCTCTCTCTCTTCCTCTCTCTCTCTCTTTCTCTTTCTCTCTCCTTAGCGCAAAGACAAGCGCCTGCCCGCCTTGTGGGCCACTCGGTCATGCCGCACAATATCGATTTACAGTTACGCCTCCCCCCCAACCATTTTCCCCATACAGCTTTCACACTTGGAGAAAATGGGTCGCTTTTTTGCTAACAATATTTTCTTGAATTAAATGTGTCTTTTTAATGGGCTTTTTTGGGGGTAACAAGATTAAAATTTATTTTTTCAGCTTTCTTTTGGTTTTTATTTAAAGACTGGAACAGTTAGCATTAAAATATATCTTTAATTTCTCTTTTGAAAGCTTTTAATATTCGGATAAATCGAGCTAGGAATGAAAAATATGCTTTAAATATGTTTTTTTGGAATTAAGGTGTAGGATATTGAAAACATAGCAAGGTTTTTAATTTCCAAAGATTTATTTTCACCAAAATTTCCTAAATTTGTTCTTTTAGCAAGAAAACCTTTAAACATATATGAAAACATTATTAAAGAAAGTTTCTGAAGGTAAGATGTAGGATATTGAAAGCAGAAACGTTTGTAAAATCCAAATATTTACAATATTTAGCCTTAAATTTTTCTAAATTAATTTTTTTTATCAAGGAAACTTTTTATATGCAAAACTTCTTAAAGAAATCAAACTTTTTGCAAATAAAAAACAACGTACATCAGAGGAAAATCTATTTCTATTAAACTATATTCTATATTTTAATATTCCTCTCAAAATTTATTTAAGTTAAGGCATTTATTAAAATTAAGGCAACAAAAGTCTCATTCATTTTTTTCTCTCAGTGCAC
This sequence comes from Drosophila watanabei, assembly GCA_008042575.1. Taxonomy (NCBI): domain Eukaryota; kingdom Metazoa; phylum Arthropoda; class Insecta; order Diptera; family Drosophilidae; genus Drosophila; species Drosophila watanabei. The sequence goes on from VNJS01014961.1 coordinate 219,199, forward strand.
TCTTACGCGCTGTTGGGTAAGGTTGTTGGTGTAGTGTTTTTCGCTTGACTTTTGCTGTTAGTTACAGTTGTTGTTGCTGATGATGCTGTTGAGTTGGTTGGAGCGGCAAGGGCCAGGACGAAGGACGAAGGACGAAAAACGAAAGGCGCTAGATGGCAAGGGAACTGGTGGTGGTGGCAAGCCACGATGACGGCGTCAATGAGGCTGCATCTTATAAAAATAAATGGCTGCGCTAACTAAATAGATGAGGAAGGAAGGCGAGAGGACTTTGCTTGTTGGGTGGTTGGGCTCGGCTTACATCATACGCCGCCGCGCTCGTGTTTTCTTTCTCGGCGGCGCAAAACAATGGAAAATGGCTCGGAAAAGCGACACAAAACGGGCCCAGTCCTGGCAATTGACATGCGATTTAGCCAAGAGGGGATGAGTCCCTCATCTGATTAGGATAGCACCTTCATCTGCACTTGTACACCTGACATCTCATCCATTTCATAATCACTTTTTACCATTTTCACTGGTGGTGTTAAGCTCCTGCTCCTGCTGCTGCTGTTGCTGTTGCTGCTGCTTGTGGTTATCCTTTCACTTGGCAATCCCTACTAATTACACTTCTGGAAGCTGGCCGGACTCGGGGTGCCCCCGGGTTGCGTTAATCACTGTCGGTGGCTGGGTTCTTGCGGAAAACAGATACAGAAGAAAACGGTTGCATTGGGCACGCACATGTGAGCAAATCGCAGGAGAGCCGAGAGTTTTCCACGTCACTTTCTGGCTGCACTAGTTCTCCACTTATCGGTGTCACTCGGTTAACTCTTTAGCGGATCATTTATTTAGGGCCTAAAACACTGTTTTTCCTCCTCGGGACCTGGTCTTGGACTCTTATCTGTGGTGTCTCTTGTGTGTGTTTGTGTGGGCGAGTACCGGGACCGGGCTGAACTGTGGCTTCTCCACCGACGACGAGGGCTGAGCGCGGACTGATGCAGCGTCGTCGCGTCTGCCGCACACAGAACTTCGCATGGAACACGGGTCGGGATGGAGCTGCCGATGGCGCCTCGTGTGTCCATCGGCGGAAATCCACCACAGCCGAGCGCTTTGGCCGGAAATGTGAAAGTGCGACGCCTGCCAAGTGCTGCTACAGCTGCTGCCATGAGTGCGAGCGAGTGCGAAAAGTGGGTGGCATTGGCGCCTGCTGTTTCATTAGCGCCATCTATTGAAGGCTTTTTGAAGCTTTGTCAGAATCTGGGTTAAGTTTACGCGTTTCGTGGGTTAACTTGGCTAACCGAATGAGCTTTGAATGTCACCTGGCTTGGTGAGTTAATAGCGTGGGAAGAGAGAAGGCAGCTTCCTTTTTTAGTATTATTTTTGTAGAATGAATTTTAAGGTGAATTTTAACATAAAATAGCTTTTTATATTGTTTTTAATTTTCCAAATTTGTTTTTATTGTTTTGTTTTTATTTTTCCTTCTATAAATCTTTGTCACTTGAAAGTCATGATCATCTTTTATAAGTAAATTAATCTCATAAAGCATAAAGCATAAAAAATATATTTCAATATTAGCTCACCTGATGAAGCTGATCGAAAAAAACGAAATAATCTTTAACTTCGAAATTCAATTGTAAGCTATTTAAGGCTCCATTGAATTGCCTTGAAAAATTGCCAGGGATCGATGTTTGTTTGATTATTATTTATTTGCGCCCTCCCTCTCTTGGCCCCGTCTAGAGTCAAGTGCATTGATTGGTTTGGTCAAACAGCAAACAAACGTCGTATTTGAAGTGCCGCCGAGGACGAGGACGAAACGATTGTCTGGATTTTGCCACATTATCCTTTTGATTGTGGCGGGGGCGACACCACATCGGCATCTGTGATGTGCAACGTGACATTGCTACATGCCGCATCCTCAGATCTAGCCGCCGGTCCTGCCAGCCCCTTGCAAAAACAAAGACACCTCGTGAAGGACTCACCGTCCTCGTCGTCCTCGTCGTCTTACTCACAATGACGAATTTACCTGTTGACACCTTACAAATGGACAATTCGGCTAATTAATGGGAGCGCTCTCGTGAGAGCCTGAGCTGAGCCAAGAAATATGACGGCCCATCTTGTGGATTCCACTGCCAATTGTAACAGGTTAAATGGCTCAATTATTAGTCGGCATATCAGAGGACATTTTCGGCAGCAAAGACGACAGACAGCCTGTCTGCGAAACTCGTTGAAGTGCAGCCATTTCCTGGAAGAGCCAACAGCGGCTGCTGTTGACAGGATAACGCAGAAGTATGACTTTGATTCACGGATTCCAGGAGCTAAGCATCAGCCTACATTCCTTGGTTGTTTTGTTCAACTTATATCAAAGGTATTAGAGGGAATATTGTTCTATTTATTACCGCTGATTTTCAGAATGACATTCCATTTTGCAGTTTTGGTGGCTAAAGGGATCATAATCGAATCTTTACTCAGAGTGTTTCTTTGTATATAAACTCTAAAGGGGATTTATATTTGTTGAGAGCATTTAAATTTATAAATTTAAGTATTTAAAGCCTCAGCTTAAGTATGATTTTGATAAAGACATTTTTACAGAATTTTAAATTTCAAATTAAATTATTTTCCAAAAACTTCTTTAGACAGATGCTAGAGTTTTTCTTTAAGTTATAACAATAAAAGCAAGCTAACCATCGTTCAAACATAATCAATTAGCTGATCCTGGGCGTTTAGAAGTAATAAATACCATAATGCACTCTATCCTTTATGGTCCTTGCCATGAATGAAGTGTCTCTCAATGACTTCACGGGTCGAGCTAGCTTCGAATTAGTTTATAAACTAAATGCGAATGCGGTGACGAAGATGCGTTGGCTAATCGATTGCGCACGCTCAATTTGAGCGGCGGCCGAGTGTCTGCCGCAGGAGCTAATAGGGCCAGGAGCAGCTAGCCACATTGGCGACCGCAGGACTCAGTAGATGCCGTAGATGCCGAACGAACACTCGCAATACACACACAAAGGTCCCGAAAAGGTCACAATGGAGGAGCGGCAGCCGAGTTGACTCTCCTTTTGACGCAACTGCCCGAAATTGGCTCGCTTGTCATTATTCATATTTCACTTTCTATTCAGGGAATGGGACAAGGACGAGGACGAGGATGAGGACGAAGACGAGGGAAGGTGTCAGCCAAAGGTGTCGGGACAGCAGTCCAAGGCGAAGACGTGCCACAGTTTTACCGTCCCGGTTTCTATTGTCCCATTGTTCTGTTGGGTTTTTGGTTCATCGAGTGGCTGGGCCGTGGTTTATAGCGGAGATGAGAACAGGATCGGGTAAGGGTAAGGGTAAAGGGAATGGGTATGGCAAGGGGGATGAGGCAATCCCATTGTGTATGGCGACTCAATAAAGAACTTATTGTGGACAAATTTCGACATTTTTCAAGCGCTGTTTGCGTTTTGTCTATTTCTATTCCGTGGCATCAAAGGACATGCTTGACTCTTAGCTGGAATCAATTTATTTTATGCGAAATAATCGTGTTGATGGCTGCGTCCTCGCCCCTTTTTGCTCTTTCGCTTATCCTTCGCTCCCCGCGGGTCCGACCATCATCCTGGCATTTCTGGGTTCACCAACCAACCCCGTGTCCAACCCCCGTAACAGCCAGAGCCCAGAGCAAACCCACAGGGCTGGATTTGGGTTTGGGATTGGGCCATGGTCTATGGGCTCGGGCTCGGGCTTGGGCTTGGAGCGCCTAGGTGAAGAAGGGTGGAAGTAATTTAAATTTATGATGTCAATTTATACTAGTTTTTGCGGTTTTCCGCACATAGACACATGGTTTGCCAAGGATCCGGTGGTTACAAAAGGGCGCGGGAACGATCTGATTGGAAATCGATTTGGATTACATCAGGAAATCATGTTTGAAATTATCATAAAATGTATACTTTTCAGACAGATGTCTTTCTCTGTATGATTTGAAGGTTTATAAAGGGTAATCTTTAATGGATGTTTTTTTGTTTGCTAGTTTAAGGTAAAGAACAATAAATTTACTTAATGATACCTACAAAATATATTAAGGACAAATTTCACTTCAAAAAAGATATCATAACCTTTTGACCAAATCGTAGATATAACGCAATTGTAAGTGAAAAGGAAAATGTTGAGGAAAAGAAGGGAATTATATAAAATTAAATAAAAAACCTAAAACAAGTCTATCAAAAATTATCACAATAATCTTTTCGATTTACATTTAAATAACAGGCCATGATTTTCTAAATAAATTTCATAAATATAAAAATTATTCCCTCTTCTTAATGCCTTAAGTAAAAGTTATTTAAAATAAATAAAAAGAGACCTTCCCTTTAAAAAATAAACAAGAACATATACATATATCTCCTATTCCTATATTTTGTTAAAATAGTTCATAGTTTTAAAAGATTATTAAAGCTTAATAAACCATATAAGTGAATAAAAACCGTATCATCTGTTTTCAAATTCACGTGCAACCACTTTTTATTGTAAACATTATAGTGCAGTTATCAATCAATCCAGTCCAAAGCACTCACATTTATGAAGCATCATCTTTTTTTGTGACAAAATGACATTTTTTGCCACATTTTTTGATTAAATTCTTTTTTTCTTAATACCCCCGATGACCGATCAATCAAATGGAGTGCAATATTTTGCAATACCAACAATTGCAGGGCCCTCGGACGACGTGGGTCGGGAGAGTCGGCGTTTGCCAGGTTGATCGAAGGTTGATCTTCATCATCAACGGCAGTGGTACACCTACGTCCTTGGATAAAGGACACTCCACTCCAATTCAGTTCACTTTGACTCAGTTGCGTTCATCACTCATCCAAGGCCATTCAAGGATTTGCCATTCATTCATCACTGGGAATGGGCAGAGCGGAGGGAGATGGACGCAATCCCAGCACTTGACAGCTGACCAGGAAAACCGGGTGCGTTAGGTAAACATGAATTTATCGGTTATTATTGAGACCTTTCAATCATAATTGCACCTCGGGCGACAGATTTGCGTCGGCCCAGGCCAGGCCCATTTCAATGGCCAGCATCCTACTGTTTCTTTTACAGATCCCTACGCATCCGTCCATTGAGAGGTCCACCAAGGATAACCAAGTGTGAAAAGGCTTTGCAGACAACATGTACATGAACTGTACTGGATGGATGTCCTGGCTGAATGGGCAACGGTAGCATTGTCTCTCCATTCTGTAGAACTCCCTCCTGCCCTTCGCACATTTCAATTTGCATTTGACTTTGCCGCTGTTGTGGGCGAGCCAAACCACTTATGACGCTCGGCAGGAGTCGTCCTTGCGCAGTGTTCCTTGTCCCGTGTCCCGTGTCCCAGTTTCCTAGGCGGATCAAGGCTCGAGCCGCTCATGGTATTTCGCAAGACAATTGTTGCCGATTTGCACTCATTCAACGAGACTCGCTTGCACAAATCTCTGAATGCGAATCCTAAGACGATTTCCTCTTCGAAATCTGCCATAAGCTGCAAAGCGTGTCATGCGGTCAATTGAATAAGGTTGAATACTTTACGATTTCTATGAACTTCCTTTGCTTTAAGTCTTCCTTGAAGTTTGGTTTGCTTCCGAGTAAAAAACTATTTTGTAATTTATAACAGGTAATAATTTATATATTCATAGTTTTAGAGAAAGTTACCGAAGTAAGCATTTTCCTTAAAGATTAATAGCATTACTGTGGCATTTACCATTGTCATTATCCTTGGAATTAATGTCCTTGCTCTTGTAATCATTTAATGTGTTTGGAAAAGGGTTCCTTACTTGAATAATACATTAAAGTGCAGGGAAACACGAAAGACGAATTCTAGTTTTTTTTAGGAAATGATTACACTTAACTCTACAAATTACAAAGAGTTATTAATAAAGGTTAAAAAATTATAGTTGATATGGAGAATTGCGGTTAAGTCATCGAAAAATTTAATTACAGACTTTAAAATGTTTTTTCCTTAAATTTTTGATTAAATTTAACAATTTTTAATATTACATTTTGAAATATAAATTTCACACTTTAGAATGTTTTTACCTTTAATTTTTTGTTTTAATTAACAATTTTAAATATTTTTTTCTAATACCTTAACTGGCCCGCTCCAATTCCAGCGCCCTCAAAGGTGTTGTAATCCGATAATCCGATTTATGTCGAACTAGGACAGGTAAATAAAAATATCGGGGCAGTCGATAGGTTATGGTAGCCAAAGGATCTGGCCAGGCTGACCACTGTGACATTGTTAGAGAGCGAATATCTGTTAATAATAGAACGATTACCCGGGAGGTCAACACTTTGGACACAAATGCAAACACACACGAGAATGCAAAGCCCGCATGGACATTTGAATGGAACAACGCCGCAGGACCTTCCACACAAAGCCCGCTTCTGGACGACGCGTCATCCCGATGAATGGTCAGGAGTTGTCAACGCTGGAACTGAATCTGCATTACAAGCGGATTATTGGCTTTAAGGTTAAGTGCTTTTTCAGTGACTGCCCCCGGGCAGTGAAATTGAAAATATTCAAAGATATTCTCAAATGTTTTGACTCTGAAAAACGGTGGTTGTGTTTCGGAAGGCGGGGCGATCCGAGGACGCCGCCATTGCTCTCGAGGACGCCCCTGCAGCTGCTGCTTTCGAGCAGCATATGGCACAAGGATGACATGGTTGGAGAGCGATAGAGGGCAATCCAGCCTCAGCTGCCTTGGCATGCTCCTCCGAGAAGGAGGAGCGAAGCCGGACTGGCCGCGTGCGCCAAGGAAACCCAAAATCGCGTTTTTGGTGGGGGGAAAATCTGGGAATAAAGAGCATTGATCATGTCTCGAGTGCTCAGGGGGAAGGGGAATTAGAAAGGAGTTCGGGAAAAAGGGGATCAGGACAAAGGATGCTGTGTCCCAAAGCGGGGTTGCTTTTGTGGCCAGCCTTTTAATGGACGACGCGTCGCCTGCGCGCGGTCACCGCTCGCGTTCGGGACTCTTTTGCGGTATTGTGTCACGGGATAAACGTTCATCGATATTCCCATTAAGGTGCACTGAAAGAAATTTTCAAATATGTATAGAAATATACTGAAAAACAACAAGATTGTAAAACTAAACCACTTTCAGGACTTTCAAAAAACCATGCAGAAAAAAACATGATAAGAAAGTGAATACAAATTATAGACCTTAAGAAAAGATACGTTGTTTTGTTATGATTTGAAACTGTAAATATAATTTTAATAAACTTTAATTAAATGTATAAATGTGTTATTTTCTTCAGTGAACTGACTGCCACTGTTGCCATCGCTTCCTGACAAAAAGAGCAACCACATCTGAAGCCAAAATTCGCGTCCCAATCTTGGCGCGTTCGCCGCAGGAATTAGTCGAGTGCATTCGCCTGAAAAACTAATTTGATTTATGCTTCGCATTCGAGTGTCGTCTCCGCCCCTCGATGGCGTGGCGATGTGGCCGATGATGTGGATTGCGGCATCGACTTCCAGCCGCCATTCACACCCATAACAAGGACAGTTTATCCAGATGCGAGAGATGCTGCCCTTGGAACGCCCAGGCGAGCGCCTTTTCATTCTTTTTTTCACCCCGATTTCAGCTTTGGGGGCTTTCGAAAGTAATTGCGATTTTAGAGCAGTCATTGTGGGAAAAGTTTTAAAAATTATATAGATTATATAGATTTTACTCTTTAGATTATATGGAAAAATATATGCATTTAAAGTCTAATGTTTCTATTTGTTAAAATTGAAAAAAAAAGTCATAATAAACTAGGTTTGATTCAGGAAAATGTATTCTACAATATGAACTAAAACATGTCCCTCAAAGTTCTTGATTTCTAATATATTCTATTTCCAAGCTCCTTAACTAATTCTCACCTGCTTGGTCTAGAAATCCAGCAACTCTGAGTAATGCCTGATCATGGAAGATCTATAAAGATCGCACCTAGTCCATCGCATGGAGTGATCCACTATCATAAGCGGGGATCTTGAGACTTGGAGGGCTTATCCCCGAAGAGCCGGATGTGCTTGCCCTGATCTGAACGCGGATCGGCATAATCTTGGCGCTTGTCCCTGGAACTGCTGGCTTATCGTTGGACGCAGGACCAGGAGCACGATAAACATGGCGATGCGATGAAGTTTGGTTAGGATGTGTTTTTCCTGATCACGTCGCCGCCTCGGGCTCTTGTCTATCCTATCCCAACAGGCCACGTACTTTCCCCATGTGTGTGATGTGAGATGTTGTGATGTTCCACCCGAGAGTAAAATTTCCTAATTAATCTAAATATGAATATGACGCCCTTCCTTATCTGAGATGAGGTGCGTTTCCTCTAATTACACATCCAGGCTCAGGTATTGCCGGGCGTCTTCGCCGGCGCCGCTGCCGACATTCCATGAATGAAATCGCCGCTTTGCTATATCTAATTATTTTATAACTTCCTTTCTTGCCGTTTATGAGCGCGGCATTGTCTAGGTAGGTTAGGTTGTAGGAGCCGCGACCATTGCGCCGAAATCCCGGCCAGCGCTCATTACTTAAAGAATCGCATCGAGGGGAAAGTCCCAGGCGGCTGCAAGCCTAAGTCCCAGCCTACGCAAATAAGCTCGTGGATTTTTATGGCCCGTCCTCGGCTAGGCCCAAACCCGCCGGCGGCTAGACATCTACCTAGCCCAGACCCAGCATCCGATCGATCCACCCAGATCGCTGGCACTTCTTGGCAATCCCTATATTTATGAATGAATCCCTCGGACTGGGCCGAGTAGTGAATGAATCTGCGCTTTATGGCAGGTACTAAAACCACCTACTCCGGAGCACCTACCTAATGCAGCGACCTGCCGCAGGGGCAACGTAACCGTGACCCAGGCGATGCATTCTCATTAGCGTTGCCAGGACAATGCCGGTGGACTTGATCCAACTGATTTCCCTTTTGTTTCAAGAAGGCTTAGCTCTTGCCCGGCCATCTCAAAGGAAGTGCGATAAAGTGAAAGTAAAACGGGAATGAAAGCGAACATTTCAAATGCTTTCACTTGAATTTAAACGGAGTTTAAGGATAAATATGTCATAAGAATACATATAGTCTTTCATATATTTTTATCCGAAAAAAGAAGGGGATTCCGAATTTATTTGGTACTGAGCTCTTGCTATTTAAAAACGATTATTAACTGGTTTTAAATCCTCCATTTAATTCATTCGCTAAGTTATCCTTATTACTACATAACATGTTTATATTCTTACCCGATTGCATACATATGTTAAAAAATTTGACATCTTTTTAAGGAAAAGTAAGAAAATTACAGCCGAACAGAAAATTAATCGTATTTAAATTCGTAAATTTAAAATAAAATAACAAACAGTATACATTGAACTACAAATAGAATTCTTTTATAAAACTAAAATAATAAAAATAATAATAAGTAAAATAATAAAATAATAATATTAAAATAATTATATAACATTTCTTAAGCTTTAGATTGATTTTTACCAATTATGCTTGAACAATAAAATCCTATATTGGTTCTCATTTCAAGTAAGTTTATTTTTTAGATGATTTATGATTAGATTTATGATCCTTTAGCATTAAAAAGATTTTTACAACCGATGTTGGAAAATAATAATAATTTGAATTAAAGTATGCTGGCATTCAGCACGTTTTATAAACCAGAATTAAAAATAAAACTAGGATATAATGGTAGATTTTCAACATGTTGTATTAAGTCTCCTAAAAATCCTTCAAATATAGAAGTAAACATTCTGCGTTTGGATAATAAATGATTATATTATTATTATATATAAAATATTAAATTAAATCTTATGTGGCAATCAAGAACTTCAGAATGTTGCTTTAGTCACATAATTAAAGTTAAAACTAAAGAAAGTGGCTTGTGATATTGTTTGTTGAGTTAAAACAACTTTTTTAGTGAGGACTTAGAACTTCCAGAGCCAGGAGCTCTAGGATACAGTCATTAATCTTCAATATATAAAATCTACATTATATACTAGTTCATAATTTCTGAAAACTTAAAAAAAATCATCACAGTTTCTCAAAAAAGACCCCAACACTCCGGTGTAAGACTTCCTGCATTTAAAAAATGTAAATAGAACACAGCCACGCACAATTGTGTGGCCATTGGCTTTATCCCCCCATTGTGCGTTGTATCTTGCGCCATTAATCTGGAGCCCGAATCGCGTCAGGGCAAACGCCCACCGAAGGCAGAAAACTTGGCCGGGAGCTGCCTCACAGGACCCCAAAAACAAAAAAAGGAGATAAAACTAAGGCCAACTGTACCGCGACTGCTCTACACGCTCAAACCTTTTGCGCCAGCCCTCGAGTGTCAAGCCCCCAGGCAATTGCTACAACTTCTGCTGCTTTCTTGTGTATCCTTGTGTATCCTGGGCCCATACTTTGCATACTCGGCTGAGGATGGGGAGAGCAGGAGGCAGAAGGCTGGGAGCAACCACCCTCGACAGAAGCACTTAATTCAATATAAATTGCCACCGCAGCAGGGCCAGGATAACCAACCCACCGATAACCAAGTTACGAATTTAGCCCGGGTGTATCTGTATCTGTATCTGCCGCAGGACGAACCGAAGCTGGTGGGGGAAATGGAAAAGCAGGCCGGAGCCAAGCCCACTGCCAACCGCCTGGGAGGCTTCGAGGGTTTGTCGGTGGGTAAGCGTAAAATTCATAATCGTGAATGCTTCACTTAAAGTTGCGCCCAATTCGGCAGCCAGAGCCACCCCGCAGGGATCGCCATCTCGAATAAGTAAGGAATTGTACATAATGGTGGTGAAACTCGTAAACACTCGCAAAAATAAAGCTTGATATAATCTGGGGATATTTCGAGAGGGATTTCTGTGAGATTGATTGTAAAAATATTCGAAATATAACATTCTTTAACAACAATATAACCTCTAAATGTAATTTTTCGTCAGTAGATCGGTCTTTAATTTGAACGTTTAAGTTTGAAATGTTTACTTTGTATGTCAGGATAATCTACATAAATCCCTACAAGAATTACTAAAGCTTTATGAAATCAGAGGATATTTGGAGAAGAATGAGATTGCTTTTTAAAATATTCGAAATATAACATTTTTAAACAACAATATCAACTATGAATCTTATTTAATCAGGCTTTAATTTGAACGAAAAATATAGAAATGTTTATAATGTGTTTCAGGATAATAAAGGTTTTGAAATCTTTATAAATCCCTAAAAGAATAACTAAAGCTTCATGAAATCAGAAGATATTTAAAGAAGGTTTTCTGTGAGATTGCTTTTTAAAATATTCGAATTATAACATTTTTTAAACAACAATATAAATTCTGAATCTTATTTATTCAGGCTTTAATTTTATTGAAAATATAGAAACGTTTATAATGTGTGTTAGGATAATACGGTTTTGCAATCTATATAAATCCGTTAAAGGAATTACTAAGATTTTTATCATGGAAGAAAGTCTTCCCTACGATTTTTTTAAAGAATAAACTGAATTGTAACCTCTTCCGCATGTTGAGAAATAGCTAATTTTTAATATAAATTTATATTAAATTTAATTTAAACCTTAAACCTTACAGGACCTTTAGGATATAAGCCACAATACCCTTATTTATAAGTTAATCAAGTTTTATTTTTTCTCGTTGTGTAAAAGCGAAAGTTACAAGGAAGCTAGGACTTCGATTTTGGGCTGGCAGTGAAAACTACGCAGGACTCCGCATATACACTGGAACACCCTTATGTACTTCCGTGTGCCTGTGTGTGTGCGTGAGCGAGGCGGCCGCCATTGTTGGGCAAAGGAAAACCAACCCCGTGGCAGCTCCGTCTCGCTCGCACAGCGGCTGAGACAGACAACAAATCGATGAATGAAGCGACCCTCGTGTGCCTGCGATTGTGTATGTGTATGTATGTGCGTGAGCGCAGGACGAGCGAGTGCTAGTGTGTGCGTGTGCGTGTGTAGGTAGGCCGTTAGGTAGGCCCGCTCTGGCAATCCTCAAGAGAATCCCCTTAAATTGAGAGCCGCCGGGGCAGGAGAGCTCAGTTCGAGTCGAGATCTCGCATCGCACGCACAGCTCCGCTACCGAAAATTCCACAAAAAAAAAAACTAAACGCAATTCGCAAGTGATTCCAAGTGAAAGAGAGAGTCCTCATCATGTCCACGATTAACCTGCATCCGCCGCAAACCTACTCGCGCCTGTTCCGTCCCTGGGATACGCAGCGTCAGACGCCCGCTCCGGCGCCCCGGATGGTGAAGCAGGAGCCCGAGATCACCATCAAGACGGAGCTGCCCAGCAGCAGCTTTGGCCACGACAGCGACACCTCCTCCTCGTCCTCGTCGAGCAGCAGCAGCAGCAGCAGCTGCGGCAGTCGCAGCCGGAGCAGCAGCTACGAGGATGGGCTGAACCACAGCAGCTACACACGCACCTCCACTCCCCTGCTGGATGCTGCACCTCAGCCCATCTTTCCCCAGCCTCCAGCCTCCTCCTCCTCCTCCGTCGCCGTGTCCCAGCCTCCACCGCAGCTGCAGCACCAGGAGGCTCCGTCCACCTCCCCCTTCATGCCGGCTGCCAGCGATCTGTATTATACCGCCGCCGCTGCAGCAGCCGCTGCTGCTGTTAATACTCCCAGCGCTGCTGCCGGCTTTGGCATGGATCCGTTCACCTTGGGCCTGATGGAGCAGGAGTATGCCCGCGTCATGGCCGAGGATGCCCAGCTGAAGGCGCTCAATGCCCGCAAGCAGCGCCCCAAGAAGTTCAAGTGCCCGCACTGCGATGTGGCCTTCTCCAACAACGGCCAGCTCAAGGGACACATACGCATCCATACCGGTAAGTTACAGAGATCCTTTGAATCCAAAGACTAGTTTTACTTACACATCTCCTTTCCTTCCTCCAGGCGAACGCCCCTTCAAGTGCGACGTGGACACCTGCGGCAAGACCTTCACGCGCAACGAGGAGCTGACCCGCCACAAGCGTATCCACACCGGGCTGAGGCCGTATCCTTGCAGTGCCTGCGGCAAGAAGTTCGGGCGTCGCGACCACCTCAAGAAGCACATGAAGACGCATATGCCGCAGGAACGCCAGCTGGGACCGGCCATCTTTGTGCCCATGTATCCCTACCTGTATGGATACTGAAGCTTGGAATCCCCGCCAGCTCCCAGCTCCCAGCGATCTGTGAAGCGCTTGCACGCTTTAAACACGCACAAACCTCGACGAAGACAACACAACCCAACGAAATGCCGGCCACTAAATAGTAATCGATAGCCAATCCTGGACAGAACTACCTCAGCCGTACCTGGCGCACTCCGGCGCAACCGCACCCGTACCCATACTGAGATACCGCGATACCCTCGACGATATATGCAAATATTGAGATATTTATTTTTTAAAACGCATATTTACACTGCCAGCTACGTGACTCAGGAATCCCGATCCCGCACATGTGTAAATACCTCCTCCTCCTCCTCCTCAAGTGATCCTTTCTCATATGCTAAGCGATTAAGAGATTAAGCGATACCGCATTAGGTCTAAGCCGATATATATTTGAATATTTTTGATATGCAGAGCGCGGTTACTAGCAATATACGATTTATATCTAGCCTATAAAAACGATCGTAGTTAAATATTGAGAGTTGCATTATACGATTTATGTTTACACCACACAAAAAATATATGAAAATTCGAAAAAAAAACTACGAATATATCTTTCTTTGAGTTTTAACCAGCTGGGATTATGAATGAAACATCTGACAGAGATAATGGTTCATAATGGGTTTATACCTGGTAGCTCATAATGACCCGAAGCCATTTTGTTTGCATATTAATGACTTGCTGAGGTCCTGTCATTTCCCGCTAACCAGATCATTTGCCAAATTGCTCGTCATGCCGGCAATTGTCAAAGAGAAAAGTTAAAGCCTGCAAATTGCAATTCAAAGGGTTAAAATTTACAAGTCATTTTGGGTGCAAAACTAGCCAAAAATTCCATTCATAAAGTGCCAGGATCTCTGCAATAACCCTTGAAAAATCCAAATCATTTAGCTAAATAATTCCGATAAAAATCCGCAAATCAAAACCAACTGGAGCAGCCAGCAACGAATTGATATCCTTTCCCACAGTCCCACAGCCATACCCTGGCAATTGTCCACGTCGACTTGCCATTACTCACCTGACAGCCTTGCGTCATTCACAAGGACAATGAAGGTGGAGGCAATGCCAGACACACAGTCTGCCAGGAGTCGAGTATTTTTGGAATTTGTTATGCGATCAATACCCGATCCACCGATCCCTGGTCACTATCAATGTGACTCCAGCTATTGATAGACAATAGGTGCAATTTCTGAGGACGATTTCGGGAAAGGGAACCGTAGCAAAGCGGTGGGCAGTTGCTCGGTATCCCAAGTTGCAAGCAATTTCCAGGACAATGGCAAATACGGCCGCTTGATAGGGGCGTGCAGTTCTCACATTTACCTGTCGCCTCTACCTGCCTTGGGCCTGGGAATATCTTTCCTATCTGCCAGACAGTGCGTCGTCACAGGTGACACAATGATCTATAATGTGTCCCTGCCGTTGCCACCAATTCAGGCCACTTGGTCGGACACTCGAGACCCTCAGACTGAAGTCTAGTTCAAATACACATTTCTCAAAGTGATTGCATGAATGTTACATATATCCGTGCGTAATTGCTGGCAATTAATTAAAAACTCTTCTTTTTTTTCGGTTTGATTGACAAAAGGACAGGGATAGTGCAGAGTGTATAAAGTCTATTCCTGGTGATATATGCTTGTGTACTGAACATATTTCATTATCTCAGGATGAAGTATTAAATAAGCTAAAGAGTAAACACTTTTACTGACAACCCTCCAATTTATTGCTGTTAAGAGAAGTCATCTTTGCTCTGCTTTGTGTAAATATTTTCCATTATTTCAATTTAAGGATTACAAATTGGGTTAAAAAAAGTTTCTTTAAGTAGAAAGGAATTTAAATTTTAGAAGCTAGAAATAAGGCTTTATCTTTTTCGCTCTTTCTGTATTATATTTTTTATGAGTGGTCAAATCGCACCCTTGTAATATAGTCGTCAGATTTTCATAAATCTCAAAAGAGATTTCGAAACGCTTTTGGAACTGCCACATTTTGAAGATAAGTGAAATGAAATTAATCAAATTTGTCAAATCATTTCATAAAATGTTTCTAAGGAAATACAGCTAACAAATTGTCCTAGAAAAGGATAGAACACAAAAGTTTTGTATACTGTTTTAAATACTAAAATTTTTCTGAAAATATTAAATGATAAAATTGCATACTTAGATAGTCAGTACTGAAGACTTTCTAAGTATGTGCTAAAAATATATGACTACTTTAATAATATAAATAATAAAATGTGTGTTGTATTTTCTAGGAATATCTAGCAAAGTAATGAGATAAAAGATGATCAGCATGGGATGCTATTGTTAAGGATGATATAAATCAAATATAAATAATCTTAAAAAGCAATAAATTAATAATATAATATAGCTTTTTTATCATATTGTTTCAAACAAAACCTCTTGTGTATTTTTTTGGCTTTAATTCGAGGATCATGCAATATTTATTTATTTATATGTAGCTAAAATCATCACAATTTTTTTAAGGATGAACCAACTGCAATTTCTGTAATTACTTAGAAGTATTTTTAGGTTTTTTATGTCTTTTTTCGTAGATATTAATAACCCAAAGATCTTTTATAAAACCTTATATCAAATAATTACATTATTATAGCATTACATTCACATATTCTTTATTGAAATTTCACAATCTTAAATAATAATATATATAAATCTAACCTACATAAATCCCCTTTTGGAACCCCTTCCAGTATAACATCAAATTGGCAAATAATACGTTAGTTCTTAGCCTCTGGCATCGATCTGTTCCCAGAAGTAATAATTGAAACCGAGGCAAGTATCAAAATTGCATTAAACTTGGCCATATAAACGGGCATTGTTCTTCGGACAATATCGGGCAATAGAAAGAAGTTACTTCCTAACAAGAAAGTAGTTTTCGCAATCAATAACCCACTGACACCGTGGAACAATTGCCACGTAGGAGGCACTGGCCCATCGGCCATTCATGACCACAAAGAGGCCAAACAAGAGTCGTCGGGTGGTCCCCAGGAATTTCGCAACGAGATAATTGCCAGGACTCGGCCAGGACCACTTTCTTGGCAGCAGCAGCAGCACCTCCAGAGGCCCACCCAGAGTGTGAGTGTGTGTCCCAACTCCAGAGTGAGAAATTGAAATGTCTTTTGTGCCACTAATAGAGAAATATACGGGCCATAATTTCGCAGTGTTACAATCTAACCGAAGAGCAGTGCAAAAACCCAAAAAACAAAAGCCAAACCGAACGAAATGAGCAACGAGTGAGAAGCGAAAAAATAAAAAATGGAGTCAGCGTGGCAAAACGGGTCCCAGCTACCTTTCACAGCGCCAGTTCTGGGCTAAGACAGTGCCACCAGTGCCTCTGCCTGTTGTGATGACTTTTTCAACCCCTCGGCGAACAACCCTCATCCCTTATTCGCGCACAGGGGATGAATGGGAGCGAGCTGGCGGGGGGTAGTATAGTAGCTGAGCTGTCCTTCCACACAAAGTGTCAGAGGATCCATTTAATTGGGAAATTTATTGGCCGGCAGGAGCAACAGCCACGCAAGAATAGGAGACAGCCTGTCTGGCCCTCTCTTGTTGGCTTTCTTTCGGACTATATGTTCTATATGTTCTGCGGTTGCTGGAAATGCTTTCACAATGAATCCCGATAGATAACCGAGAACGGGAACGGGAATGCTCCATAAAAAACCCAAAAAAGAGACAAATTCGTGTAAACAAGCGGATTCAAACCCCGAGTCAGGTGGCCCAATTCCATGTAGTTTCGAGGCAGCAACTTGGGTGGCTTGTAAAATATTTCTATTGATAAGTATTTGGGTTCGATTAGGCCACACATTCCACGTAAATTCACTCGGAAAATATATCAATAAAATATTTTCTTAAAAGGATTCTAATACGGTTTGTAAAATATATTTTAAGTGATAGAATTATCTGTATTTAAAATGTTATTTTTAAAGCTTAAAGCTTAAAATTAACTAGAAGAGAACCATTACTAAATATTATAAAATGGGATACCTTTATAATGACACAAGACACATGTTGTTTTCTTAAAATAAAAGAAAGACAATTATGTACATTAATTTACAAACGAAAAGATATATTAAACATATATATTAAATATAATTTTTAAAGCAGGAAAGTAAAGTTATAATTTCTATTTTATGGTATAAAATTGATAAACTAATGGGAGTTACTTTACTTACTTACCAAAGGAAGTTAATAGATATTCCTATTTAAATTTAGAGAGAATGGTAATTCCGATTTTTACACTCGATAATATCTTGACAAAATTATTCATTATTCCTCATAGGTACCAGGAAAATATTTAAAGTTAATTAAAGAGATTATCGTTTTTTTAAATACAACTTTCAAAGCATAAATCAGCGCCTTTGAAAACTATGCCTAAGGAAAGTTATATTTTCAATTTTGTGAGAGAAGATGTATAAACGAATTAAAGTTTCTTAAAATAAAAACATAACTTTTATTAAATTTAAACGATAGCTTTGCTTGAATTCAGGAACCAAGGTTATTCCGATTTTTACTTTCAAGAAGAAGTGAAATATTTAAGACATGATTCCCCATAGTAACCCCTCATTAATTCTTTTTAGGAAACAAATATAAATTAATGTAAATCAATTTGCAAGTTATTAAACATAAGTGGCTTCTATTAAACCAACAAAATTATTAAATGTCTCAAGACCCTGTCATAAAGTGAGTTACAAACCAAATACATATTTCCCTACAATATCGGACATTAATTCCTTGAAAGCATTAATAGTTCCCCTAAATTACGGAATTTTCCTTTGTCTTTTTAGGCAATTGTTTTTTCTAGATGTAAGTACGTCCAGACATTTCCCCGGGCAGCAACGACGTGTTGCACAAGATTTCCAGTTTCGGCGCTCATCCTTGCCGATCCTTCGGCTTTAGCGGTTTTCGCTCGTGTTTTCCAAGGGGTCTGCCAGCAAAATCCTAGGCGGAAAAATGGGTATGTCCCGACGACACCCGCTAAACGATGAGTTTATCTGCATAAACACTCTTAATAAGTCGATTGTCCGCAGCCTAATCTCGCCCCGGACTCGGGTCCTAATGAGCCTTATCCCAGCGTTATCGCTGCCTAAATATATACGCAATTTGTGGTCTAATCCTGACGCCGCGTCTTGCATAATGCTTCCAGGATAAGGTGAGTGTGTGTGTGGAAGGGGAAGTAGAGAGAGGAAACGTCCTTTTGGTTTGCCCAAGTCCACACACATGGCCCTAAGCTGTTTGCCAAGATAACCCAAGCGACAAGGACGATCGGGCGACTGCAACGCAATCTGATTTCTTCATTAGAGATCAATCAAAAACACGTTCATCATTATTGCGCAATTTGCAGTTGAAATCAAACCAAACACACCAACATAAACATCACCCAAAGGATCGTCATAGCCATGGCCCAGCGGGGCAGCGAGCCCAAAGGACGAACAGTAGGTGGTGCTGCCGGAAGTGCCAGACCGTTTTCCCATCAACGTGAGCCCTGAGCAAACTAATCAAAACTAATGATGACATAATTGGCTCGATCGGAAGGTGCCGAGTCCAGGCAGGGGCTGCCTTCCAGAGGAAGTGCCCTACAAAGCCACACAAACTGTCCTTTTGTCCCCGCAAAAGGAAACATCCATCCGTCAGAGGCTTGAGGTAAAAAAGGTAATTGATTTCTTTGCGAAATTCAATGCGATGACACTTGGATTTTGCGCACGCCGTGTGGTCCTGTTCCTGATCCGGTCTGGTCTTTTAGCTGGAACACTGTAATTGCATTTGGAGAAATGTTGTGACATTTTGGGCCAGGAGAAAGGGCCAAAGATTCTTTAGGTAATTCATCAAGATGCTGCCACACAGGCTGCTTTCTTTTCATTTAATTGACTCGTTCCTGGAGTCGACCATGGATCACCATGCGGAAGTTGCCCCGCGGCGAGCTAGCGTGTAGCGTGTGCTACTGTCCCCCGGGAGGCTGTCGTAAAAAGCCCGATCTGATGGATCAATTAGTAAACAAAGCGCCCACGTTTCTTGTGTGTGTGTGTTTCTTAACAATGACTGTTTCTGTATTCGAAAATATGCACATAAAAATACTTAGTACATTACAAGGTAGAGAAATCAGAGTATATAAAGGTCATTCGAGTATAATATATAGAGATATATATATAAATATTGATAGGTGCGGACAGCTTCGTGCTCGTTCTCTTTGTTCCACAGCTGTGCAGCTGAAATGCTCTTCAGTCTAAGGACAGACTTTAAATACTTGGGTTTTAATGCTAATTCTAGACGAATGCTCCCTCAGGAATACAGTGTAAAAAATGGGCCTTGGCAAGCAAAAGGCATCCTTAAGTAAGGCACAATCGTTTGAGCCGCTGAGATTACTTGTTCTGTTCTTCTTCATGAGGTTCATTCAATGTGTCTCCTCCCTAGTACAGCATTATGGCGGTCTGATTCTTGTCCTCACTCGGCGGCTCCAGGCGCCGGCGGTCATGAAGCTCACGCCGCTTGGCGTACAGCAGGACGATGATGTTGAGCAGAACCACAATCGTTGAGATCACGACCAAGTAGAAGCTGTAGCCCAGATAGGCCAGTCCGGTGCTGTACCAGTGCTGCTGCTGGTGCTCCGTCAGCAGTACGTTGTGTATAAAGTACTGATAGAACTGCACCAGCCAGGACACAAAAGCCACCACCTGGGCCCCAGCTGCCGATATGTTGGCCATCAGGAGCAGGGCCATGGTACCGCCCCTCTTAGCCGCCGAAGCTGACTTCAAGACCGCGGCGATGGCTGCCACGGCGCAGGCCAAGAGACCAAATCCCGTGCCCAATGTGGTGAGGAGCCACAGCCAGAAGCTAGTGTCGCCGTTCTCCGTGCGCACAAAGGTGTAAACTGTGGAGTTAAAAAAAGGATGAATAAGTCTTCTTTATCCTTTAATCCCTTAAGCTCACCATTAAACGGATTGCTCCTCACACCGACTCCAAAGTTCAGGTCATGGTTGCCATTGAAGAGTCCAAAGTTAACCTCGCCGTTGGCATCCGTGGAGTTCCTCCGCTGCGTGGTGGCCCTTACCCAGTGGTTGGTGGTCAGACTCACCAGCAGCAGGCCGATGGCCAGGCAGCTGCCGAAGAAAGTGGAGAAGACCAAGGCACGTGTGCGCATGCTCATCTTGATAACGCTCGTGTGGTGGACCGGTGGTAGGGACAGGAGCGGGGTCGATTTCACCATTTAAAGAGCTCCAACTTGACGCAGTTGAAACTCTCTTCAGCTGCAACAAAGAAAGTTCGGTTAAGTGTGGAGCCTTGAAATACCGCGCATTGTCTCGCTTTGCAGGTGGTGCCTCACCCTTTTGTATTCACTGGTCCAGATCCAAGTAAAGGCAGGCTCTTTGTTTTGCGAATACTTTATTGTTTTTTATTATTTATTGTTTTTTAATGTTGCTTGGAAAGTTTAGTGTGCCCAGCTGGTTTTCCTCCTATTAAGTTGAAAGTGGAGAGAGAACGCCGGGTTTTCCGTTTCTTGGCAGCTGGTCACACCAAAAGGATCAGAAAATTTCGCTCAGCAACAGAGTTGCCAGAAGGTTGAAAAAAGATCGCAAGTAAAATATTGCAGTTTTTGAAAATAAGCAAAAATAAACAAGAAACCCCTTTTTGTTTATGCACTGGGACATGCACACAGCTATTTCGAAGAATTATTAAAATTATACAATTTAATTTTAATTAATTTATTTTTAAGTTAGGATTAGCTTGCACTGCTTTTTCCAATTGGAATTGCTTTCTCTGGTGGTAAACTTTACTAAGTCTCCCCAAAGGATGCACTGCTTGCACCGCTCGCACTGCTTTAAACGTTACATTTCAAAGGCTTTGGGATAAAATTCTCTTTTAATAAATAATTAATCCATTAAAACCAAAGTTTGTAATATTCAGTTCAAATATTTATTTTTAAAATTCTGTAAAATATATATGCATGTATATTCAATTATGTAAACACATAAAACAAACAAATAACCTATTTCCAAGAATTATTAAAAATATACAATTTAATTTGAATTAATTTATTCTTAAGAGTTCGAATTTGCTTGCACTGCTTTCTCTAATTGGAATTGCTTTCTCTGGTGGTAAACTTTACCAAGTCAAGCCAAAGGATGCACTGCTTGCATCGCTTACACTGCTTTAAACGTTACATTTTAAAGGCTTTAAGTAATAATTTTCTTTTAAGAAGTAATTAATCCATTAAAACTAAAGTTCAGTTCAAATATTTATTTTTAAAATACTGTAAAATATATATGCATGTATATTCAATAATGTAAACACATCGCAGTGAACTAAATACACAATTTAAATAGTACTTTTTTTAAATACTAAATACAACTTGCCGTTTCCTTTTACATCATAAGATTCACTTAATCAGAGATATATATTTGTATAGCTACATGTATAAGGCCCCCACAACAAAAGTCCGGGCGCTGAATGAGCGAGTAAGCCGAAGACATTAAATGGAACCGAGGCGAAAAAATTGAAATTGAAAGCTCGACATTTATATTAAAAGATATATTTACTAAATGATTTTTATGGACGTGGTCGCTTTCAGTAAAAGTTGTCTTCCGATAAAACTTTACTTCGAATTTTGATAACCATAAATTTGAATGTTGCCCATGGAAATGGTAACCTTTGATTACTGCCCTGGGGCGTCCTTATTGCTGCTTCTGCATGCCGGCTGCCTGGCCGTTCGGCTTGGCACCCAGATTCTTGTAGGCCTTGCCCCCGTTGCGCTCCCATTCGCGATTGAACTCGTGCTCGAGGATCTCGGCGCCGCGCTTGCGCGTCAGTCCCGTCTCCTCCAGGCTCAGCTCGCACATCTGCATGTCGTCCGTGCCGGCGACCAAGAGAATGGGCGGCTTGTCCGCGTGCAGCTCCATCTGCCGGGCAATCCACTGGCCATCAAAGTGGGCATACCAAAGACCACGCTTGTCTGTTACGAATAAATAAATATTAATAAAGGGGTTTTACAAGGACTCTTGGAACACTCACTGTTGTCCGGTGCATTGGCCCGCATGAAGGGAATGCGGAAGTATCGGTGCTGGGCCGTCACAATCTCTTGGATGGGCTGGACAATGGGCGGCTGCTTGAAGGCTGCAATTGAGATTTTTGGATTAATTTAAATTAATTATTGTTATTGAATTCCTTGAAACTCACCAGCTTCCATGACACTGCGTGGCGCACGCTCGTTCTCGTCCATGGTGGTGCGCTTGCGGTTCTTTGCCTTCCAGGCGTGATACACCTTCAAGCGGCGATGGAACTCCTGGCGGCAGGCCTAAGAAATAAGACATATTTTGTTATATAATTTTTTATATATTTATTCCAAGCTTCAAACTCACCTCCAGCAGCTCAATATCACAGGACGTGTTGATAGCATCACGCAGCTCCGAGTACTTCCATTTGGACAAGTCGTACTTTTGCTTGCCCAAAGCCTGCTGCTGGGCCCGAACATTCTCCGATCTGACAGGATAGTAAATATTTATTAGAAACTTGATAAAACCCACATTTCAGACATATTTCTCTTAGCGCAAGCAAAAAAAGTGAGTCATTGATGGCATCAAATGTTACACAAGAGATTGGAAAGAGTCAACTACTAAAGACCAATGGGAGAGTTCTAAGTAGTAAGTATTTTACAGATGCTTTGGATTAGTGGGAATGATTAAATTACTTTAGGTGTTTAGTAATTCTGTTAGTACGAAATGATTTCAAAACCAGCACCAACTCACTTATTCAAGTACCGCGAAGCAATGTTTGACACAACTTGTGAAAAACTTGGTCAAAAATATACAGAAAGTAAAGAAAGTTATACAAGGTAAAGAATTTGGTTGTAAGCCATTTTCCAATTAGTGTTTGAAGAAAGCAAGAAAAGGTAGACAAAATTTACAAGATCGGTAGACATAGGTAAATGATAAAGCGTGCTATACCTGATCAGTTTGTTGGAACCCATGGGAGACGCGTCATTGACACCACTGTGTTGTGTTCATTGGGTTGGATTGGTGTGTGTGGTGTTGTGTTGGGATTGTGGTGGATTGTTGTGGGTAGTGTCGAGTAGATTGCGTGTAAGGGGAGAGGGAAAAATTTTGTGAGTATATAAACAAAATAGTTTAAATCTTAAAATATATATTCGGGGCATATATTCATAATATTTACATTAATATAAACATATAAAGAGGCTGCCTCTAATTTAATTCTTATATTTAATCTTTACAATTACTTGAAGTAAAAAAATGTATAAAATATACATAATTATTTATCGCTGCTTTAAAATATTACTCTTTAAAAAATCTCATAGCTATAATTATAAGATTATCCCCATTTTATGCCTGCACCGAACATCTTTAAATAAATTAAAACCCCGATGTGTCCTTGCTTTTGGAGATCTTATAACATACTTGCGTATAACTGGTGGACTATCCTCCACCTGACCGTTGGACTCGTTGGCCAATCGCATGGCCAACTCGTGATCGCGTCGTTCCTGCTCGAGCTGCTGTCTGTACTTGGCATCGTCCTTGGCCTCTCTTTCCAGCTGCTCCTGCAGAGCCAAGGCAGCGCGTCGATCCTCTTCCTCCTGGCGCAGACGTTGAGCCTCCGCTGCCTTGCGGCGAGTCTCCATTTCCGCTTTGCTAAATTATTAAATATGATATAATTTGGTTTCAAGAGTAACTATAAAAACTACTCACAGTCGCTTGTTTTCGGCTTCCTCGCGTAGTCGCTGCTCTTCCGCCTCCTTGGCAGCCCGCTCGGCCTCGAGGGCCTCTTGGATCTTGCGCAGACGTTCCTGCTCCTCGGCCTGCTGCTGCTCCTTTAGCTTCGTGTTTAAATCCACGGTTAGCTTGTTCATATTGGCCATAACCACCGTATACATGGAGTCGATTTCCCGTTGGGTAATGCGAGGATTCATCTGAATAGTTTTCAAGATTAGCAAGAAATAGAAAATGTAGCTTAAACCTCACTCACCTTGATCTTTTTGATGGCTTCGTCGATCTGCCTGTAGATGTCATTTACCCCACCGACGATTTCATCGCGTCCCATTTTCAGGCCGCTGGCTATTTCGATGGTCTTCAGCGTATTCGTTCGGATCTTGTTGATCTTACCAATACCCTGGTAACGTGGGCGGTGCTGTTTGCGTGCCAAAAAGCCACGGGCAATGCGCTGGGCCACCAGGACACACTTGTTGCGGTACAGGATTCGATTGCGTACTGCAACGCAGAGAGATAAACTATTAAGATCTTCTACTGCTCAAAAGTCGCTTCTACTTACACTTGATCACGCAAAGGGCTCCCAAGGCCGACTTGACCCAACGGGAGCGTATCAGCCACTTCTTGACCTTGGCCACAATGGCCAGCATGTTCTCCGGATCCGAGCGCATGATGCGATCGAATTCCACAAACTTGCCCGGCCGGAAGAAGACCTTGGTGATGCCGAACTTAAAGTCCTTGGCGCTCAGGTTGAGCGACTGGAACATGGCCTCGCAGAAGGTGCGAGCCGGCAGAGAAACCAGCTCCGGCGGCAGCACCGACTTGTACATGCTGTACAGATCGGCGAAGAGCACTCGCGAGGGATAGCCATGCTCCATGAGCTCCAGGACCGAAATGGTGCCCGAGCATTTGAGCTGAGCCAGCGCCAGGCTGCCCTCGAACTGGCGGTCGATCATCTTGCTGTTCGGCTTGATGCATCGGATGAAGTTGGTGCCCTGAAAGGAAAAGCATGCATTTTAAAACTGTTTACTTAGAAACCTAAATTGACTATCGACTCACATTCTGTTCCAGTTTCTCCATCAGCTCGCCTAGCTGCGTCTTGAACTTGGAGCCCACGGAGATGAAGTTGAGCTTGCCACGAACCGAGGTGCTGCTGCCCGATGGAAAGAGGGTCTGCAGTAAAGGATTCTCGCTCTCCTGCACCAATCCCTCCAGCGAGGCGTGCAAGGCGTCGTTGTTTTTCTCAATGAACTGCTCCGTGTTGTAGCAAACAGCTCCGGCAAAGTGGCGCACCAGGAAGCCCTCCTCATCCCGCAGAGTGCGGTGGGCCTTCAGGCGCGAGGATCGGGGCAGGCCCAGACGATAGTGATTCGCCCACGACTTGTGCACCTCGGCGGTGAAGTGACAGGGCGAAGGCTTCGGCAGTTTGGACTCCTCGTCGAGCAGCGTGAAGATGCCGTTCGACTTGGCCTCGATCAGCTCAATGATGTCCTGGTTGTCGGTGAATGTAATCTCCGGCACGTTGAGTCCCTCACGCTTGTACAGCTCCTGCTCGTTCTTCAGAATGTTGTCGTTGAAGAACTTTTGCAGCTTTTCGTTGCAGTAGTTAATGCAGAACTGCTCGAACGAGTTCACCGTGAAGTACTCGAAACCCGCAATGTCGAGTACGCCGATGTAGAAGTTGGAGACCTGGAAGGGAATGCTCTGATTGATTAGGCCCACGATGCGGTCAAAGAGGCGACTGTAGATGGCCTTTGCCAGAGCGTCCCGGGCATTGCTCGCCTCGTAGATCTTCAGAGGAACCCTGCAGGATCGAAGAAATGTTAAATCCTGACAGTTTGCAAAGTTTTACGCAATCCTTACATAATAACCGTGCCCTTGAAGCCGCCTCCCTTGCTCTGCATCACACGCGACACCAGAGCTGTACGCAGCTCCGTTTGATCGACGCCCAGCAGTCCGCTGGTGATGGTCAGCGAGTGCTCTGAGGCCTCCGACACCTGGCAGCCGCCGCGCACATCGTCGGGTATTTCCTCGAAGGCAATGTTGCCCAGATGGAGCACAGCCGCCACCAAGGAGTAGATGCCCAGCTTCTCATCATCTGAGAGGCCAAGCCGGCCCAAGGCCTTGTCCAGGTTCTGAAAGTGCTGATAATCATCGATAATTGGATCCTTGAGCGGGCCCTTCTGCTGGTGATTCTTGGACTTTTGTGAGCCGGGAATCAGCTGTTCCGTTTTGGCATTGGTAAAGTACTGAGTGCAACCGGAAAGATACTGCAAAGAAAGATTTATCCATGAGAAACGTTATGATTTCAAAGAAAATATATATACGAACCCTGTAGTCGTCCGGCTTGCCCAAGCTGAGTTTATCGCGCAGCTGCTGCGGAGCTCCGGCCAGGAGCATGTAGAACACATGATAGTTTCGCTCCTCGGTGCTCTGTGTGCAGATGCGACTCTTCTCAAGGAGATAATGGGATATATAACCACCGACCACCTGGCACTTGGCATCATAGTGCACCTCAATGAACTTTCCAAAGCGAGAGGAATTATTGTTGCGGGTGGTTTTCGCATTTCCAAAGGCTTCTAGCACAGGATTAGCTGTGAAAGAACATTGCAATTGTCAATGATAATGTTTATAAACTATTGGAATGCAAAGATAAACATAAATGAAACCCTTTAGTTACTAAGCAGTAGTATTATTTTTAAACCCTTCCACAATATGATTCATACCATCCAATATCTTGGTCTCTATGGGACCGGCGCTATCGTGCGAGTAGCACAGGTATTTTAGCAGGTATTTGGTGGACTCGGTCTTGCCGGCACCCGACTCTCCGGATACGATGATCGATTGCGACAGCTTGTAGACTCGCATATCCCGTATGGCTTTATCCGCTGTTGGTTGAAGTTTAGATCGTTAATTACGTATCTCTAAGGATAATAAAAAGGTATATTAAAAACTCACCAATTGCAAAGACATGAGGAGGCAGTTCACCCAAAGAACGGCCATTGTACTTCTTGATGGTATCGGGTGCGTAGAGCTCCTTGATCTCACGATACGGATTCACGGCGATTAATATGTTGGCCACATAGGTCTGTAGTGTAAGAAGCCTTGCTTAATACCAGTTTTTTTAATTATTACCTGGACTACTTACGTAGATCTTGTCTTTGTAGTAACGTGTTTTCAGATTGTCCAGAAATGTGGCCTCGTTGAGCAGCATGAGTTCGCCTGGAACATAAAATCATCTGGGTTAGTAAAACGTCTGGATATGGTTTTTGGGGTTTTATGGCCCAAACTCCCCCCGACCACTTTCACCGGTCTGGCGGGTCGGGGGTCAGGTAAGCAAGCGTAGCTAACGATTGCCTTAGAAATGGATTATTTTGGAAAGATCGTAGATCTGGGATCTATCTCTCGCTCAATTTGAAGCTAATGCACTGAGAAGTGTTGCTCCAAATACGCGACATCGTTTACGTCAAAGCGATCTTATCTGGGAGATAGATAAGATCGCTACCTACTGGAGTCACATATATACATTCTAATCTTGGATATATTTTCAGAGTCACGTCCGCTCAATGATTTTATCTTTAACCTACTGAACTACTTGAACTTTTCCCGCTTTCTAGACATTTTTATTTTTATTCGGACTAACTTTTAATTGCATTTTATGCGTTTCAAGATTTGTTTTTATAATGTCTACATGTTTTTAATGATTTTGAGTAAATTCAACTCCTGTGCAATAATTTCTAATAGTTCAATGTTTAGTTTAATTAAATTTCACAATGAAAAATATCTGATGCTTTCACTTTCTTCAAACACTTTTTATATAATAAGTTCTATCGGCCAGATAAGGCACCCAAAGCAAAGGCTTTATCGGGTCTGCTTTTATTCCTACAGATTTCTGTGGAACCCGGGAAGCCCCTCGAGGGGTATACTTACAGTTATCATCGTGATCCTGGGGTCCGTCGCACGAGGAGTGAATGTCATCGTAGTGACATGTGCGCTTTGGATACTTCCGGTCGGTTGGCGTAACCTCGAACTCCTTGGCGCCGATCTCCGTGATCCGGCCCTGTATATAGCCCTCGCCGGCATCTCGCACCCACACCAGTTGGGTGTCCTCTAACATCTTGCGCACTGTAAGGGCAAAGGAAATGAAGAAAAGTTTAAACCAATTTGTTAAAAACAAAACGAAAAAAACGGTTAGCTTTACATTTATTATGTCAGGTAACACACACACCGTATGGCGGCGGGACAGTATCACTGCGAAAAATCTTATCTACCTCGTCGTACTACCAACACTGAGAGAACCGAGAATCGGAGGCCCACGAACGCTCCGCGCTGCTTGAGTGTGGAAAGGCGAATGAGTGGAGCGATCGGTGTGCACTCTCTCTCTCGCACAAAGTCGGAGTCATTAGGGCCATTCTACCGGTGAGATGCCGGTGTTTTATGGCCAGTCTACCTGTGACTCCCTCTCTCCACGCTCTCTGGCTCTCTGTCTCTCTGCCTCCTAAAACTGGTACTAGTCACTCTCCCTCGCACCCATTGTTCTCTAGCTGGTGTCGCTGTGGCAGTTTCTGTTTTTCGTCTGCCTCTGCTTCTTTCGCCTTTCGTTTATGTCTATTCACTGGTTACCTTTCCTGGTCATGCACTGCCTTCTGTCTTCTGACTCATGGGCTCAGTGTGTGTGTGTGTGTAAAACAGTTGATAAGCCCCAAAACTACGGTGGCGGTCAAGGAAATAGATATCCAAAGATTGCCGTATTTATAGAGAGCAAAAACTGAGTATTTAAAATGTTAACCTCGAAAATAAAATAAATCTTTGACAAAATTTTAACCAAGTTTCAAATATTAAAATAATATTTAGATTAATATTATAGAGACAGCTTAATTTCTCTTAAAAATAATACTTCTATGCAGTTGCCAAGAAGTAGGCAGCTCTTTTAAATTAAGGCAAAAACTCTTATTTTATGATTTAGTAGAAGTCCTATTTTTTTGACCAGAGTTGTGCGTTTATCCAAATCCACGTAGGTGTGCGGCCTTGTTATGCGATTCGCTAAACACCTCCCTCCCCGCCCGGCATCATTCAAATGAATGCGAATGTAAAAACCGCAAGCTCTCGTTTACAGCTAGATCTGGAGCTTCGCCCTACCTCCCCTCGGTCCCATATCCAATTTCGGTAGCCGAGACTGTGACGTTGGAAATATTGTTTTAGCGAGAGCGTCAAGGTGAAATCCATTTAGTTCTCGCTAGGTTAATAGTGCATGCCCTTTTCCCCGCTCTAGCTCACTATCCGTCTGAGATGAGCACTGCATTTGAGTCTGGCCTGTGTGTGTGTGTGCCTGTATTATTGCGACAAAATGCTCTCAAATTTTAGGGGAGCTATGCCGGAGAACAATGACATTTCTGTTGGATCCCAGTTGATATATTTTCCCCCTCTCCCGCGCATTCATCAAGCTAAATTTGCCACAAAGTGCTAAATTATTAAATGATTGTTAAGCCTTATTTTGTTTCGCCAAATGAGTCAGTTTCAGTTCGTGTGACTTTTGTTTTCGGCGGGTGAGAAGTCTGTCCACAGATGGAGAGAGGCACACAATGACTGCTATTCTGATGAAGCTCAGATGCTGCTATTAGTGTGTGAGAGTGTGGGGGTGCCTGTGAATAGATCTGCAATTATGGATGTCATTTCTAAACCGTTTAGCGACGACAGATTTACACAAAACAGTTGGGGATTATAGGATTTTGTTTTGAAAACAGTATATTTTTGTAAATTTTTCGCTGTCTCTGCCTTAATACTTTTGACATTTAATTTTTCAGTTTATTTATTGGTATTTGTTTCGAGAGTTTTATAATGGGTGAAGCAAAAAAAATAGAAAGAAATCTTTGCAGTTTTTAGAACCATTAAAACAGGGTCTAAAAGTATTAAATAATTGTGTTTAATAATATAAGCATAAGAAAGAATTTAATGAATTTTATGGCTTTAAATAGCTTTTAAATATTATTCTAACAGTTAAAATACCATCACAGATTTTGTATAAATGCGTGTTTTTATATCTCACTTATTAAATAAGTAATGTTTGAGTTAAAATTATATATGTTATGTGAAAGTTTCTTAACTAAATTTATATTTAAGTGTGAAATCAAGATTATTTTGTTGACGTTCTGAAAGTAAATTAGTGATATCGCCTGCAGTTTCTTAGAATTCTTAAAATTAGCTAGCTTATCACACTTAAAGAACGTTATATATAGTACCTTTTAAGGGATTTTATATTAACTATTTTCCTAGAGTTAAAAACGAAGTAAAAATAGGTTCAAAATGTATATTTTCCTGAAACCATTTCCACCCAAAACCTGGCATCATATGTTGACTCATAGAAAAGCTATATACATACATTTAAATTCTAATCTAAATCAACCAATTTGGGACACGACAGATAATTTGCATTAGGGAAATAGACCAAACCGGCAAAGTGACTCACGATGCAGGGACTTTTCTTTGCTTATGCAGCTTATTTTAATAAAACTTCAATCTCATGGCTTGCCACTTATCGAAGCGTTGTAAACAATTTATGGGCTGCAATGTATCCATCATAATTAGCCCAGTTTTGTGGATAGAAAGCGGAGCTTAACCCCAGCCATATGGTTGAAATCGCTTTATAATGTGCCCGGGGCGAATTAACAACAATTACCCAAACAATTTAACATAATCTTGATTATGCGCCGGGCAAAAAATAAAGACTTTCTGGGCGATAGAGGGGTGCGAACCACATGCATGTGTAGTATATGCAAGACAGCCGCAATCACGGCCACGTTGTCGCCTTCTCCAGTCTTCTGTCTTCAGTCTTCTGCCTTTGCCACTTGAATCCGTTGCGAGCTTGAGATGGCGGCATAAATTACAAATTGTGCAAAAAACCACACTCATGCAGCATGCAAAGCGAAAAAAAAAGGGAGCTCGCCTAGGACCCGAGGGATGGAGGTCTGGAGGAGGAGATGGAGCCAGCGTTTGATTGCCGTTTATGGGAGGCAGAAGAACTGGCCGGGCAGCATTCTTGCAGATTACAGGCATGAAAATACAGGCCCCTGTCTCCCAGATTCCCACTGACAGCCCTGAAGACAACACTTTGCAGAAAATCGTTCTAAAGTCAAGAATAATTTCCAATTAATTACATTGCAATTCGTAGAGTTTAAGGCTTAATAGGAATCCAATTCATACCAATTTTAAATTAACTTTATTTATTGCTTTTAAGACTCATTTTCTCAGAGTGCAGTGTGGAAGCGGCAAATGACTTGATGACGAAGGAAATGCTTCAAGGCGACACTGACAATGGCCAAAAGCAGAAGCAAAAGTTGAAGCAGCGGCAGTAGTAGAAGGTGTGGAAAATCAAGAACACCCAGAGAAGGTGGCAAGGGGACAAGGGGGCACATTCGAGAAACAAACAAGTCATGTTCAAGAAGCTTATGAAATGTGAAGCCGCCGAGCCTTTTGTGCTCCGTAAATGATGAAGTGCTGCAGCCCAGAAGGCGACACCTGCTGCAGCTAACAGGCTTTTCTTGGCCCTGGCCAGGGCCCACCGTGCGTATACGTAATCCGAGCACATGCAATGACCCCGCCGCCAACCTTTCGACCCAAACCCAAGACCAAAAAACTCACAAGCCAAAGCCAGGTCCGAATAGCAATTAGCCAAAAGCTAAGCCTCTGCGTGATTTTCTTGAAAGGA
This sequence comes from Drosophila watanabei, assembly GCA_008042575.1. Classification (NCBI taxonomy): domain Eukaryota; kingdom Metazoa; phylum Arthropoda; class Insecta; order Diptera; family Drosophilidae; genus Drosophila; species Drosophila watanabei. The sequence goes on from VNJS01014961.1 coordinate 250,727, forward strand.
ATGGAATAGACAGTGTTTACTGGGCAGGAAAGTGGGCACTGGTGGGTGTGATATCATCGCTTACTATGTTTACCGTCTCGCCCTCTTCCGCAAAAAAAAAAAAACAAAAATAAACATGAACAACAAAATGTTGCGTGCCAGCGATTTATTATTGTAATTTTCTTTGCTTTTGGAAAGCTTGCGCACAGTTTTCCTGCCTGTTTGTTTTCATTAATCGAATCGTGTGCATTCGTCAGACTTTATTCTAAAATTAATAATAAGCGATGATCAAGATTAAAAGTTTATAGAGATAAAAGAAGGTAATAGAACAATGACCGATATGCAGATATTCATTATGTCTTTGTAAAAATGTAATCAGAGTTCTAGCCTTCCCTTTAATACTTCCCCTAGAAATTGTTAGGATACACATTTGCACTTGAAACAAATGAAATCTTTAAATAGAATAATTATGTCTGGCGATAAGATTGTCGGGCAATTAAATCGAGTTAATTGAACTCACCGGTGCTGGCCGAGTGCAGCTCTTTATTGCTGACATAGAAATCCATTTTGTAGCCACAAACTTCGAACTCAATAGGTTAATTGCAGTGCAATGCACTGGAGCGAACACTGTGACAGGAGTTTGGAGTTCGCGTTCGAGTTGGAGTTTGAGTTCGAGTCAGGAGTAATGGGTGGTGAGTCACCAAGGGATGCGACTCGCAAATGCTGCAAGGCAGTGACAGTTGATTTTCACTTTGGCGCTTTTCACTATCGATTTAACACTACTTTCCACTGGCTGCTCCTCTCGACAGGCACCTTTTGGCCCATCCGTAATTTCTCGAGATGCGATTGCAGCGGGCAGCTTTTCACTTTTAATTGAATTTTCCTCTCCAGCAGCGAAGGTGAGTTGATGTCCATTTGTTGTTTTCTGACCTACATTACCGTGTAAATACTGAGGCGGATCGAAAGATGTATATATATATATCTTTTTTTTTTGTATACAAAATCGACTACTGATGCTGAACTTTTGACACGAAATGCAACGCCCGATGTATCTGTTATTGTTGCTGTTTGCGATGATGATGTTGCTATTGCCGTTGCCGTTGCCACAGCTGCTGTTGCCGTGCACTGTTTTCACCCAGTAACCGAGTTCTAAGACTTGGGTAACCCGCCCCGAAAAACCGAAATAAAACCGATTGGGAATCACAATAAGGGCGCGACACGTGGCGTGGCAACTGCATCAAACTCGCGACATGCACTGCGGATTTGCCGGATTCTGGGCAGGATGCCCCTCTTCAGAGTTCGTGTCGAACGAGTGCTCGGGTATCGTCGTTGGCTTCGTTAACTGCGCCGAATCCGCAATTACCCGCTGCTTGGGGTGTGTTCGTGTGTGTGCGAGTGGGTGGCTGGATGGGCGGAGGGTGGCACAGTAATGATTCCAGCTGCGTGCCAAGCACATTTCCCGAATACTTTTGTATTTGTTTGCGCCCCAATTCGGGAGCGGTCCAAACAATGGCACTTGCATCAAGTGCGGCGGAGTCATCGGATTGGAGATCGGAGGCGATGTGTCGCCATGCTGCACCAGAGAAGCCTCGCGGCGCTGCAGCAGCGTGAATAACAACTTCCGGATTTGTTTACATTTATACAGCTGAGGTCGAACGAATAGCTACCTTAGGATATATTTAATTTACATTAATTAGAACTAAGAAGAGGGATCTGTGAAGAAGTTCCAGTGCATTTTATATCTGTTAAAAATAATCCCTAAAAATATTAAAATATTTAATTCAATTGTGCTAGCACCTTTGCTATTCCGTTAACCTCAACTGTGCGTATAACTGTCATATTTAGGTACATTTGTATGTGCTATGTGTATACCCTACTCGCGAGCTAACCCGCGGTGCTTGTGTTTCAGTCCAATTGGCAAATTTATTTATTCATTCGCCGCAAACGCAACAGCTGCTTGACAAGGGGGGTGTTACATGGGCCAGGGCGGGTTGGGACGAGCTTTCAAGCTCTGTGTGTTCTGGTAAACAAAGCGATTAAGATGAGAACAACGGAATCAGTAGTGGATTAGCGATTCGGTTCCACGAGATGCATCTCTGATAGCGGCATCACCAAAAGCTTTTGCAGGAGCTTTCTAAAAATGTGCCGGCAAAGAGGAACGAGAAGAGGTACGAGGAAGTACAGAGCGCAGCTCGCTGGGCTGTGACTGACAGGCATTCGCCTCTCGTACTCTTTGCAATCTGGGGTTGCGGGAGGTCAGGGGGAGGAGCTGGCGGCCATTGTCTGCCTATCTGGCCTGGCACAGTAATCGCTTGATCAATACCACGAAATGCGACGAAACAAAGCGAAATACAAGGGAAATTCGCAAAAACAAATCTCTCTTTCCCTCTGCCTTTGCAGCGTTCTAAAAATATACCTACAGACCGAATGCCTGCCATCCGCAACGAATTTGGAACAAAACCAAAGCACACACGGGTTCGAGCCCCAGTCAAGGACAATCAAAATGTTTTCTTATTTCCTTTATCCAGCATCCTTTCATTATGCGTCTTGCCTTAAACAGCAGCTAAAGGCTTTTAACAGGCTCTAATTGAGCACAATTTGGCTTGTTACCTTCGCTTTTTTATTATTCAAACAAAGAGATATATCAACTGACACATATGAATATACGCAGGGGAGAAAACACCCCCTTTTAGCATATCTGAGAAACGAGGCAGGCGCTGCCGACCAGGCACTCGTTCGCTTGTATAGCACGTTTTGTCGACGTCGCCCAACAAGTCAGGTTGGCCGAGCGGTCTAAGGCGCCAGATTTAAGCTCTGGTTCTCGAGAGAGAGCGTGGGTTCGAACCCCACACCTGACAAAGTTTGGGAAAATTTCTTTTTTTGTTATTTATTACCTTTTATTTGTTATTATTTCTTATTTGTGTCGTGTTAAGTAAGGAGTTTGTATGGTTTACTAGCAAAATTGCATGTTTGTTATTCACAATGCAATCTGCAAAAAGAATTCTTTAAATTGAATTATAATTTTAGGCTTAAATAGCTTGCAAACTGTGGGATCTGATAAGGGCCTTCAGTTAAGACCTTGTAATGTTACACTGATAAGGTTATGATAAGAAAGGTTGTAATGAAAATTGTAATAATTGTAATATTTAGCTACGAAAGACAGTTTTTGGGGGTCTATTTGTATAAAACTTAAGGCATTTAGTATTTGTTCATAACAAACAGAAATGTTCTTTGGAATTTCATTTTAAATTTGATCGTAAAATATTATTGATTTTCCTATTTCAGATATCTTTTGTAATACCTTTTTTATGTAAGAATATTTTTGACAAACAAATTTACAATTAACTTACTGATTAAAGTTTTTAGAATGTTTTAGTTTCTATTTATTGTACAATAAAATCTGTTTTATTCATTAAAAAATTCAGCCATTTTGGGACTTTTTAAAATAGATTTTTAAATAGTATTCTAAGTCCCTTATTCTTTGACTCAAAATTTTGCTGTTTAATAGATTTTACACTCAAAACTTATTATAAATCCTCCCAGTTTTTACTTAACTAACTTTTTCAAAGGGCCTGGAAAAAGTGTTTAGTACCATGTGTCATGGAAAACTGTTCTACCGTTGCGAGCGACGAGGTTCAGCTTCCGGTTTGGCCAAAAGAGCCCACGGGCGATGGACAAAGCCAAAAGCAAACACAATAAATGACCAGCAAGTGACCGTTTGGGTCGTTGTTGTTTCTGTTTCTCTCTGTAGGTTTTTGTGGCCTTTTGCTGAATAATTAATAATCATGTTGTTCGTTATGGGGCCTATTGTTTTGGCGTGTGCTTTGTTATGCATTCTGTTGCATTGCGCAATGTTTGTAGAAAATGGGGAAAAATGGAAAACAGTTAAAGAAATGCACACAGCGGTTAAGGGCAAGCTGTTGTGGGCCTTGCCTTGGGGCTTAAAATTGGAAACGACTTAAATTAATGGAGGCAACAGATTTTTGGGTTGCAGGCAATCTGTGAGTGATGTGAGAAGATAATGTCTCTCGAAAGCCTTTCGAATCAATTGAATTTTCATTGGGAAATTTAAAACCTATATGGTTGATTGTTAATATTGGTTGCGTTATAAAATTGATTTTCTACAAGTTGGGAAACATTGTAGTTGATTATCCAACCCATTGCCCTCTTGTCTTTCATATTCGATGACCCATTTCTTTGGGGGTTCCCCCCTTGGCTAGCATATCTGTGCCTTTTCCCTGTGTAAACCTAACCCGAAACAAAGAGGGGGAAAACGAGAAGCAGACGAAACAATATTGCAAGCGAAACAATTGCCACAATTTCATAACCAAACGAGCAGCTCGTGTGCCATTCTACCACTGTGGAAAACCGAACCGAAAACAATTTCAAATTGCTTGTGGCGCACACAAAAGGCAAATTAAAACAGAGTTGAGGAACGAGCAAAACAACCACGAATATTGTGTAATAATTGCGACACTTTCCTGGGCAACACAAGCCATGGAGAGTCACATCGCTGAGAAAGAAGCTCGAACCGTTAGCAAATTGTTTCCAAAGAGGCATTTCATTGTTGGCCAGCTTGGCATTGTTTAGGCCGTGCTAGCCAGCGAGAAATGCTCTCCTATGATCCCAGAAACCAGTTGGCCAGTTCCTTGACCATGCACCGATATCAATATCAAGTTCAACCAGTCAAGACTCAAGGCTCACGTGAGCCAGGAGCTTGGATATGGGAGCTCCAGCTTGGCAGCTGGGAAACGAGTCCACGGGAATGGAGGGACGCACTAACGGTGCGACAGGTTTCCATTGCGATTGTGCAGCGCGGGGGCCACAAAATAACAAATATACACAGTGAGAAATCAATATTCTTGATACTCATATAGCATAAAATCCTTTTTAGTTTTTAGCAAAAGATTTTATAAACTAGAATTGCCAATCAAAAGTAATTTATATTTAATTTTAATTTGATTTCAGTTTTCAGATTTTCGAGTGTAACGGTTGCATGGATTTTGAAAAGGCATTACCAGGGGCAACCAGTTGAACTCGTTTTTGGCCGCAGATTTTGCAGCTGCCCGTGGCCACCAAATGGGAGCACTGATGAGTCATTCCGGCCAACTAACTAGCCCATCCGAGATCAGGGGAAACAGTCCCAAAAAAAAAGTAAAAACAAGTCGAAAAGCAATTACACTTGCAACAATAGAAGCTGCAGCAGCAGCTGTAAAATTTATGGCCCAAACGTCACAGGAACATGATTTTGGTTCGGACAAAGCGGGGGAACCGGGAACGGGAACGATGACGGGGGGGGCCAGAGTTCACTGTACCGTAAAGCGTTGGCAAGCAAAACGCTGAGCATGCGCAAAAGTCACAACCGAAACAAGTTTTCGTAGCGTTTTGTTGTTCAATCTTTTTTCTGTTATTTGCTGTTATTTTTTGTCTTTCTTTTATTTACTCTTTTTTTGTTTTTAATATTTTAGTTTAGTTTTTTTTTCACTTGTGGGGGCTGCCCCACAAATGCAGAGTCGAGTGCTTTTTGCTGCAGCGGGTTCAACGACTTGCAGTCGGAGGGCGGGAAAGGGGATCCACCAAACCAAAGATGTCGATAGTTAAACGTCGCGCAAGTGGAACCAATTAATGCGGAATCGTGAAAAGAAATCCAAAAAAAACGGCCGGAAAACTGCCGACAATTGAAGAGAGTTGTTTTTTGTAGTTTCTCAGTTTTGTAAGCCAAGCGGCAATTAACGCTGGCCGCTTCCTACTGTTCCGAGATGCAATTAAAATGCAAATCTCACCGGGACCCAGACCCAGACCCAGTCCGAGTCCCAGCCGATCCGATTCCCATTGCCATTACCATTACCACCATTAACCCAAGCGTCTGGCCGACGTTGATGGATTTGTGTGGCGGCCCCGTAACTCATTTCCCTCAACACATGTTCACAGATTTTCCATATGGTGCCGCCTGCAAGTCGTTACTCTGCACTTGGCGGATATTTAAACTCTCAGCAAAAAAATAATAAAAAAAAAGGGGAGACTAGAATTTAGAGGCTGCTCTTCAAGTTGTGTTTATTTTGGGTCAACATTTTGGGGCCCATGTTAGCCAGCCTTTGTTTTTATTTGTCGGCATTGTTTGGCTCTGCCTGTGTGTGTGTGTGCTCCTAATGTGTGTTATCATTTCACATTTAATCTTATCTACATTCTCAGCGCAATTACTTGTTTGACGGCCGCCAGCAAAAAAGAGAAACACAGGTGAAATGTAATTATTTTTGTCACTTCTTTTGTTTGTGAGAAAATATATGGATATTTATTGGTTGGTCAGACAACCCCGAAAAAAAGGGGAAATAAAAGCCAAAAGTCGTGCCTTTTTTCCCACCAAAAGCTTAAACTATGCAAATCTATTTTCAGACTGTGTGTTGAAACGTATATATAATGATTAGCAATTTATAAATAGACTAAAAGTCATTAATCAAACGAAAGTAACAGTTGATTGAAAAAATATAGCAACTGAGAGTGTAGGTTGAAAGACCGTATTATCAATGGAGATCTGCATAATCTCCAAGTCTGTATATATTTTGAGATATTTTTAACTTGTTTATTTACTTTGTTTTATCATATTTCTGTATTAAAATATATCAAAAATCCAGGTAAATGGTCTAAAAAACTGACCTGGCTTCTTAACACAATCCTAACTGCATTCCTAACCCCTTTTTCCATTATGTAACTATATATATTTTGAATTACCATTCGCTATTCGTGACACAGTCTTATCACGATATACAGCAGGAAACAAAAAAACGGTAAGTTCCCCAACTTCCTTTTCGAATAATATTAATCGAAAATGTTGTTGGAAGCACGCGCTGTTGCGTTGGCTCTTAAATGCACAGAAAAAGAGTCATGCATAAAACAAGAGAAACATAAAATGAGAAACAATCAGCGAAACCGCGATTGGAGAGAAATACATCTCGAATTATGCTAATCGACTATCAAAACAAAAGCTGCAATTAAACCACACACACACACACACACACACTCGGCTGACTTTCACTCTGAGCGAACCATCGTCGTCGGCCGTTTCGGTGTTTCTCTTTTTTTTACTTTTTATTTATATTTCTGCGTGCGCGAGTATTATATGCAAATTGTTCCAACGCATCTCTAACCCATCCTCCCATTTAGTGGCCACTCAAAGAGGGCTTACTGGCCTCTGTTTCGGGGCTCGAATATAAGCAGCTGTCGGCGGTGACAATGGGCCGATCAGGACGAGGATCAGGATCGCCTTCCATACCCAGTTCCTGTCAGCTGTGTGGCGCGTGTTGAGGATGGGGTTGATCCTGGCAGGGCTTGAGTGACAGCAATAGGGACTTTGCCAAAAAGTCCAGACTAGCTGTACACCCTTTTTTGGGAAAAGCATAACGCACAGAGAATATACTTTATAAAATACACAAACCTCCAAAATTATAAATAATATTTCCATTGCCAAAGGTGAATCGAATCCTCTCTTACATTCCAGGATAGCTTACTGGAAAGGGCATTGTGGAAGCCGTTTAATTGGCTCTAAAGTGCTCACAGATAAGGATGGGCAATGGACACGTCCGCTGACACGGACACGCATGCGCAGCAAACAAGGAGCGACGGCGACGCCATGAGGCCTCTCCTCACCACCACTCCCGCCTTCGGCTTGTCTTCCACATAAATAAACGAAATGTGCTTCGAATGGAGAAACGCAAACACAGACGACAGCCGAACGACACTTGTGTCCCTGGACGGGGGGGAGCTCCAAGAAATGTTTGCTCATTTCCGCACTCAATTAAAATGGTCGGGACACAAATCTATCTTTGAGTTTGCTTTAAAAACTCAACGGCAACAAAGGCGACGCTGACATGGGGCCTTGCATTTTGCCTGGCTCTGTCTATAAATAGAACCATATTTCTCTCTGTGTCTTTCCAGTCTGTTCCAGTCTGACTGTGTGTGTGTACACATGGTTGTGCGGGAGTGTGGGATGTGGTAGGAGGAGGAGGACAGCTGTGGGAAATGAGAGAATTGGTGGTGACACTCTGGCACCCGGAGAGGGTGCGACTCACACAGAGAGATGTATGTTTGATTCACGGTCACGTTCTCCTTCCATTACCAATTCCCGATTCCCTCCCCTTAATAAACAGACAAAAACTAAAAAGCAAACTATGATTGTAAAAGAAATATAGGGGATCTATGGAAGAGTGGTATATGCTAAGACACATTAATTATAAATAATAGATATTTGATGGTATTCCTGCTTATTTACAAAGTATTAGGGATGTCAGTTTCATAAAAACAGTGATCTTGTCAGGGTTTTGCATTCTGCACTGATATTTCCCACTAAAATTGTGTATTACACTTCCTTATGTTTCACAAAACCTAAAACTATAACAATAAGATCAATTAACACCAATTAATTGGCAATCAAACGTTTAAAACCGATTCGCAGCCTTATTTCTAAGCCCCTGCCCACAACGAATGCACCCCTAGTTAGGGCATAGAGAACTTCCGCATTTGGCAAATCGATTGCTTGGTTGCACCACCGTAAATCCACAAACCAATACCGTGGGCAAGAATTCGCCAATGTCAGGCTCTCAAAGCAAACAAAATTGCAAAGTCAACAAAAAGCGAGTGGCGAAAATCCGCCTTTACAGGTGAGCGAGCGAGTGCCTGCTGCTGCTGCCTACTTACATGTCAACTACTGCAGATCTCGCCCAGCGAGTGAGGTCAGTGAGGAACTCCTTTGCGGACACGAGCACACATTGAGGCAGGAACCCACTTGGAATCGATCTCCTTCGAGGCGCTGGCTTCGGCTGGCCTTGCTACTTCCGTTCACTAGAATTTATAATTTTCCCGGCGTCGTGGCGCGACTTTCCCGAAATTGTTTTAAGCTTGACGTTAATCCAAAGGTTTGTTGTGTTTCCCAGTTTCGATTTCAGGCGAGGATCATCCGACGACGACTGAAGAGTTCCGATTTTGTTTACGAATGCGCGCGCAACAGCTGAGCAGTAGCAGAGTTGCCCATCTAGCTACTTGTCCGCTATATCCGGTTTTTTAAAAACGATTATAGCTTACGTTATTTTAGCTATTTTTGTAATTTATTTACATGATGTTTTTTGTTTTTACTGCCACAAGTAAATATTTTGCTATATTTTATTTCATTTTTATAACTTTTTTCAAAGGGATGGCATTTTTAATGACACCTCTTATCTGGCTGACCAAGAATATTTAAAATTGAAATTTGCAACTAGCTTATAGCCTTAAAAATAGCTCATTTTAATTTTAACTATCAAATATTATTAAATTAACTTTAAAAACATAATAGTGTTAATGCGATCTTGCAATTAGATGAAGCTATCGATATTTAATAATATTTTGTAATTTTTAGCTAATTTTTCAGAAAGTCTAGCTTATTCAACGACTAATCACTGAAAACTAAAGACTGCGTGTTTTGTATATAAGTATATATAAGTATTCATTTATTTCTAATCCTATACCATTTGAAAAACCTTTTAAAATGTTTAAAATTGGCAAAAATGAAATAAAATATTTCCTTTCTATTTTAATTTATTTGATTCGGATTTTAATTAAGTCCAATGACCCCAATAAAAATTAAATTATACACTAATTTTTAATTTCATTTAAATTTTTTTAGAAATTATAAAATGCATACAATAAATTAAAAAAATAAAATAAAATAAATATTTTTGTATTCGATATCTGAATTTCAACATCGATATTTGATATCTTTAAAAAATCTGGCATCTCCGATGTCATTCATGAGATATGGCAGCACAACGATTGTCGGTTGTAGCGGTTCAAATTTGAATTCAAAAGGTAATGGAAAAAGGAACATTTCACTTAAAGAAAATTGTAAAGTCTTTTGGTGTTAGAAGAAAAGAATTATGTATTGGAGCTGCTTATATTATGAAATATTGTTTAGTAATTTTCCTGTTACAGATGGTTCGATGGTTAATTTATAATAAAATATCTTTTTTTATTTTATTTTATTTTATTTATTTAAAATTGACGTAATGGCAGTAAAACTTTTTCCTTTGTTTCCTTAAGGATGTGGGACCCTTTCGCAAAGGGATCGCACTTAGCATGGTCACTATTGAGTCAGTATTCCAAGTGAAACCCCTTAGCAGATAAATCAATAAACTCACTGACAAGTTTGGCCTTCTAAATATTACTCTAAATAATAAATATAGAAGGCTTCTTATATTCTGTGACAAAGGGCTGCCACATCGAACGATTCGAATAAATAATGCAGGCGTAAGAAGAAGTAGCGGATGACAGGGTTCCAATGTATCGTACGATTTTCCGCCTTTGATTTAAAGTTCCCCAGAATGGGACTTGCTTCACGCTTACCAATTGAGCCCCAATTGAGAGAGTTCTGATACCCCGTACTTGTGTTGAGAACGAGGGTATATAGTATGCTTAATAAAGTAAACTTGCATATATTTAAGAGGGGAAACTATGTATATTTATATGTTACCGTAATAATTAGTATTGTTATTTATCAATAACATCTGCAATATTAACAGCTACATACTAATTTTTTTCATTCTTAAAAACTGAGACTATGTTGCTGAAAAACAGGCAGACAGATAGAAACACTCGTCTATCAAAAATTGAGTTAAACATTTTAACAAGTAATGTCATTATTTAGTTTTATTTTTTATTATAATAATATTTAAAATTAATGACAACAAAGCTTAAAACTTAGTAACCATAGTATATCTACCGCCTTGTGATAGACAATATACTTTATAGTACAGAAAAATCTGGAAACATCCAACGGGTATCAGCCAGTCCAGTCTCTCAACTTCATCTTTCATTCTTTGCTCTTTCGAAGATTCGCTTAATTGCCCGACGGAGCGCGGCTCAATTGGAAGACGAGAAGGAGCGAAGAGAGCAGCAAGATCTTTGAATGATCGATCGCCTGATTGACGAAAGTCCAAACAAAGTATGGTTCGAATTTCCACTTACCTGACTCCGTTGCGCCGGCTGTGCATACAGAAATTGGTAGCATTTGTAATGCACCAGGGATCGGTGTAATTTGCTACCAACGAGGGCTAGGGGTGGCATTGTCTGGCTCACTCAGCCGCAAGAACCCATTCCAAGGGAGAGTGTGTGCCGGTCGGTACTGGAGGGAGCGCCAGAGAGGGCGCGCGAGAGCATTAGAGAGAATCTTGCTCCACTGAGAGTGCGCAGGCAGCCGGCATTTGTTGTTGGTATCGTTCGGTATCGAGGTGGCTATGGCTGAGCTGTAGCTGTAGCTATAGCTGTGGTTGTTGTCGGTTCTTTTTGCCAACATAAACATATCCGAGTATCTGAGCGGGTCGGGTATACAGCTGGCGGCGGCCCTGTCTGCCTCAGCCACTGCATTCCCACTCGATGTTGGCCTCAGTTCGGTTTCGCCGGTTCTACGTGACGCATCGTTCCGCGGGGTCTTGAGTTATTAGATTTTCGACCGGTGTCATCCAGTGGTTCCGCTGCTTCGGCTTCCCTCTGCCAGTTTTTTTGGCAACACGTGTTGGCCGATAATTGCTGTGAAAGAGAATTAGAGAGGCCACGCTCTCTCTCTCTCTCGCTCGCTTTGGCTACCAGGGAGCAAAGTACACGTCAACGGGGGAGCTTGTGGAGAGCTTGTGGGCAACGGAGGAACTTGGAGTGCGCAGACATCACGAGATAGTGCCAAAAAGCGTAGCGTTTCCGATTCAGTGATTCACTGTCTCCGCGCCACTCAAAGAAAGCGGTCAGCAGCTGTTCGCCGCGCGGCAAGTCTCACGAGTTTCGCCTACGAAATACACGAAAATTCCCACGAAAATGGGCTACGACGAGGCCATCATCAAGCTGGGCGACTTCGGGCGCTACCAGAAGATCATCTACTTCCTCATCTGCCTCACCTCCATACCGGTGGCCTTTCACAAGCTGGCCGGGGTGTTCCTGCTGGCCAAGCCCGACTTTCGCTGCGTTCTGCCCTTCGAGAAGGAGGGCACGGGCTATGAACTGTCGCCCCACCTGTGGAACCTCTCGTATCCCCAGGGGGACAGCTGCTCCTACTATGACGTGGACTATTCGCCGGAGTACCTTAACGGCAGCATTCCGCGGGGCAGTAACCGGACCAAGGACTGCTCGCATTACGTATACGACCAGGGTACGTACCTGAACAGTGCCGTCACCGAGTGGAACCTAGTGTGCGGGCGGGCCTTTATGGCCGCCACCAGCGACTCGCTCTTCATGCTGGGCGTGCTCCTGGGCAGCATAGTGTTCGGGCAGCTGAGCGACAAGTACGGCCGCAAGCCCATCCTCTTCGCCTCGCTGGTCATCCAGGTTTTGTTTGGCGTCCTGGCCGGGGTGGCGCCCGAGTACTTTACGTACACGTTGGCCCGCGTCATGATTGGCGCCACCACGTCGGGCGTCTTCCTGGTGGCCTACGTCATCGCCCTGGAAATGGTGGGCCCCGCCAAGCGCCTGTACGCTGGAATTTTCGTGATGATGTTCTTCTCCGTGGGCTTCATGCTGACGGCGGCCTTTGCCTACTTCTTCCACGACTGGCGCTGGCTCCAGATAGCTCTGACACTGCCGGGGCTCATCTTCTTGTGCTACTACTGGATCATTCCGGAGTCCGGCCGCTGGCTGCTCTCGAAGGGGCGGAAGGACTGCGCCATTGCCAATATGCAGCGGGCGGCGCGCTTCAACAAGGTGGAAATCTCGAACGAGGTCTTGAGCGAGCTCCTGGACGAGGGAGAGACGGCCAAGCAGCAGGAGCAGAAGGATGAGGGACCGCCGCCATCCGTGTGGGATCTCTTCTGCTACCCGAATCTCCGCAAGAAGACGCTGCTCATCTTCCTGGACTGGCTGGTGACCAGTGGCGTCTACTACGGCCTCTCCTGGAACACCAACAACCTCGGCGGCAACTTGCTGCTCAATTTCGTGATCTCGGGCGCCGTGGAGATACCAGCCTACATATTCCTGCTCCTGACCTTGAACCGCTGGGGCCGGCGATCGATTCTCTGCGGCTGCCTGGTGGTCGCCGGACTCAGTTTACTGGCCACCGTGATCATTCCGGCGCAGCTGCACACCCTCGTGGTGGCATGCGCCATGTTGGGTAAGCTGGCCATTACTGCCTCGTACGGAACTGTGTACATCTTCTCTGCGGAGCAGTTCCCCACGGTGGTGCGGAACGTGGCTCTGGGCGCCGCCTCGATGGTGGCCCGTATCAGCGGGATGATGGCACCGTTCCTCAACTTTTTAGGAACCATTTGGAAACCACTGCCGCTGCTCATCTGCGGAGCCCTCTCCCTGGCAGCGGGTCTGCTCTCGCTCCTGCTGCCCGAGACGCACAACAAGCCCATGCTGGAGACCATAGCGGATGGCGAGAGATTCGGGAAGAAGACCAAGGGAGATGTCTACCTGGAGTCCGGCCAAGAGCTGCGCCTGGCACCGGAAGCGCAGCCACTGAAGGGAGGAGACAGCAATGGACACGCGACCAATGGCAAGAAGTTCTAGGAAATCTCAAGGAATGAACGAGCGAGAAGAATGACGAAAGAGGGCACACGCAGGGCATCTAGAATTCGGCCAGGCCAAAGGCCGGGCATTTACCATAAAAGATAGACCAAGTATTATATCATTTCTGAAATCTCACGTAACCAAAAAAAAAAAGAAAAAAGAAAAATGAGAAGACACAAAAAACATAAAAGAATAGGTAGCACAGAATAGATCATGTTAGCATTTAGCCAGGGAGCAGCGGCCACGTAGGGAGAATGAAGAGTTTCTAAAGATTAGGGGTGACTTTCCCTGGGAAATTCTACGGAAAATGTGAATAAATCCCTCTCCCCAGTTGTGCCGCTGCATAATTTATTCCTATCTATTTAAATATATAGTTTACCAATTACATTTATGCATGTATTCCAAGAAACACAACATTTTTAAATAAAATCTAGTATTTTCCAGAGACCAAAACCTAATTTTCCTTTAAAAACCCGGACATAATGTATATGTTTGACCTGTCCGGGAATCTGAAATGTGTTTCCGTTGTTTTTATTTTCGTAGCAGCTTCTTATCAGCCGCCCAGACACGAGACTGCCATTTGAGAATTGGACCCTCACAGACTTCCAAATCACGAGATTAGTTTGTGTTTTGCTAAGCAACAACTTGCCTACAGTGCCCGAAATAATTTTGTCTCGCGAATTATGTTGAGATCGTTGTGGTCTTGGGTTTTGCATAATCCCCTCGAAGCCCTCGAAGCAATTTGCACTTGATCTTAAAGTGGGTCGTCGTCTATTTATGGTGCACTATTTCAGAGTGCACTTGCAGCAGCCCAGCCTCTAAATATTCCATTTGCAATTCGAACAAGCTTGTAAATGTTTTTCGAGATAACAGACGGACATGTAGCGAAGAGAGTTCCCCCGAAGAGCGGACAGAACTGATTAGAAGAGCAGCGTTGAGGAGAGCGACCGCCGAATAGCTGTACAAGGTCTACATATACATACATATACGGGGAGCACATATCAAGAGGTACAGCTGGGGTCAAGATAATATGTGTGGATTTTAATTTAATTTCACAAAATCTTTAAAAGAAAATTCCAAAAAATAAATGCATTAAAACAATGCAATTGTTAAAGAAAAATGCATTAGAAAATGAATGTGAAAACAAGGTTTTTATTATATCTTTAATATCTTGCTAAAATTAACTTAAGCTTTTTTATATCTCCATGAATATTAAGTATACAATTTATATATATTTTTTTTTTTAATATTTAAATAATTAGTCTAAACTTATTATTATTTGTGCAAGCACCTCATTGACCTCGGCTGTATGGTCATCTGCAAAAGAATGGAATTTATGCTTTGCCATCATCAGTGGGCTTGGCATTCGGAATCAGGCCACTTTCGGTGGACTCTTTCTCTGGCAAAGAGCTCTTCCTACGGCCGCTAATTGCTCGAGCTGGTAAAATGCCCAAATAAGTAAGACAGCTGCATTGCAGCCTCCTTTTTCCATCCCTGTTTTCCATGGAAACTCTGCTTTAATGTTGGGTGATCAATAGATTGGTCACAGGGTGGAACGCTCACACACACACACACACACCAGAACGCTCGCACTGACACAGATAAGGCGCACGCACTGCGCTGGTCGTGGAGCGTTTTGGGTTCTTCAGAACCCTCAAGCGCTCTTTGTGTTTAGTCTGAGACTGACGCAGCTGGCGAGCGGTTGATCGCGCACACCAATACTTCGATCAGAAACCGGGACACCGATACCGATACCGAGTTCGATACGCAGATCAGTGGAGGCTGCTGCTGCTGCAGCTGAAGACCCTGGCTCCAATCCGACCAGATCGTTGTGCAATCAAACGGGTTACGCTGCACTGGATGCACCGGGCGTATACGCAACGCCACGCGCCGCGCTAATACGTTGCGCATACGTCACGGAGCCGCGAGAGCTGCCAGCTGCGACCATTGAACCGCTCGCCAGTTATCGTACGACACTCGAAATCAGTGTGACACCTGCCTAACGTGGCCTAGACTCGAAAATGGGCTACGACGACGTCATCACCCACCTGGGGGAGTTCGGGCGCTACCAGAAGCGCATCTACTACCTGCTCTGTCTGCCGGCCATTGTCTGCGCCTTCCACAAGCTGGCCGGAGTGTTCCTGCTGGCGAAGCCTGACTTCCGCTGCGTCCTGCCCTTCGAGAATAATGGAAGTAGGTACGAGCTGCCGGCGCACCTGTGGAACCTCTCGTATCCGCAGGGGGACACCTGCTCCTACTACGACGTGGAGTACTCCGAGGAGTTCCTAAATGGCAGCATTCCGCGGAACAGCAACCAGACGAGGAGCTGTTCCCGCTACGTCTACGACCAGAGCAAGTACCTCAACAGTGCCGTCACCGAGTGGGATATGGTGTGCAACCGGAGCCTGCTAAGTGCCACCAGCGACTCGCTCTTCATGCTGGGCGTGCTCCTGGGTAGCTTCATCTTTGGCCAGATGTCCGATAAGCTGGGCCGGAAGCCCACCTTCTTCGCCTCGCTGGTGATTCAGTTGGTCTTTGGCGTGCTGGCTGCCGTGTCTCCGGAGTATTTCAGCTACACGATATCCCGAATGATTGTGGGCGCCACCACCTCGGGCGTCTTCCTGGTGGCCTATGTGATCGCTCTGGAAATGGTGGGCTCCTCGTACCGCCTCTTTGCCGGCGTGGCCATGCAAATGTTCTTCTCCGTGGGCTTCATGCTGACTGCTGGCTTCGCCTACTTCATCCACGACTGGCGCTGGCTGCAGATCGCTCTGACACTGCCGGGACTCCTCTTCATCTGCTACTACTGGATCATTCCGGAGTCTGCCCGCTGGTTGCTACTGAAGGGTCGCAAGGATGAGGCATTCGTGATCATCAAGAAGGCTGCCAAGGAGAACAGGGTGGAGATACCCAGCGAAATCTACGAGCAGCTGGTCGACGAGGTGGCGGAGAAGAAGAAGCAGGACGAACTGACTGCCTCGCAGCCAGCGGCAACCGTATTCGATCTCCTCCGATACCCCAATCTTCGCCGGAAGACCCTGCTGATCTTCTTCGATTGGTTCGTTAACAGCGGCGTCTACTACGGCCTCTCCTGGAACACCAACAATCTTGGGGGCAACCAACTGATTAACTTCATGATCTCCGGTGCCGTGGAGATTCCCGGCTACGTGCTGCTCCTCTTCACCCTCAACCGCTGGGGTCGTCGCTCCATCTTGTGCGGCACCATGATGGTGGCCGGTGTCAGCCTGCTGGCCACCATCTTTGTTCCGAGTGACATGAACTGGCTGATCATCGCCTGCGCCATGATTGGCAAGCTGGCCATCACTTCCTCTTATGGAACCATATACATCTTCTCGGCGGAACAGTTCCCCACGGTGGTGCGGAATGTGGGTCTGGGCGCCTCCTCCATGGTGGCTCGAGTGGGTGGCATCCTGGCGCCTTACCTCAAGCTGCTGGGTGAAATCTGGCGTCCTCTACCCTTGATTATCTGCGGTGCTTTGTCTCTCACTGCGGGACTGCTATCCCTGCTGCTACCGGAGACTCTGAACAAGCCCATGCCCGAGACCATCGAGGATGGGGAGAACTTTGGCAAGAAGGTGGCGTCGGAGGATTCCGCGGAGGAGGGCGGGGTGGCCACCCAGGAACTGAGGGGGATGCTCGATGCCAAGTCGAGCTAATTGGAGACCGGATTGCGAGAGACCACTTGCTGCAATCGAGGCAGACAGCGGCCTCAATTGGCTTGCGCCATCGACGATTTCAACGAATTTAAGCATACTGCGCATCTACTCTACCCGAGAGGTATAACAATTCATTCCATTCATTCTATTTGTTTACCTTTTACAAGCATTTTTAATAAAAGACAAGTAATTGCGACTTGCACTGGCAATTCAACGAACTTTATGATCGCTTTATTTATTGAGGCGTCTCTCCGAGTGTCACTCCGAGGCGATAACATTTCGCTCATTAAATAAAACAAAATTAGGTCTAAACGGTCGCGACTGATAAGAAAGCGTTGCCATCTCATCGAGTGCAAGCTCTGGGCTGCACTTGCTCAAAGCGGAAAGTCTGGCTGCCATATGTTTCCATTTTGTGTACAACTTATAATTACTAAATGTCGTAGATAAAACTGATGGCAGTTCACTGTCAAAGCATTGGCATTGATAGTCCAGAGCGCATATGGCAACAGACTCGTAGCTAAATCGGAGTATATTTAATAAAACTCAGAATGACTGGCTATAGTCGAGTGAGAAAAGTTCGACGAACTTAAGGTAAGTCTCAGACATCTGGAGTTGGAATTGGATATCCCAGAATACGTCACCAGGGAAATATGATTATGGGCAGAGGCCTATGAATTGGTTTTATAATTTAAAAACAATAAGAAAAAAATGCATTATAAATAAAACAATGACAAAGTTAATGAAACAATGAATTTATATATTAACATTTAGCTATGGCTGCCCCCCAACTGTAACTTTAGTTTATAACTTTAAGCTAACAGAATGTAAATAAATAAATAAATAAATAAATATATTAACATTAATAGGTGTTTTTTTTATAAACATTAGCCTAAATCAGAATATGTTTTCATCATAAATAAAACAAAGGAATGATATATCTCAATTTCAATATAACACCCATATTTTTGTAAATTTTTTGTTTTGTTTTCTATAAATTTTAGCTCAAATTCTCAATAAAGAAGGAATATCATAAGTATAACAAAGGGAATGATATTCCCTAATGTTCAAATCACACCCATATTTTTATACAATATTTGCTATAAAGTTTACTTTGTCTAGATCTTATCTTGATTGATGGTATTCCCCAGTTTTATGTCTTTATATCACTTTGCATTAAAATTAGGCTACAGTTTACTCTTATACAATTTTCCTTCGATTTAGCGCAGCCCAAAAGTATGCCAAGCTTTTTAATTCAAGCCTCTCAAACCTCTAAAGCCGTTGCGAGCCTGTCAAACCCTCTTTGCTAAAGTTTTCACACTTTTTGTTTCAGTTTATAAAATGTTAAATATATATGTATATCAGCTTTTCTACGCTGTAGTTGCCAGTAATAAATGGCTTTGCCCTATGGCCCCCAGTCCCCCGACATAGACGTTCTCATTGTGGGAGCGGGTCTCTCGGGCCTGGCCTCGGCCCTTAAGATCCTCACCATTGAGAGCTCCATGAAGCTGAGGATTATCGAGGCGAGCGACGAGCTGGGCGGTCAGCTGGGTGAGAATGGAGTCCGATTCGTGGACAGGGAGCAGCTTGAAATGCTCTCGGTTCTGGCCAGCGTGGAGATGATGCCGCGGCGCCGGAGTAGAAACAGCGAAAGTCTGAGTAGGTGCTGGGATCTGGACCAAGGACTAACCTCTGTGCCGGCCAAATTCGAGCTGGAGCGGTACATCAATATGTTGGAGCTGCGGATGAACAAGTTTCGTTCGAAGATATTCAGGTGGGTTTAGGGAAGTAATAATAATATTAAAATATTAATATAATAATAAGCAGCCCCCGGGAACGGGTGTCGAATATGGAGCTGCATATCTGCCAACATTTGTTCTTCAACAAGTCGCGAAATTTCATGCTAAACCTGGTGGAAGTTGTATGTGGCGTTCCAGCCAACGAAGTGGTCTACGATGTGTTCATGTCCTTGTGCAGCTCCTGCGGCGGTCTCAAGATGATAATCGATTTGTAAGGGGTAGTATTATTATAAATTTTTTTATTGAATTTTTAACTTGGGGTAAAATATTGATATAACGATAATTTATCGCTATTTTATGCGAAAGTTGATAAACATATTTCAATATTTTAACAGGAAGTTATATGAAGGGGTAGAATTATACATTTTTTTATTGATTTATTAACTTAGAAAAAAAATATTGTGATATTGATACTGTATCGATATTTTACGAGAAAGTTGATATACATATTTCGATATATTAACAGGAAGTTATTGGAATGTACGAATGTTAATCGATATGCTGTTGTATATATCGAAGTAGTATAAGCGTTAAAAGGGATAATAACGCTTATAAATCATGTTTATAATATTTTTCGATAATATTGCTATTTTTCCAAATTTTAAAAATTAAAATATTAATGTTTAAAATAACGAAATATTCGATATGATATCGAACTTAATATTTTTCCCAATTTATCTTATTGTACTTTTCTGCTCAATATTACAATTAGATATTATAAGTAATATTATTTCAATTCTTAGGGCAATACTCAACCGGATATAAGATTTTTATAGTATTATGCAGATAGGCTTAAATTATTCTGATATATATTTTGTGTAATTACTAGGCTTTTGAATTAAAATTCCTGTTTTTAATTACCATTAATTAACCAAATTTGAGATTTTGCCAATTTAATGTTTGGGTTGCATGATGAATTATTAATATTTTATAATATTTGCTTGTTTTTTTCACTTTTTTTCTGTTGTCATAAGACTACGACCTTGAAACCCCTTTCACCAAAACTCTGTCACGTGTTTTTAATAATTAAGTAATTACAATTTAAATAATCTTATTTTCCGATTTGGAGAGCATGCCTAAAAGTCTGGACCAATTGAGCTAATGATTTATAACTCATCTACAAATAGCTATATTTAATAGATCTGGCGCGTGTTCCTTGAGCTAAGATTAATAGGTTCATAATAAAAGTAACGAATGTTTAAACAGAATTATTAAACTCACGTTTCTCATTACAACGCTGTTTTTGTTTCTATTTAAAGTGAAATATTAGGTGTGATTGATTGGCAGCCAAAAGCAGTGTAAACAGCCACCCTTCAAAAGCTATTAAATATTACTTTCACCCCCGCAGCTACTTCACCTATCCGAGCAGCTTCTACGAGGTCTCCACGAAAACGCTAATCGATAAAATTCTGGATCAGATTCCGTTCACCGCCATCACCCTCAACAGCAGAGCCGTGAAGTTGGAGCACTTTAAGAACTACGTGCAGGTCACGGATGCGGAGGGCATCAAGCATACGGCCCAGGCCGTGATCCTGGCCATACCCTGGAACAAGGTTCAGAAGCTGCAATTCGATCCGCCCATTCCGGAGGACTTCCTGCCACCGGTGGCCCCGAAGGCTGGACAGACGCCACTTCGCCAAATCACTCAGTTCCGGCTGCGATATGACAAGTCCCCGTGGACCGAGCTGGGCTACTCCGGGAACTTTCTTAGCTCCGAGCCGCTGATCAGTGCCCACGAGTGCGGCAAGTCCACCATCGATGGCTACATGCTGCACTTGCCGGAGGACAAGGAGGATGTTATGGGTGTGGTGCTGGACCAGCTGGCGGATCAGTTCGGGGAGGAGATGCGCCAGCCCCTGGAGTGCCGTTGCTGCACCGACGAGCTCAACGTGGTGCTGCACAAGCCGCAGGTGAGGCCCTGGTTCCGGATCATCTGGTCCAGCTCCTCGGCCGTGGGCACTACCTACCGCAGCCTCATTGGCGGAGCGGTGGAGAGTGGCGTCCGGGCGGCGGTGAATGCTCTGTTTGTGGTTAGGCCCCAGATGGTCAGCTGGAAGGACATGCCCGAGGAGCGGAAGAAGAGCCGCCAGGAAGAGAGTGACACCGGACGTCTCAGGGGACTGCTCAGCCGGTTTAATCTCTACAATGTCACCTTCTACAGTCTGTTTGTGGTGGGCACCATCGGCCTGCTCAACTTTGGCTACGAACGCCTGTCCTAGACGTCTTTAGAAATTAAAGTGTCCCCTTGACCTTGTCACCCACGGTTTAGCTTTAGCCTTTGAATCGGGCTTAGTGACGGGCTTAGAGTGCGGCTTAGACTGCGGCTTAGTCTAGGGCTTAGTCTAGGGCTTAGTCTGTGGCTTAATCTCGCTGTCGGCCGAGTGCTTCGTCTTAAATGCGCTCTCATTGAATTTAGTTTGAGTTTAGCAACGCCTGGATTTTTGTACAAAATTCGAGCACAATTCCCAGCTCGTTTCGTCGGCAATCATTCACTTAAGTTTCGCCAACGCCTGGCCAGCAGCTAAATTGTGCTGTCTTTATAAATTTGAATTATTATTTAAGAGGTTTTTCCTCGGCTGTGTGGGGGGTAAGGTATCGAGAGGAATTTTGATGCACAATTAAGTGGCATTATAATACAGATATTTACGGGTGAAGTAAAGCTTCAAATTTGCAGGAGAAGAATGTAAGCAATTCTTTAAATATTATATAAATCAAAAAGTATATTTAATAACCAAAAAGAAGTGTATCTTTTAATTCAAATAGTTGTGTTGACTATAGTTCATCAGTGGCACTTAGTAACTTTTAAAGCTAACTATTGATATAAAATAAAGTTACCTTGTAAATTAGAGCAATAGCTTCTGTGACCTTCTGCTCGTCTTAGTAACTTTATTTATTATTAACCTTTGTATTGTATTTATATTTCTTCCTGTGCACTTTTTTTCTGAACTATTTCTGAATTGCTTAAATTGCCTTGCATATAAATATCTTTCCTTGACAAAGCCTTATCACATTATAAAGAACTCGTAAGTGATTATGTAAATAAGATGCTTATTATTAGATTAGCACTCGTTGGATTGTCCAGTTTGGAGGCTTGAAAGGAAGCAAGATAAATAATACTTTCCATAAGAACATCTAACGAATTATATACTACAGAACCGTTAGATAAATAGTTGAATCAAAATAATTCAAAAAGACCAACCCAGAAAAACCAACCACAATCGAATGGCTAATAGAAGGCACGCCCATGTGCATCACAGCATGCGAGCTGTATATTGAGCTCTAATTACGGCTTAAACCGAGTGGCTAAAACCGTTAATACTACAACAGTGCGAATTTCACAGATGAATAGAATGAGCAGGATGGGAACTGAATCTATATACTATTTAGAGTTGAACAATCACGAATTAGAATGCGGTAACAGAGAAAACCATAATTGGAATATATGCGGAATCCCAGCCCATAACTGCCCAAGGTCATTCTATATCTATCTTTATCCGCAGGGTTACTGCTTACGTCGATCAATTAATCAATCAAGCATCATTCAGTTCAATTGGTCTTAGCCAGGCCCGATGAGGACCCTCGATAACAGAGGTTAACCCTAATCGAATCAGAGACAGACGATAAGGTCGCTGCGTAGAAATCTGGTTCGATCGCAGAGTTCTGGTTCGAGTTGGTTCGAATGTTAACTCTATATATTCCCAGTTTCATTCATTCACAAAAATCAGCTGCTTGGCGAGAACATCACAATATGAGACGGCAGTTTTTCAACATTGTATATAGAGAAACAACTGTTCATTCAGAAAGACGCTCTCTTCATGATCGCTCTTTGGTAATTTTCGAACGGCGCAACTCGAAAATGAAATTGTAAACAATACCCACAGACTGGGAAATGGGGGGATTCGTAATGAAATACAGAGACAACGGAATTAAGCGGCCTGTTAATGTAAATATATCATGGGTTTCCGCTGGTACTCCCATACCAACCAACGTGAGTGTAATGGAATGTAAGGGATCGGATCGAGTAGAGAGCGGGTCGGCCTGCACCATATGTTCAAGTGTTCGTCGTCCGATTCGGGAGTGTATTTAAATATTTTCCTGTTGTTTGACGCATTTGTAATGAGCAGCAGAGGAGACACTGCGAAGAGGCCACGATATTGGTAATTTACTGTAATAAATACAGAAATTGTAGGGTGTTTACTAGGGGAGATATGCACATATGGAAATTTAAAGTGAATTTGTTTTATAGAGTTATGTAAAGAAAACTAAAACTATTAAAAATATCCTTTAAGTTTTATTATATTAAATTGATGTACATAAAATGTATACACTAAAAATAAAATCTACTTTCAAGATCTTGTGCATTCTTAGATTAATATCTTAATATAAGACTAAAAATCTTAATACAAGTCTTAAAATTCTGGAATTACGAGATTTTAAGCTTCATTTAATACCAAAACAACTTAAAAAAGAGCAAGAAAATCTCAAAATAGGACCAAATTATTCTTGCGCTACTTTCGTAACCAAAAGTCTTGAAAATTGACCAAAAGTCTTGAACTTGTTGATCAGTGTACGTTTATTTTTCTGGTAAGTTTGTTTTTAAATAATAATAAGAATCTCCTGAGAATATACTTACGAAAACTATTAAATTTAAGAGTACTAAATACTATTAAAGATTTATAAACCTTTCCCGCTATTCCATTTCCGGTCCCTAAGCTCAGTCAAATGTCATATTCCTCGTACCCTAAAAAATAAGGGAATTATTTTTAAAAATATATTTCCAGTCTTTGTTCTAATAAAATAAATAAAAAGAACAAATGCTGAAATATTTGAAATGCGTTCTTTGTTTTAAAAATACATTTTTGTTTACCAATTCTTTTTGGATTATGACTGAAAGGTAATTTGTCCAAATTTAATTTTTATGCATTTTACAAATTAAATTTGAACAATTTTTGTTTCAGTTACAATTAATTTAAGGGGGTCATCCCATGTGACGAAAAAAAAAAATCGAAATTTTTTTTTCCAATTAATATTATCTATAACTTATGAAGAATATGTGGTTAAAAAGATTTTTTGATATTCGATGTCATATGAAAGTTATAGCGCTGTGAAAGTATGCCCTTTAGTGCAGCTTACTCCTGGAATAATTATTTCTTTTGCGTTTTTCTCAAAACTGTGTTTTTCGAACTGATCTCCATCCTAACTCAAAAACGGATGGACCGAATGACTTGAAATTTTTAGGGAATGTTAAACACACGTAAATGCATGGAATGAACTACGATCATTAAAAAATATTAAAAACTTATATTTTTTTTTAGCAAAAAACAAAAAAAAAATTGGCAAAAAACGCAACTTTTTTTTCAAATGTCTGTCAAAAATTCAATTTTTTATATATTCATTTGATTGTAGTTCATACCGTGCATTTTGGCTTGCAAATTAAAATGCCGTTTAGTACTTTGATTTCCGATAAGCCAATCGGCCGGAATCGTGGAGATACTAAGGGTACCTTTTTTTAAGGCGAGGGTGTTCAGAACGCTGTAACTCTAGTTCTACTCAATATATTTTTACCCAAAATTTATATTCATATAGTCGAAATATATGTTTATAAGTGACAAAAAAATGAAGACTCTATCTTTTCACTGGACGAAGAAAATAAATTCTAAAAAACCCCTTAAAAACAGGCCGTCACATGGGATGACCCCCTTAATGAAGTTAATAATTAAATCGAATTCTAGCCCAATTATTTGCTGGAACCATAATCACCTTAAACCATTAAATATACTTTATTTTTCGCGCACTAATTTTTGATTCTTAAACGACAGCTGCTTCAATAACAATACAAAAAAAATATATTTCGTAATTGTTCTTCAAATGATTCAATTACGTGGAGCATACTCATAAAATCAGTGCTTTCCTTTGGCCATTCGTAGAGTGCGCACTTTTTTCGGCCTGACATTCGCCATAGGAATCTCTCTTCGGACGCTCTATGACTGAATTTAATTTTTTATTCCATTTTATTTTATTGCTAATGCTTGCACTCG
Organism: Drosophila watanabei; assembly: GCA_008042575.1. Lineage (NCBI taxonomy): Eukaryota > Metazoa > Arthropoda > Insecta > Diptera > Drosophilidae > Drosophila > Drosophila watanabei. Next base: position 275,735 of record VNJS01014961.1, read on the forward strand.
AATCCAAAAAGAACACAACATAATGTGTGCTCGAGGAGAGCCGAGCGATCCCGAGTGAATCACGGATACGGGACTGAGACGGAGACGGAGACTGAGGCACTGACCGAGTGCGATGTTAGTACCGCCTCCCCCCGACCAAGTCCCCCCCAGATCCCCCCCCATCATACGCTCCCAATGGAAGCGCGTACAAAACGGCGCGATCGGCCTCCCGTGGGCTTAGTTTGTGAGACGCTTCCGAAGCGACAAGTAGTTGATAGCAACATCGGCGGCTAGCACCGGCGGACAGACACCAAAACGCAGCAACTGCAACACGCGTTGCAGCAGAAAAAGCAAAGAAAATATATATAAAAAAAACGAAATAAATAAAAATAATAGTAAGAAAAAACAAGCGAGGGAGAGGCCCCGAAAATATTTCATTTATTTTCATGTTTATTTTGACTTGAGGGATACTTTTTTCGAAAACAACAACGGCGGCCGAATGCTGAAAACAAGAGGAACCACCAAAAGAAAAAACGTGTCGCGTATGTCAAAACCCGAGGCGCTCCCATGTGCTGTGCTGCATTAACAATTGAAAGAAAATAACATCAAGAAATGGGAGAATAGAACCCGTCGATAGGTAAACACACATATCCCCCAGCACAGCCGAAAATATTGCAGCGAGGCAAAGTGAAAGTGAATATAGTCGAGGAACGACCACATATATCGAGCGATCGTCGCCGTGCCTTATCTGCTCCCCACGGAGTGAATGCACTCCTCGCCGTCTCAAAAGGTGCCTAAGCTCGATTTGAACCCAAAAACCGCCGAGTTCTTGGTACAAAAATAGATTGGCGGACGAGGGAATCCAAGTTCAGTGTCGAGAAACGAACTGAATCTGCGCAATCCGACAGATACGATCGAAATCCGCAAGTAGCTGTGATATTGCACTCGCAAACATGACCCAGTCGAAGGACAATCCGGAGAAGAGCCGCGAGCTCATCACCGAGGACAGCATGAAGGATATGCTAACCAAGCAGCTGGAGATCGTAGGGAGTGGCGGAGCCTATGTCTGGTAAGTGCACTGAGAAGAAAAATAAGGAGAGGATTAAGAGAGCAGGAATTTGTAAAATTGAATTTTTAAGTTAAATATTTTCGTTACTTGTAAGTTTATTTTTGGGTAAATATCTGACAACTGACAAGACAAATAGTGGCTTACTTTGAGTAAATGAAAGTGAACCTCATTAATTATAAATTAAACATTATAATATGGTCGAATTTTCAAGTAAACTTCTGCAAAATTCTTCTACAAAATTGAATTGTATTTCTTTATAAATTTCTTATTTTTATGACTTTAATTCTCAGCATCTGTTTTAATTCTTAATCTTAATTCGAAAGCCCTCTAATCTTATTATTGTTGGCTATAAAATTTGTTTCCAAGAAAAGAAAGTAAATTTTAAGAAGTCCATGATTAACAGATGATTCTATGATTCTATGATTAACTTTCTTTATACACGAAACAGTCTGTAATTACAGTTCCCAACTGATTCCATATAATCAAATGACAACTGTGTTTAGGGAGGGTCATGATAATTGGAGAAAAGTATGGTCATTAAAGGTCATATAGTAATGGTGGTTAGCTGTGATTTTATAAACAGTTCCTGGCAATTAATTATACCCATTAAGTGTTAACCAGTTCCGACTAGAATTAATTTATACACACTAACTAATTATGTTATTTAAATCGTTTGAGAAATAGTCGTGGTTTTTGAAAGTTTTTGTTTCCGAAAAATGGTCCCTGATCTACATTAATTCGGTTTGCAAACTCTTTTTTATGGGGGCACATTGAAGGAATCATATTTCTGGCATAATGCCGAGGAAGCACCTTTTTAGCTCGGCTCGAATCACGTTCCACTTGACCCACATCACAGTGAATGCACCGCACGGGCCTCTGAAAGGTTGAGTCTTTGGAAATTGTTGTTGACATTAGTCAGGCGGCGGCTGCCGAGAGTTGCGATTGCGTTGAAACTACACTTTTAATTGGTTTTTTCGCTTGACTGAGCTCGTGATTTGTTAAAGAACTAAGTTAGTAAGCCATGAACTATTCACATAATTTCCAACTAAAAGCAATTAGGTTTTTTATCCGCTTCCGATAAGGCGAGGTCTTCCTGGTGTTAATTTTAGGCACGGATCGCGGGGACTCATCCCTCCGATCACAGGGCAATGGTCAATCGATTTAAATATAGAATGGAAATCTGGTCATATCAGCAATACATTTCCATTAAGCTCAATCCGAGCTGATAACAAGCTTGTGAATTGAAATCGGGCGATGTGGGATCGCGAGTACCGGTTCCATTACCCAGATCGTGATCGAAATCGGCCGTGTAATGGATCCTTTGCGTTCACTATCTTTGATCTCTTATTGGAGGACAACTGCTCTGGACGTCGTTCAACTGACTCACACTGGAGGAAGTCCTAAAAAATGCGATTATAAGCCGAGTATGTGGTGTGGTGTGGGAGTGACTTGAATTTCAATCAACTTTTTCGCGGAACTCTACGTGTTTGGGGTTTGAGGGAGTCACGTGAAAAAGTCGGATATGTAAATATTGCGCGTTGCGTTCCGGTTGCCCGATTTGTTTAATGATTAACGACAACAAAAAATATGCTGCTGCTCTCTGCGAATCTTTAACTGCCATTAAGTGATTATGTGATCGGCGTACATAATCCGGAGCCGAATCCGAACAACCTTCGCAGCTTTGTTTTTACACCGATGTTTTGATCGGTGTTATTATTATTATTTGCATTCCCAAAAGGCAGAAAGCAGTTAGCCAAGCGGTGTCAATGTGCGAACGAGTTGGGAGTTGCGTGCCTGTAAACAATTTGTCCGGATGCGAGATAGAGAGTATTTGCGAAAAACAAAAACCCAATTAGCAGCTAAACTAGCTAATAAGTTATTACAACTATTTCCCAGGGCCATCTTCTTCCTGTGCGTCACTCCTAATATACTGAACGGCTTCCATGTCTCCTCCTACACCCTGCTGGGCCACCTGCCCGACGATCAGTGGTGCGGCATACCCGACCTGAAGGACACCAACTGGACTCTGGCCCAGAAGCGGGAGATAGCAGCTCATGGTTTGGACTCGGGTGGATGCACGGTGTGGGACTGGGACTACCAGCATTTGGCCAAAATGTCCTACGAGGCGGCCCTCAACTACACCGGTCACAAGTTGGAGAGCGCTCAACCGGCGGAGGTGTCCTGCAAGGTGAAGGGTCGCTACGAGTACGCCAATCCGGAGAGCACCTTCGTCTCCGACTGGGATCTTACCTGCGAGCAGAGCATCCAGCGCACCTCCGCCCAGGTGTCCATATCGCTGGGCAAGTTCTGTGGCTCCTTTACCTTTGGCATTTTGGCTGACAAGTGAGTTTATAGAAGGGATTTGATTCTTGGAATCTGTAGAATTTATTTGTGATTTGTATCCTTGCAGATTTGGCCGAAAAACATCGTTTAGTCTGGGTGCTCTCTTCTTCATCGTAGGCAGTTTCTTTTGCACCTTCTCCCCCTGGTACAGTCTCTTTCTGGCTGGACGCTTTCTCCTGGGAGCGGCTTCTTCGGGACTTTTTTATCCTGCTTTTACAATGAGTAAGTCCTAGAGCTCAACTTTGCTTTGTTTATAAATTTTCTACATTATTTTTATACATTTTTAATTGATTTTTATTTAATTAGTTGTGGAAAACATTTGCCTTAAGCATCGCTCTTGGATGTCAATAGCTTTCTCCGCTTCTTATCCTGTGGGCATGATTATCCTGGCAATTATTGGCTACTTTATCCAGCCCTGGCGACATCTGCAATTGGCGCTGACCATTCCCTCGCTTCTGCTTCTATTGAACTGCTAGTAAGTGGAGTTTCTTTAAGCCTCTAATCCTTGCTTTAAAATACCAATTAATCCTGTCTAGCCTAATGAATGAGTCACCCCGCTGGTTGATCACGAACCGGCGCTACGATCGCGTCTACAAGATTCTCTTCAGACAGCCGAGTCACTACCAGGTCCAGCCAGCGGCTGCAGTCGTCGCTCCCGTCGTCACCGATAAGAAGTCGGTGAGTGCAAAGTTCCAAGAACATTTGTGTTTTGTGGTTGCCAAGCTGGCCAGGAACTCATTGAAATATGTTTTTACCATTGCAGCTGGAGCCGCAGGGTAGCTTCTCGCTGGGTGAGAGGCTCAAGAATGGTCCTCTGAAGTCCATCATTGAGCTGTTCGCCAATCCCAATGTGCGCAAGCTGATCTTCACCTCCTACTTCATGTTCTGCGTCACCTCGCTGAGTTACTATGTGACGGGTGAGTTGTCCTCGGAGTTTCCACGCAAAAACTTATTCTAATTTTAAAACCAATATTTCCCTCCAGCTCTGAATGCCGCTAATATGTCGGTGTCACGGTACTTGTACATCATAGGCACTGGCCTGGTGGACATACCCTCGTACCTGGTGCCGGTGATCATGCTCCGCTACACGGGTCGTCGCATCACCACCATGTTCTTGTTCCTGTGGACGGGCGTGTCCCTGCTGCTCGTTCTAGCTGTTCCCGCTGGCAGCACCACCTGGATTGTGGCTTTCGCCATGCTGGGACGCTTCGGCATTAGTGCCACCTACTCGGTGGTTACCTTGTATACAGCGGAGCTCTATCCCACCGAGATCCGCAACTCGGCGCTGGGAACCTGCTCGACCTTCGCCCACGTGGGCTCCATTTCGGCTCCGTTTGTGGTCGACATCCTGGGAGCCCTTGGGTGGTACATTCCAACCACGATCTGCGGCTGCTGCGTTCTAGTAGCTGGCCTGCTGACCCTCACGCTTCCGGAGACTGGAACGGGCAAGCTGTCCGACAAAGTGGAGGACACCCCGGCCGCTGTTCCAGCGGAGGAGGCGGACAAGAAGTGATGAAAAAAAGGCTTCCTTGCAACTAGGTTAAGTACCATTTTCACGACTTGATTTATGGGTAGTTTTTGAGATTAATTCTACATCCTTTTAAGGAAGTTTAAAGATTAAAAAATCTGGCAAAAATCTTGACTAAATCAAGTCGTGTAAATGGTTTCATAGTTAGTCTAGTTTTAACTCTAGATATATTGTAACCTTCAGTACTCTAGCCTCTAAGTTCGTTGTTAGTCCGTGCTATTCCTGCATTATTTAAGTATATATTGATAACTGTTTTTTCTGTTTGATATCGCATAAAGAAGTCGACTATTTATACGTGATCGCCAGAGATCTAGGACTGCATGAGCAGCTGCACCCAATCGTAGTAGGGTCGGGTCACCGTATAGATGCTGGGCATGCCCTGGATGCCGCAAGTGAGGCCGTGGGACACAAGGCCATAGATATAGTCCCTGCCACCATATGGACAGATCAGCGGACCTCTAATAAAGCGAAATATTTAGTTAAAATTTTTAAAGACTTTCGACGGAAGCTCACCCAGAATCGCCCTGACACGAGTCCTGATTGTTGCCCAAAGCACACACCGTATTTGCTCCGTTCTGCGGGGCCCAGATATGTCCTATGATATCCCGGCACTTCTGGTTGCCAATCACTTGAACCTCCGCCTCAAAAAGTTGCTTCTGCGAGGGTCCTGCATGACGGGTGGCTCCATAGCCAATAATTCGGCAGGATTCTGGGGAATTCAGAGAGTAATTGGTGTTTTATTGGGTTGTGAGTGGATGGGATATACCATTCCGATCTGGTTGCATTCCTTGTGGCGGCAGTTGGGCGAATTGCAGGTCCCTGTTGAGATAACTCCAGTAGCGACGTTTCATATACAACAGAGCTATGTCATTCCTAAAGTTGGATCTGTAATGAAATATATATTTAAGCGTACTACCTGAAACTCAACGACAAAGTAAGCAGAATTTTATAAAAATATTAAGAATACAAAACATTAAATAAAAACTTTAATTTCTTTCTATCATTTGACATTGATAGTTTATTCTCTTTCTCTTTTTTTTGGAGTATTAAACTTGACTTGGTTACTCACGGCTGGAAGTAAATATACTCGGCGCTTTCCAGACTATATGGTTCGAGTTGGCCGATGTTTTCGATATTCTCATAGCCAATAAACGCTGCGATATTGTGAATGTTCCTAGACATAGATAGTTACCAGACATTAGAGTGTTGAAAAAGCTTCACTGGACTTACTTTCTCCAGACACAGTGAGCTGCAGACAGGATCCAGCGATCGCTGATCAGACTGCCGCCGCAGAAGTGCCGATACGAATATCCTCTCGTGCCATTTCCCCTTATTACGTCCTGGAGTGAGACCATGAACGGGTATTTACTTGGACTACCTTTAAAATGAAATCCATTTTATTTATACTGTTCATAGAAATCTTGTTTAAGATGTACTGCCCACGGTTGACACGATCCTGCCTCCGACAATGGGAACCGCCTGACCGGAGGACATAAAGCCCAAGCACAGCGGTAATATCCATCCCCAGGGGCTGAGATCTAAGGCTGCCTTCATGGTTGAGCTTTGAAAAGACACTGAGATATGACCGTCAGCAGGTTGCTAATAGAGAAAAGCCACTGAGCAAATACACGTATAAAGAAGCATTCTCCCGCGGACTGAAACAAGAGGCCAAGCTGTGCAAATATTTCCAACTCCAATGCGTTCGAGTTGGTAAATTGTTTTCAAATCTCAACGCGCCGGCGTCAGCAAGAGCAATGTACGTATTCAATTTGCATGGTTTACATATTTGGGCATAATGTTTGCCCTAGATTTTAGTATAAATCTTTATGTGGTTAGCACTTCTTGAAATATTAATAATTTAATTAAAAGTAACGTGCACTGTGTATTTTTTGACTATGTGGCAACACTGCGAGTTCGAAATTGCGATAACAAATCGAATTTAATGGTATTATTCTACAAATGGGTTTTATTTTGCAACTGGAGTTCTGGTATATTTCAGTAATCAAGTTTGTTCTAATTAGAAGAGTTGATCAAATTTTTCAAATTAAAAAATTGTAATAATATATATTAGGAGTAAGTAAATTAAGTAAAATGTAATCTAACAACTTTTTAAACAAATTTATTCATTTAATTAAATCATTTTATTTTGCAACTGGTACTTTGGTATATTTCAGTATCCAACTTTATTCAAATTGGAAGATTTGTCCAACCCGTTTGTGCATTTTTACAAAATATAAAAATGGGAAATAATATTAATTAGGAGTTATTTAAAAGAAGTAAAATGTTAGCTAACAACTTTTAAAACAAATTTATTTAATTATTTTTTTTTTAACAGTATATTTCTTCAAGAAAAGAAAGGAGTATTTTTCAGTATAATTCAAATGTGGTATCTTCCCGTGTTTAGCCAGCGGTCACACTGTTGAAAACCTGCAATATTAGCAACAATTGCAAACATTTGTCTCTTTATTAACTTGCAGCAATAAAAGAGCGACTCCAGGCACTTCCAGGCCACCCAAGGTTTCTCTACTCCAAGCTAATAAGGTAAGTGCGTGAGCAGGCCATGCCTAGTTCCCACAGTCCAGTCACTTTCCGTATACGGGGCTGGTGCTGGTGCTGGAAAAGGCAAGGCCAGCTGCCTAAAAGTTGTGAGGCGCCAGCCGTCACCATGATTGCCCTCAACCAAATGCATCGGGGGCTGCAGAGCGAGATTATTCACGCGGCGATGGGCTTTTTCAGAGGCATCATGTCCCAGGGCGGCGGCGGCGGCAGTGGCACTCCGGCGGGCGGCAATCCCACGGCGCTCCAGGGCGGGGGCGTGGTCTTCAGTAAGGTCTTCATCCAACGCGATTACAGCGAGGGCACCTCCGTGAAGTTTCACACGCGGTTACCTGCGGAGCTGGACGGAATGGTAAGTTTAAATACATAATTTTTTTGTCTTAATCTTAATGCTTACAATCCCCAAACACAGATCGAGCGACACGTCTTCGAGGCCACCATTAACAGGCTAAATGAATTCTATGCCGAGGCTGAGGAGGGATCATGCGGCACCTATTGCGAGGGCTGCATTGGCTGCATAACAGCCTACTTGATCTACATGTGCTCCGAAACGCACTACGAAAAGGTGCGTCATCCTTGTGAATACCTAAAAGTGCGGTCGAAATAATAGGTCCTCTAACAAAGTCTAACAAATTCTATGTGTTAAGAGTATGTGTTTATATCGGTAATCAAAAGTCGTTGACCTTTAATCGAACAGCAACGTTAAAGATATCTTTGTACGTTTGTACTTTACTGAAGGTTATTACTTTGCAACATAAGTTTGTTTCTTTTTACGAAGAAGTCTTGCTGCTATTATTTCGACCTTTACTGAAATTTATCTGAATAAATTCCCAATTAATTTTAATCTTTTATCAACAGACCCTTCGCAAAATATCCAAATTTGTGGCTTCCCAAAACGAACGCATTTACAACCCAAAGGGTTTGCAGTTGATCGATCCGACATATCGGGGTCTTCGCGTCATAGAGATTACAATATTCGATCGTCCGGGGCGAACGTGACTTCCGCTCTCCCATTCGGCCAACGAGTTTTTCATGTGAGGATCAACCAGCAGCCACAGTCGCATCAACAGGACGAGCATAAGGATTAGAATGAGGATGAGGATAAGGAAGAAGTGCGTTTCAGCAAATATCAAGCAAAAGTCAGCGCCATTGTGTGTGTTTCCAAAAAAAGAGTTAAGAAGATAAAAAGAAAACCAACAAAGCTGTGGAATCAGCTAAAGCTTTATAACTATATAACCATATATGTGACTAGTGTACGAGGTCCTGCGTGGAGATAATTGCCTTACGAACATCCGTATAAATTGCAGCTTGGCGGCGGCAGCGGCCTGAGCGTGTTCCGGGGGCATGCGACTTAGTCAGCGGTGTGCTGGGAGCACACCGTCTCCGCTGCAGCCACGTACGATATGCTAGATTAGCCGTTAATAATTAGCCAAGGCAAAAATACGGCCAGTTAGTTAGTATTTATGCATTATCAGGCATATTAGTACGTAGTCATGTAAGTGAAAAGCTACCGAAACTGCATTTTGAGCCGAGGCGAGCATCAACATATACACACATTCGCATATGTTACCATTGTTTCAGCGATAATTGATTGATTTTCTAATTAAAACAAAAATTGTATACATCTTGATTGTACGTAGTCGTTACTAACAATTCGCTTGTAAATCGTTTTCATTTACATAAACGCATAGTTTTGGGCATACGCATAAAAAAACTCTTACCGATTTCAACCAGCGCCAAATGAACTTACCCATTAAACAAGTGAAGAATTGTTCGATTTTTAATATAAATAAGCAACATTGATTAACATAGTTGTCTATCTTATAAGGAAAAATATATATTGCCGTCATATAAACGAAGCCTACAAACAGTTGTTTTTGTCTATAGAGTAAACACGAGTCTTGTTTTTTGTGCAAAATTAGTTTTGCAGATTTCTCATTGTCTTTTTTTATTTACTCATCTCGATTTGGGTTCTTTCCATTCAAGTTTAGGTCGTTTTTTGGTATATAAAGAGGCTCTAAAGGCCTGACTATAACAGTTGCTTTTGTTTAACACGAGAAAAATGAAGCTGGTAACCTATCTTTTGGCCATTGTCCTGTTCGCTGGTTTCTTTCTGCTCCAGCCAGCCTCTGGCCAGACCAACGACACCACCACAGAAGCCACTACGACAACGACCACGACCACAACAACTGCCACGCCCAAAACTGTGCACAGGAAGCATTTTACGGCTAGGAATATTCACTACAAAATCGTACGAAGGATCCATGTGAACAAGTCGGGATGAAATTGACTAAATAAAGGATATTCTAGCAAGGCATATGAAAAACAAAAATAAATATTGAATTAAAATAAATTTGTACTTTAAACTTTAAGTGGAGGAAATTTATATAACTTTTAGACCAAACTTCATTATTTGCTTAGCTTATTTTTAAGTTCTTTGTCAAGTTCAGGGAAATAAAGCCACACATGTGCCGTGTGACTGTGCACAGTAAATACTTCACAAATGTGATACAGGCATGAGAATATATCAAAGTGTAAATTTACTGTCCACAGGATGGCTCTAAAATGATAGAAAATATGCTTTTCAATTGCACATTTCAGTGATTTGCTATAAATTTGCAAAGAACTCATTAATATTTCACTAAATGTAAAATATAACATAAATGTCTCGTTTCTCGCACGATTAAAAACACACAATTTCTTCGATTTGCTATTTGTATATTTTTTTTTATAGAACTTTTAAAGCAACAAATTCATACTGTCTTTGCTCTCAATTACATGGCTATACCAACAGCTCAATCCGGTGGATTTCTCATTCGCATTCTCAATCTCAATCTCGTTCCTCAACGCACCAACAAAACGTTTAACAATAAATAATAATAATCCGGTTTCCAGGGGTCCAAAGCTACCTCCATTCCACTTCAGTCATCGTATCCATTATCCTTTATGCCACCAGATTACTTCCCGGCATCGTTCATGTTCTTGGGCAGACTCAGCAGCGAGTTGATGAGCTCCGAGTTGCGCTTCCTAATGGGTATCGGTTCGCCCAGCGAGTTCTCCAGGATCAGCGGATACCGACAGAGGGTGGCCACCTGTCCCGGCGAGAACTGTCCCATGGTGTTGAACCAGTCCAGCAGGTCGCGGTTGTATTCCTTGCGCACGTATCGCTCCTCATCGGGCATGGCCATGGCACCGGTGGATCCGCACCGGGAAAAGATGGCCAAAAGCACCAGGACCAGGGCGAAAGTTAGGCGAGCCATTTGTCGGAGAAGCACTCGGGAACAGAGCACGGAACACCTGCAGCAGGGACTTGTGAATGAACGATTGCCGGTCAACCTACGGACTTATATAGCAACTCCGGACGGGGCGACTTAGGTAAATCCCAGCGGGAGGCAGCGTTAACCACGCAACCCGGCGGCGTCAGTATCGGTGTCAGCGGCAGGACGAGTACATGTCACCGCCAGTCCTCCACCGATGCCTGGCAAATAGGAGAGTCGAGTTCGAACCACGCAAATATTTGATTATGCAGTGTTTTATGTGCCAACATGCAGCCAGGCGGGAACCAAATCCAGTTCGGTTTCAGGGTTATTTATCCAGGAGGAAGCCCTCAACATACACAATGAGAAACCTCCTTTTAGGAACCACATTAAGATTGATTCCTTCTTTACCGAAAATCTATAAATCTCCCAATAAAGAATGGTAATATCAATATTCTCCGTTGAAGTAACTTCATTGTCAATTTCCCAATTGATTTATAATTAAAAATAACCCCAAATTTTCTCCCAGTGCAAGCATGCGATTAATTTTAGAACAAGAGTCGTAAAAATAAAACCCCAGTATTTAATATCTAATTTAATGGCTTGTGCGAAATACCAGCTTGTTCTATTGTTTCCCTTACCAAACTGTGCAAATATGGCCAAAAAATTTTGCACAGACGTAATTGGTGGGAGAGTAAGGAAAATATTTACGAAGCTGATTGTCTTGGCCACATATAAAAACTGCCAGCCGCTGGCTGGGCCAGGCAACAGATCAGCAGCATCCAAGGCGAGATGAAGGCAGGACAACTGGCTTTGGGTTTCCTTACACTCACCATATGCATGTGGGTGGCCAATGCGGCCACTGGCAGTTCGACGTCCACGGAGGCCACCACAACGACGACCACCACGACAACGGCGGCTACGACAACTACAACCACTTCTGCCTCGTCGGCCACGTCGTCCACGGTTCGCAGGAAGCGATTCCGGATCACTAATCTTAGATATTCGGTGACGCGCAGGTACAAGATCTACAGGAACACCACCGTGAGTTCCAGGAGTCGATCGAGGCGTCTGGCAAGGTTACGCAACCGTCGCCTTGTGAGGGTCTTGAGACGAACGGGTTGAGTTTTCATATCCTGACAGATTTGTCTCTTAAAGCAATAAATGTAACATTTCACAGAATAATATTTGGAATTTCATATTTTGAATGCAGGGATTGAAAGCTATACTAGGAGTTGTTATGATTTGATTAAGGATTAAATGCTACTACTGAAATGGAGCTCCTCTGAAATGGCTTCAAAATTTAAAATAACTTCCAATCTCTGTTAGAAATAAGTTCGGAAAGGATAAGCCTTTATAAATTCAAAACTTATTTAATTCTCCGTATCTTTTAAGTAATTACAATGCTAATGCTAAAGTTAATGGTAATATTTTTTTTTTAATTTATGAACTTTAAGGACAGATGACTCAGTTACTTGCCAACTTTCTTTGTTCCAATCAACAGGTTGCCTGTCTAGCTTGGCAGTGCGCAGTCAGACCCAGACCCAGACCCAGACCCAGACCCAGACCCCGAATATCATCCTTAAACCTATTCAATGACTTCACGTGCGCCAAAAACATTGACCCAACTCTGCCCACATAGGCGTAAACATTGGCTATATATTTGGGTGGGTTTTACGATGACTATAACCTGGCATGCCATGCCATGCCATGCAGCTACATTACCGCGATTTTGATGGCCAAGGCTCGGCGTCTTTCCTTCACTCCTGCGACTTGTTTGCACTGCATTTGTGACCATTTGTGGTTGTTTCCCATACCCAAGTCTTAATCCCGGGTTCGTCCATCGTACGCTAGCATTTAACGGTCGTGTGATTTCTAGGTACACATAAGTATAACACGCATGGGTTCGATTTCGTTTGGGATGTCATTACCAGGAGCGGGTAGAGGTTAAGGAGAAAATGTATTCGAAATTTAGTTTCTAAATTAAATAATACATATTAAGTATTACCTAGGATCCCTTCATTTTATCGGCAAACCAGGATAAGTGGTCATGAAATTTGTATTCTTCTCCTGAAGCAAAAAATCTAACAATATCCTTATTACTTATTTTCAATGTTCAAGGCAATCACTAAATTTCTTTTTTAATTGTTATTTGTTTATCACTAAATTTCTTTTTTAATTGTTATTATTTATAGATATTAAACATCCATTTTGACTCCTTAAATTCGCTCCTGGGACTTCCCGAAGATGATTCGGCGAAGGCGCCACAAAACACTCATCCTGCACGCGCTCACGGGGATACCGGGACGGACGGAAGGACGACCTGCGCCATTCACCAATTACGCGCCATTCGCGCTGCGGTGTCCTTAATTTCTTAAAAAGCGTTTAAACATCTAATGAAAGCATTTCGGGGCCCAGCGAATCCTGCTCAGTCAGTCAACTCAGTTGCGTTTGGCTTTCCACCGTGTGCGGTTCGCTTTAGTTCGATTCGGTTCGGTGTCCTTTGGTCCTGGGATTATGTCATTGCAGCCATGGCCAAGATAATCTCCACGATCAAGGCCATCCTCACGAGGATTATCTTCAGTGCTCACAGCCTCCTGGCCATTTGGCATTTGGTGATTATCAAGGACGATCACAAGTACTGGACATTATGTGGACCTTTGTTGCTGCTGCTCCTCGAGGGGATCTTCACCATCATGATCAAGAAGACGCAGGAGTGGCGCTGGTAAGAAAGGATCTGATAAGTCCTGATCTGATTTTTACCATTTCCCGGAATGTAAACAACTATCGCTAAAGCTGACGTCATTCCGCGGGCTTTGATTTTCAATTAAAAGTGAAATCATGTGCTTAATGTGTGAGGCTAACCATACCACCCACACTGCCACGAAGTCCACAAACTCTGTGGACACTCCTCCACACTCGAAAAAAAGGAAATAGGTTATTTAAAGAATTTAGAAACGTTTGTATATTAATAAATATATAGCTGAACACCTTTTTTAAATGATATAAATTTGTAAAAGTTGAAAAACATTTAAGTATTTACATCCTTGGGGCTTAGGTTTAAATTGGTAAATCGTATATTATTTACTATTATGTAGTAACCCAATATTTTTGAAATCAGTTTATAAAAGTGCATTAATTTATTATTTAATATAATATATAATAATACTATAATTTCAAATATATTTTCATTGCCTATTTTAAGCCCATTCTGGGTTTATCTTTTTAGTCAAAAGTTTGCAAGTCATTTTCGACATAAATAAATATAGAATGGTCATCATCATTAATTCTAATATATTCTTTTATTATTCCTCAAGTAATTTATTAAATTTAAATTAATTTTAGATTCTCAGTTTTATTTAAAGTGTAGGTCCACCCCAAACGCGCTGTAATAGTAAAAACTTTAATGAATTTTTCGTGTGGATCAATTCTAATATATTCTATTTTTATTCCTTAAGTAATTTATTTAATTTCAAATAAATATGAAATGCTTAGTTTTATTTCAAGTGCATGCTGTCCACCCCAATCCCTGTAATAGTAAAAACTTTAATGGAATTTCGTGTGGAGCGGGTGTGTTTGGTTTGGTTTGGTTTAAGGAGACACTCCTCCTGTCTTTCGATTCTTGTTTACCTTTTGGCGCATCACCCAGACTTGTTGTTTGTTTTGGCTATACCGACCGTGCAACCTCATTTCTGATATCCTTCGTCCTCAGGTTCTGTCCCTCGGTTTTCCTCTATCTGAGCAGCATTGTGCCGGCGATTTGGCTCCTCGAGCTGGACAAGGTGGACCGTCGCCTGGTGGCCAGGAACACCTCGCTAATCATTGCTAACGTCTCCGGCTTGAGCAACTTCAGCAGTCCGCTGATCAACAACTCCAGCCTGCCGGACAGCAACATCAGCGGCATTGTTCCTATGGCAAATCTGTTGGGTCAGGCCGGGGTCAAGCTGCCGCACATAAGTAGGGCCACCCTGACCACCCTCATCGAGCAGTTCCTCATGCTGATCCTCATCGTGGGAAGGTGGCTACTCCCGAAGGGGGATCTCACGCGGGACCAGCTCAGTCAGCTGCTCCTGGTCTACATTGGCACGGCGGCGGACATCATAGAGTTCTTCGATTCGTATAAGGACGATTCCATAGCGGAGATTGGATTTCTGGTCTTTCTGACACTCGGAATCTGGTCCTGGAGTCTCATGCAGTTCACAATAGTGTTGTCAGCAACGCGAGGACGACGTCCCCGTGGCAGTGGATCGCATAGCAAGGAGGAGTGAGTAGAAAGGTTTATATCTGCATTCTAGGACGTTATTTAATATGTTTTTATATTAAAGACACACGGACTGTTGCCAGAACTGCTGCTGTGGCATCGATGTGTGGGGCATTGTGCTCAACGTAATCCTGCAGGATGCGCCCTTCTTAACCTTTCGTTTGTTGATCATCTTTCAGTATAATATTATAAACTATATGAATGTCTTCTTCACCTGTGAGTTCTTATAGTAACTTTACCTTTATTATTAGTAATATTATGTTCCTAAACTTCATCTAGGCAAAAACTCCTTGGTGATTATCCTGCAGCTGTATCGCCTCTATGTGGTCAATGCAGAATTCTGGAAGAATCGTCGCGAGAGTCGCATGGCCAAGGCCCGCCAGTTTCAGTCTCGACGAAAGGTTCAGGATGCGGATCAGAATAGCATCTACATGATATCCAATGAGCGGGGTGGCGATATCAAAAAGAAGATCAAAAAGTGAGGAAAATTCATTCCATTCTGTTAAAAATATCTTTGAGCTATCATCTTATTACAAATCTTCAAACAGGGCCAAGGATAGAGACTATGCCGAGCAGGAGACTGGCTACAGCAAAAAGAAAAAGGACAAAAAAGACAAGTGAGTGTTTATCCTCTTTAAAAACAGAATCTTCTGGTTAACCCCTCAATTCCAGAAAGAAACGTAAGCGCAAGGACACAGGTTACTCCACGGCCAGCTCCCAGAACCTGTACTCCACCAAGGCCAGCGGCACGGACAAGGAGTCGCGGCGCAAGGACAAAAAGGGCAAGAAGTCAAAGCGCCATTGCAGCAGCTCGCCCAGCGACTGTGACCTGGCCAAGAGCAAGAAGCGCGGCAAGGGCGCGGATAAAACCGATAAGAAGTAGGTAATGCCTCTGGTCTCTGCTGGTGACCCTTTGACTATATCCTGTCTCCTATCCCCCAGGAAAGCACGTAAGATTGAGGCAGTGGTCGAGGAGTCGAACAGCTCGAGCAGCAGCAGCAGCAGCTCCGACTCCAGCAACTCCACGCTGCCCAGCTACGAGGTGATTGACGAGAAGAAGGCCCGGCGCCGCAAGCGTCGCGGCAGCAGCAGCGACACTAGTTCCGGGGACAGCAGCTCGGACAGTTCCTCCTCCTCCAGCTCGGACTCGTCCTGAAGTGTGATGGGGACTGCACTCCTTGGACCAGCAACGCTGGGAAACTGTTTTTGTGGCAGCCACCTGCCTGGAGCTGGTGGTGATGGCCAAGGCCCTCTGACCCAGAGGAGCCGCTCTTTTGGATGACCTCGAATATGGAAGGTCGAGAAGTTTGTCATTAAAACATTGCGCTTTAATTATGAAACTAACTTAAGGTTGGAATTTAGGAAGAAGAAACCTATTCCTGATTTTACTTTCTTCTAAAATAGAATCTTCATATCCGCCTTGTGTTATTTTCATGGTTACAGCTCGATATCTTTTGATATATTTGTATAAAATAAACTGTATTTGAATTAGATAGTAAAGACGCGGGCTGCACTGCAATAAGTTGGCAGCACTGCCCCAAAGCCTACTCAGCTCTCTCAAGTTTTCCTGCTCTTGGCTCCACTCAGTGTAATGTCACTGCTGGGGGGCTGCTCTCCCTCTCTCTCTCTCTCGTTGGCATTCTCTTTGCTCCACGAAAAGCTTAGCAACGCGAACAGCTGCCCGACAAAAACAACAGCAAAGCTAAACTCTTGTTGACACACAGATGGGGATGTGTCTCTGTGTGTGTGTGAGCCAGCTGGGTGGAGAAGGGGTGCTGCTGGGGCTTGTATGCTGTCAGTTAAAGATTTTTCGTGAGCGTGTTTTTGTTTGTAATAGCACAATAGTTGCTGCCGAGCGTCGAAGCGCTGCGGACGCGTTCCTCGCCTCGTCTTTCGTTGCGGGTTTGCTTTTTCTTTTGAAAAAAACTCGCGTCGCTTGAAAGCTTCTTGTTGTTGTCGCCGAGTGTGTAAGTTTCAGAGTGCCAGTGTGGGTGTGTCAGTGTGTGCGAGAGTGCTTTGTCGGATCCACCGCATATATATATGTATAGCTATATGCGTGATATATTGTTCAGCCTATTAAGAAAAGTTCTCAAAAAGAACTCTTGGGAATATCTTGAAAAGAACTCGTCTTCTTTTATTCCTTCCTCCTGAGTGGCAACCATCCCCTAAGTGAAGCAAAACAACAACAACAAGTATCTCGTTTCAAAGCAAACAAATAAAATTAACTATTTAAAAGGCGGCCAAAGAAGCAGTTGCCAAGCCGATTAAATATGAAAAGATAATAATGCCAGGTGTGAGTTATTCTTTCTGTTTGCATGCGGCGTAGAGACAACCTTTGAATAATTCAATTAATTGTGACAAATGTTTGGCGATTGCGAATTCCCTCGACAAATTGCCTCAATTGTCCACCCCACAAAAAGCGGACTGTCTATATTTCTACAGCGTATGTATATCTATATCTGTGTTCGAATGGTGGGTGGAGTGAACTGGACAGAATCACGAACTCAAAACACGTTCGCGGCCTTAAAGTTCACAAATTATAGCTCCTTGGTTCCTCGGCCATCCGCAGTTGATTTCGTTTTCATTTCTTCAGTTGAGCTGCCTGAGTTACCTCAGACGCGTGCTGAAGGTTAAGGTGGCTTCGTCTCACAAGCTCCCACGCCCTCTCACCCCATCGCTAAGCCGCTACTCCTCTCGCTCCCTGCACGTGTTGTTTTGGTTTCGCGCTTTGTGTTTTTCTTTATTAACTAAAGCCCACCTCAACACAGCAGGGGCTGCAGCTTTTGTCCAAAACTTATCCCGCTCTTAGCTGCGGCTCTCCGCTCTCAGTTAGCCGGTTTCCAGGCGAGAGATTCCACTAAGCATTAAGAGTGGAGAGAGGGAAACAGAGCAAAGGCAGTGAGGAAAACTTTTTGAATGGTTTCCTTTATGTTCTTAAGAAACAAAACTGAAGTTTGAAAAATTATAAACAAAATCAGCGAAAGTAATCCCTTGAATAAAAACCCAAACACTTTTCATGGAAAATATAGCAAACCAAAGTCATCAAAACCGCAAGCCATAATTTCAGCTCATAAACAATGGGTTATATTATTACCCTGATTCTGGTTTCAAATTACAGTGAATAGACATCATCTAAACATCAGCAAATTCATGAACCATAAACAATACGTCAAATTGTTGACACAAGCGATTGTTCCATATTTCCTTCACGCAGTTAATAATCACCTTTCGTGCTCAACATGTGTTTCATTTCACACAAGCCTTTGTCTTATGTATATCTTTATGTACTATATATAAGCAACATGTTGTTGCTATGCCGAAACAGAGAAGGAAAATTCCCCCCAAATATTTACGCTCAGTGCACTGATTATGTGCCGGTTTTCCATCAAAGTCCAAAGGTTGCCTGCGAGTGACAGTAGATGTAAGGCGTAATAATCAAGGCAGCCTAATGTCAGTCCAGTAATTAATCTCGGGCTCATCGTTTAGGCCCGTTGGGAGCTGGGAACATTCTAATTAGCCAGGAAAGTGCCTTGTCAGGGAAGGCCTGAGTGGGTTAATTTGATAGTTTGCCACCGCATCAAGGTCAATGGCGGTCAGGGTCGCCTCATTGGCGGGACAGTTCCTCATTGGCCACAACCGAACATCCGACAGAACTTTTTCGTATGGCCTGATCTACGGTCTGCAGATACAGATACAAATACAGCTACAGATACAGCATCAGATACAAATACAGATACAGATACGGCCGCACATAATACAAAATTAATTGCCGCTCGCTTTGCATAACTTGTTTCGCGAGCTCTTGCTGTCAAACAACTCGCATGGAAATTATACAAATGTATTTCCAAAAGTGAAATTGATGTTCGGTGGGGCTGGCGCACGTTTTCGTGGGGGTGGGGGTGGGAAACGTGCATCTCATTATCACTTCCATTGTTTACGAAAATAAGTTTACACTCTGATTAGTTGTTACAAACAAGGCGGGTGGATAATGCTTATCACTTTGTGGCTCTGAATTCGTCTCTTTGTGTCTCTGAATAATTAATGCATTCTCGGGGACGGAAGACAAAAGGATTAAGTGGACACGATTTCCCGTTGCTTTTGACCCAGTTAAGGCAGCTGGCCTTCCGCAGTTCAATGGTTATCTGCCAGTGACCCATTAATGGCTGGAAGTTTATTATCTTTTAATGCCACAGTTTCCTTGCCGCTGACCTCTTATTATTCGGATGACAGCTGTTTTTTATTCCAGTTTTTTTTCATATTTTTTTATATTGAGCTTTCTGTTTCGACGCTGTTTACGGCCGAAGTACCTCGAATCAATTGTTAATGCCTATCTTATCGTCGCGAATAGTTTTTGAACCTGAAAAGCGCTAGCAATCATTCGAAACGGTTGATGTGACGGGTGAAATGTGGATAGTTGGTAATCCATTCATATTTAAATGTGGGCCTAAGGTCTTATGTCATATGTCCGATACAAAGAGTATTGTTCCGCTTTGTTGCACAATAACAGGTGAATTACTGGACCAATCGGGTATGCAAGCTGCGCGCAGCTTTGGAGCCCGGTTTCCCAGTTCACGTGGCTGCAACATGCGACAAATTAATTAGCATGCCGAACGAACGCCTTGCGTGCTATGCTGGGCAACAGGCCAGCAATCCAGCCATGCTCCTAGGCCCAACCCGATTATTATGCATAATAAACGGGCATTTCCAGCTGACAAACGTGCACACGCTTAGCAGCTTGTTGGCCAGCAATTATGCGCCACAGCAGGCGATATCCGCAAATTTTGGGCCTGTAATTACAAAACCCTTTGGTTGACAGACACTGCTTGGTGTGTGCAACTGGTGTTTCGATAAACAAAAGACAGACCCCATTGACTGCATTCGGGAGCAACGATAAAAGCTGCTGGCCAAAGTCCACGCGGCGTATGAGTAATCTCGGCAGCCAGAGTTCGAATTAAGCATACGCCCCATTGCCACAACGACTCAAGAGACCGAGTGTGAGAGAGAGAGAGAGAGGCTCATTGGCCGGCGCACAAGCATGACCACAACATGGTCAACAACTGCAACGGTCGCTCTCCCCTGAGTTCAATGCGAATTGCACAATGCAAATTGCAAATTGCAAATCTTGTCGATGGGCATTAGATAAGAAAAGTGTTTCTTTTTTTGCACTGCACTGCACAAGCTTTTCCCCTTGAGAAATGCAATTTACGTAGCTTTCTGCGCATCAACAAGTTAAAATGTAAAGAAAAAAAAGGGAATTTGCGATGGTTTTGATATTTATAGTTTTACTTTTAATGGTGAGCAAAGCTTCGTTTTCTGTTTGAAGATGATTTAAATTGATATAACATTATAATTTATTTAAATTTATGATAACTTTGTTACCTAATTGGTGATTGATTTTATTACGAACATAACTTGAATTGACATAAAATGTTAATTTATTATAATTTATAATAACTTTCCAGCTAATTGGTGATTGATTTTGTTTACAACATCGTCTTCTTATAACTGTCTGATTTATATCGCTTTTACTTGTTAAAACAAAAGAGTCTTCAAAATAATACAAAATCTTTAAGAACTTATATTCTTCCACCTGTTTTTAGTTCATGATAATGTCTCATTACCCCATTGACTGGGAATACACAATAGTCTCCTTCTGTTGATTTAGTTTATCTAGGCATTAGCATTTTATAGACACCATAAAGTATGCAAAGTGACTTCCAAAGAGTTCGCAACCCCCCATCAATTGGCATAAATAAATACTTGATTGTGCTGGGAATCGCATAAGAGGTACATAGCAAGTGCCCCTTTGCACTATCAAACCGTGAAATTAATTAACAAAATTTCCATAAAATCAATTTGCCTGGCTAATCCATATCGAGCTTTGTCTGGTATTTTGATAAGAGCACACTTTCTTGCTCTTCAATTAGTGGAAAACAGCAAACACTTGCCGCGAATGAGGCCTGAGGCCTGGTCGCACTTAATGAAACAATGAACGATAACAGACGAAACGAATTGAATTGAACCTTTCGTTGTCTCCAATTGCCGGGAATCAGAGTCGAAGCCAGAGACAGTCAATTGTCCGTTTCTCGGCCACTTTGGGCTAGAGTGCCTGTTGCCTCAACTCGACCAGAGCAAGTGCCAACTACTGCCCCCTCTAGGGGCTGCAAAATAACCGCAGTCGCAGTCGCAGTCTCAGCCGCAGGCCTCGCCATTGGTATCGCCAGGGTGCCGTTCCAGTCCGGCCCAGATTTCCAAGGCGAGCGGTGTGCATTTCTCCGGTCCCCAGAAAATCAAGTGTAAGTCGAGCTGCACAAAGGGGGTGTTGTTATTAATATAGCTTTGAGTCTAACTTGTGGAATGTCACAATGTATCGCTGCGCTAATTACACTCTCCAGCAAACAGGATGGACCTACTGTTTCTGAAATCGATTCATTACAAAACAAATGAGTTTTTACATAAACAAAAAAATAATTATTTCAACCGATCAAAGAATATTATAAGCAGCGCTTTAAATAGGAAAACACCTTCAGGGCAGTGCCATTATACGCCTTTACCCTGACGGACAGGGAACCACCAAACCATCGGATTTGCATACATTTATTGAGAGTGTAAGGTGCCTGCAGCATATTGCGGCATTTTCAGCTATAAATAGCTTCTTGTGGCGAACACACAAAAGCAATGGGAACGAATATTTTCCACGGTTTTTCCTCGCTTTTCCTCGCCGACCCTCAACTTGAACCTGTACGGGCTGCCATAACCTAAGGGCATTTACAAGCGGCACGTCACTGTCATTATGCGGCAGCACCACTCGACATTATATATCTGACATTTGTTGCTTTTGCATCTAATTGGATTGCGGGGGCAGGTCGGTGAGGCGAGCGAGCATTCGTTATAAATATCGTTGTTACCAAAAGTATTTTATAACCGACATTAAGCGTCACACAGATGTTGAGAGTGTAAAGATCGAATGTGACAGAAATCTTTATTTCTTGGAAGGGAAAATTATACTTTTGAACCTGCAAATCTCTCCCTTGCTTATCAGTAAAGTAAATATACCATCTGCTAGGTTTTAAACATTTTTCTTAAGAATTTAAACTGACACTTGACCGAATAATAACGGCGTAGTACCATAAAAATCCCCCTCTACCCTTATCACGTAAATTCCAACAGATTGAAAGTCAGCTTAGTTTTTAGATAGATAGATAGATAGGTAGATAGATAGTTTTTCAAGTGTCTACATAGATAAGTGGAAGTAACTATTGCTGTGCATGTTCGCTCTTATCTTAAGAGGCCTTTCTAAACACTTTTCTAATTTACACACTTACATAAACCATTGGCCATCAAACACTTGTTTTAGATTCAGATTTCAAGAAAGATAATGGGGGAGAAACCGAAGTAACATTTTCCCCAACTCTCCGTTGTTTACCAATTCCGTAAAAAGTTCAAAGTTTACCGTGCTTGTAGTCCACGTGTCTTGTTTAAATAGTTTACTGCAGGCGCCAAGTGAATATTTATTTTTAGTCCGCCAGTTTTTATTTCTCCTTCAGAGAGAGCAAGAAACTTAGCCCGGCTAGAGAGACAGCTCTTGACTGCATTGTTTTTAGCCACCAGTGGCCACCAGTGACATTGACAAATTGCATCCGCCGGTGGCTAGCATATGATTAACTACCAAAATTCTCGTTGAACTTGCAGATAGAGTCAACTGCAGCAGCAGCAGCATGGTGGTTCCGTATTAATTAACTCCCGGGGCAGTAGGAAGTTGGGAAATGTTCGCCAGAGGATCTGAGCCCACCCAAGAAACTATAGCCTGCGAGGGCAACCCCTTCGCAGAGGATGACGCCACGGAAGCCAAGAGCCTGAATAATAACAATAACGGAAACAGAAGCAACGGCAGCGACTCACCGCTGCGGGAAATCGATGAACATTACGTCTGCGACATTGCCATGATGCGAATCGGCGGAGAGGAGGTGGTGACACACAATGAGCCAGCGGAGGATGACTCACAGCTGGACGACAATGCAAGTAGAAACAATGGCAACGAGGTGGAGATCGATCGCCAGGAGGAGGAGCAAGCGGTCAGCGATCTGGTGCGATCGAGCAGTGCAGGTGCTCTCATGGAGGCGTAAGTCTGAATAAGCTTCCCTGCCCTACCCCCAACTAACCCCATTGAATCCCCTCCAGAGACAGCAAGAACGGCGGCAGCATGCGTGTGGTCTTCGGCATCCTGGTGCGACTGGTCCTTCCGCTGGCGAACGGTGTGGCCAGGGGCATCAAGGGCATTCGCGATGTGCGCGTGCTGAGAGTGCTCCAGAACCTGGCCTCCAGCAGACAGGCTCTTACCAACCTGGTGGCCTTCGCGGCCAACACCATCTCACTGAATCTGTCCTCCGTTCAGGGTAAGTCTTGTGCTCTATAAATACCACAAAGTGTGTCTAAATATAGTTTCCCTTTTGTAGTTTCCAACCGCATGGGACCGCTACTGAAACTTCTAAAGATGCGCAAGTCGCAGGACGGCCTTGAGAGTCTTCCGGATACCCTTAGTGCACCCTCCACACCCTGCACGCCCAGCACGCCCTGCAGCAGTCCGTTGCAGGGTCCGCCCTTATACAGCGTTCGCTCGGATGCCCCCAGCTGTTGTACCCTCAACATCCTGGCCGAGCCCCCGCCGGGTCAGCCCATCCGGGCGGACATTGTGCTCATCCACGGGCTGCATGGCTCCCTGGTGAATACATGGAAGCAGGGACTCTGGCAGAACGATCGCAAGCCGGTGGAGTTCGAGAGGCCGCCACGACCGCCAGTGAGGCCGCCCAAGAGACCGCGTCATTCGCGCAGCGCCGCCATTCATCCGGCTCCCAGGGAGAAGCGGGCCAAGTTCGCCTCCCTCAACCGCTGCCTGGACACCACCACCGACGACACACCAGTGCGGCAGAGGACGCGGCTGCAGCGATCCGTGGCAATGCAGCCGGAGGAGGACTTCCAACTCAATGCTTCCGACAGCGATGATGGCGACGAGTGAGATTTTATAATATAAACTTTCTATTTTTGGCTTTTTACTAAATACTTTTCTTCTCTTTCCCAGCTATGCCTATGTGTGTGGTGAACCGGAGGACATCCAGATCTGTGAGGGCATCGAGTACAGCTTCCCCACGTTCCGGCTGCGGATGCACGACAACAGCCGGCTCCTTCCGGCTGAACTAGAGTCCATGCTGCAGGCAGATGGCAGCGAAGCGGCTGCCAACGGTGGTCAGGGTCCCCGCCAGCGTCCTACCTCACCCGGCACCCCGCGGAAGTCTGCCCGCAGAAGCAAACCCTCTCCCGATGATCCCAACTATTCCAAATGCTGGCCGGGTGACTGGCTGCCGCTGGACTGCCCGGGAGTGCGTGTGATTGCCGTCAACTACACTACCGACCAGTACTTGTGGCGGCCGCTGTGGAAGAGCAAGGAGCCGCGTTCCAGTTTGATACAACGCTCCCGGGAAATGGCCGAGCTGCTCATCCAGAAGCGCGTTGGCCATGGCCACCCCATCATCTATGTGGGCCACTCGAAGGGTGGCCTGTTCATCAAGCAGCTGATTGTGGACGCCTGGGAATGCGGTCGTCCGGCAATGACTCCGCTGTGGCGCTCCGCCCGCGGCTGCTTCTTCTACTCGGTGCCACATCGGGGCTCTCACCTGGCCAGCATCAAGGCGCCGCTGCTATCGCGATCCGTAGAACTGCTGGAGATCGAGAAAAGTAAGTTAAGAAGAGATTTTCAAAAACTAAAAGTTAATTCTAAACTTTTTACAGACAACAAATACCTGTTGGATCTCCATAGGCGCTTCGCGGGTCTGTATCACCTGGGTCACCTTAAGATCGAGGTGTTTAGCTTTGTGGAGACTGCATTGACGCTCATGTCAGTGCTGTACCTGCGCATTGTGGGTGTGGATTCGGCAGGTGAGTGGTTATTAAAGTACCATTAAGAAGACCCATTAATTGTTATATTTTCTCTTTCAGATCCTGGTATTGGCGATGTCTGCGGCATTCGGCTTGATCATCGCGAGATCTGCAAGCCCCGCGGAAGGGATTGTATATTGTACAAAGAACTGGTAAAAATGATCGAGAAGGTGTGCTGAACTGTGCTCGTTCAGTGGAGCTAAAATGCGTTATACAATGTGCAAAGTATAGTGCATCAGGACCTGATCTATTTGGAACCGAATTGTGAATAGAACTGGCAACTCAGAGGTGTCATGATAATTACGCGTACCTAAATGCTTAATATTAGAGCGTCGCTTGTTGTTTAAAATAGTGCATAGCATACTTGTTTCATTACCTTTAATTCGCTTATCCATAGCTAATAGCTAATAGCTCAAGTTAGTCGTTACACACAGACAGACACACACTTTGTTGCCTCTAGTTTAAGCCATCCAATGATATTTTTTTTTGCAATTTTTGTGATCGATTGTGATCATGTCGAAGCACTTTGTTGTGATGTTCCCCTCAGCCACGTTATTGATATTGTATCATACATAATAACTTGTATATTTAGCGTTTGATAGTTCTGTGAATGTCTTTGTATAATCTAATGTATAAACCGAAACCGAAACCGAAACTGAAACCTACACCGCTGTAAAACGTTACCAACGACTACAAAATTGATGCATACATATGAGAGTTTCCAGAAATTTAATCAGTCGATGTTTTATACCTAATTTATAAGTTCTAAGTTACTAAAAACCAATAAAAAAGAATTGTATTTTATAAACTTGCCTGCGACTGTGCCTGGGAGTGTGGTTATGTAAATAAAACACAAGTGTTTGTAAGTTTTTCATCATAACTTATTTTGTAGTATATTTTCCCAATAGTTAAGGTTGCATTCATTTCATCATCTTTGCCATATCTTCATCTGTATTCTCTAAACAAACACCGAGCGCTCTTACAGTTTTCCTTAGACTCTTTTAGCCGGGCCAAGGACTCATTACCTTTGGCCCTTCGGATAGATTTGCCAATTTATACTTGCGTCGAAATCTTTAACACGAACCGTTGGCAGCTTACTTGCTTCAAATAATTAATTTCGCGCATATACAATGCTTATAAATTGCATAAAAAATACATTAGTTCTTGTTTTTTGTTGTTTTTTTATCGTTTCGTTTGTTCAAATATGCCATTGTGAATGTAAAACGAGGAAACCAAGCCTAAATCTGGTTACAAAATTTAGTTGTTGTTTTTGCCACTCTACTAATGAGGTATACAAAATGTGGACTTAAATGCGAACTAAAATTAACAAATAATAATAAAGATATACGCTTAGTAGAGAGTGCTAGGAGCAGCAGTATCGCCAAAGATAATAAGAACATAATAATTGTTTGCTTACAATTTTAGTGGACTCTTAGTTATTGAGTGGTTTCTTGGTTGGCCAAAAACCGTTGCAAAAGTCGCAATACGCAATACGTTTCTATGTCTTCCTAATTCTTAATTTCATTATCTCTTTATTGTTTTTGCGCTTAAATAATTTAAACATTTATCACATCCACTTACACGGCGATCACAATCGCAGCTATTTTACTTAATTTCTCCATGACTTCATTTCTCATCTCATTCTTCGTTTTCTTACTTTTCCAAACACGTACATTTATATGGATCTCTTATGCCTAATTATATAACTTTAGTACATAGATTTTCTTGTTGCCTTTTGCTGCATATAATAGTGTTTTAGTTAATTTTTGTTGTATGTATTTCATAATTTGTTTTTGTAACGTTTAAAATGTTCTTTCTTTCTTTCTCTTTGCTAGGAATTTTGAGTTGTTCGTTCGGAATATATATTTTTGCGTTTTGCTTAAATGCTTTTCGTAGGTTAAAGTTCATTTTGTGGCTTTGCTGTGACACACAATTGCTTTGTAAATTGTTAAATTATTCGTCTATAACATCGATGACTACTCCTTTTCGGTGAATCGCACAGGCAGTAGAGTTGCCTTTTTGCAGCTTGAACACAAATTAGAGATTGTTTATTTACTTTACTGATGGTCTTGGTTGGGCTGGAGACAGTTCGCAACACTAACTTTGGGGGGCTCGAGACGTGAGACTGCTTCGAGTGGGAAGGTACTATTGTTTATATAGTTTGTCGGTTTGTTTTGGGGCTGTCTTAACGTTTACCTTTTGCTATTTTATTATTTGTTGGTATTGCACTTAGACTCTAAATACGTATACAGTTACAGTTACATTTTCTTCAACACACATTTCTCGTTCACATCGAATTTATGATTCATACATATATATAATGTCGTACTGGTTTTAAACATGTAAAACTTGTCTCCAATTCGAGATAGACCTCCTTCTGTGTGTCCTTGTGTATGAGTGTTGTATCTGTGCCATGCATACTGTGTTCTGTGGAATGTTTCGACTATATTTGGGTTTGGGTTTGAGTTTTGGGTCTGGTGTGTGGCTGTGTTTTCGTGTCTCTCGTAACAATTATCGCATCTCGTTTCACACTGAACAACAACAATGCACACAAAGTCCTAGCGGAGAGCCAGCAGCTACTTGCTGATGCTCTTTGTTGTTGGCTACTTTAGCTTCCCAGCTGTCCTGTCCTGTCAAAAATAAAACCAGGACCAGGACCAGCAGGGATCTGAATGTGTGTGTGTTTTTTTTTTTGGCGTAGCTACAGGTTTTTTTTTTGTTTTTGTAGGAGGTACTGTTGCTGAATTTAATATACAATAAAGGTAGGTTTTGCTATGCGATTTTACGGATTTTGTGGCTTATTATAGTTTTATGCAATGTATATATATGGGTGTGTTTGTGTGTGTGTGCCTGGGGTGTGCGAATGTCGAGTGTCGGGGTGTGAGAGAGCGAGAGCACATAAACAAGAATGCAAAATGAATATAATCAGGTACATTTGATATATCGGTTTTATAAACAAAACAAAGTGCAGCAGTAAATATGCGGAAATTAAACATTTAGTTTAAAAAAAATTCTGCAAATGCAAATACAAATACAAGTACAAATACGGGGAATATAAATAGAATTAAATAAAATTACAAATATTATTGAATATATATTACGTTTTAAATCGGAATCGATATGTGAACACTTGTGACTATTGCGGTCGAGTGGTATTTTGAGTGGGTGTGTGGTGTGTGGTGTCTGTGGCTGGGCTATTGCAGTGTGTGTGGTTTTTTTTTGGTTGTTCTGTTTGCGTATTGCCTATTATGTATGTGTGAGAGTATAATTGAATTCGATGCAGTTGTTAAACGCAGTAATTATCGGGCGACAAATGTATGTAATGCATACTTGCGGGCTGCGCGGTGTAAATGCTTATATGTTTAGGTCTATGTCTATGTTTATGTTTATGTTTATGCTGTTCGGCATCGACAAGCAACAATAAATTATGCGTACACACGTACGTGTAAAAATTAGCCTCAATTAACGGAAAAAAACAAACAAAAACTAAAACAATTACAATAATACGGTGTAAGAAATGTAGAAAAGGCGATAAAAAAAACTATAGCATAGAACTTAGCGTTTACAGACACTCTTCTCTGCGTGTGTGTGTCCATGTGTGTATAAATATCAGCTTAATTATTCATTTCTCCCATAGTTCCATAGTTTCAGTTACTAAATATTTACATTTATAAAATGTACTCTTTATAAATGCTAATCATCATCATCATCTATCCTCCTATCCGTATATATTTATATTCTTTTGGAATGTTTCGAGCTGTGAATGTGTTTTACTTATGTAATTTTCCCTCTTCGCTTTTGTTTTTCTTTTGTTTTTCATTCTTTCTTTGCTTCTATGTGGTAGTAGCTAGGTATAAATACTGGTTGCTTCACCCATTGGGATCCACCTGGGCCCGGCGATGGACCACTGTCGCCGCCGGCCACGACTGCTTGACAGCTGACGTGTGATTAACGGAGGCCGGTCCGTTGGCAGGAACTATGGATGCATTGTGGCTGAACGAGATCGGATTGCCATTGCCGCGCGGCTGGCGATCCTTGGCGGTGGCTGGTGCTTTGCCACCGGCAGTGGCTGTGCCTGTGGCAGTGGCAGTGGCTGTGGCAGTGACTGTGCCAGCGGCAGTGGCAGTTCCTGTCTTCTGGCTTAAATGACTGCCGTTGTTGTTGTTGGTACTATAGTTGCCCGACTTGGCCACATCGGCGGGCAGCTTGAAACCGTTGGTGAGGCACACGGCCGCATATTCACGCTCCGAGGTGGGTGTCAGGGTGGCGGCCGCCTCCTCCTCGGCCAGCAGGCAAATCCCATCGTTGGAATTCGAGTGACGCACAAAGTTTGTGTGGAACTGCTTTTTGCTGCTGCCATTGCTGCTGCTGCTGGCACTGCTGCTGCTCAGGCTTCCACTGCGTCGGGTTGAGCCTGTTCCTCCAGCTCCTCCTCCGCTGCCGCCCAAACCCGCCATGGTGCTGACCAGCGGCAGGGAGTTGGGCGGCACAATTACCTCCAAATCGGAGCTACTGGCCGGACACTGCTTGGAGCTGCTGCCCAGGGCCACCGCATTGGGCGGCGTGTGGCGGTAGGGTATGTAGAATGCTTTGGCCTCCTGCAGCATGGCATCCTGCACGGTCTTGCGCTCCGGCGACGTTCCACCTCCGCACAGCGGCAACTGCGACAGGTTGTGGACACCGGCTATGCTCAGATCTGCCTGAACTCCCTCGAGATCCACGCGCCTCGTCACCTGAACACTGCCATTGCCATTGGCCAGATGGACAACTGCAGCAGCAGCAGCAGCGGCCGAACTGGTCTGGTACTCCAGACCCGTGTGCTCCGGCAGCAACTCGATGTGGTAGCGCGACCGCGGAATGAGTGTCTGCATCTCGTGGCAGTCCTGCTGCAAGGTGCCGCCACTCAGGCCGCCGGCACTGTCGCCGGGCATACCCGAGGCACTGCTCAGATTACCAAAAGTGATGTCCGTGGGCGTGGTCAGGTGCGTGGGCCCGGGGGCACGGGCCTTGAAGCGACGCTGCTGGAATATGATGAAAAGCCCGAAGAGCAGGACACAGGCGAGCGAAAGCAGCGAGCCGATGGCAATGCCGCTGTACACCTCCGAGCGCGATGACTCGGTGTCCATTTCGAGCAGGCTGTGGTTGTTGTTCGCCATGTCAAAGTACATCGGGGCACCGGCTCCCGTGTCGCCCATGACGCGAACAGCCACATGGATTTTGGCCGTCTCCGAAACATTGGGAAACTGCAAGGAGAAAGTAGAGAGAGAGTTAAGTATAAGGAAGGGATGGTAGCACCCCGAAGAGTTTAATTACTGACCTTGTAGGAGCAGTAGCTGCACTCCTTAACTATAGCCTCGTGGGTAACATTGTCCAGGGTCCACCTGATGTCATAGTGGTGAACGCGTCCATTGGGATTCACTGGTGGCTCCCACATCAACTTCAAGCCATTCTGCTTAATCAGTTTCGAGTTGCTTATGGTTCCGGGAGCTGCAAAAAGAGTACATCGGTCAAAGGGAAAACCATTTAGTAACCAGTAACTAGATCTTACGATCCTGCTCCGTCTTGACATCTATCTCCCCGTAAAAGATGCGAGTCCTGCAGTTGTAAAAATGCAGATTGTAACGATTATCTGCCAAGAGTCCGGTGACCAGCAGCATCGAGTTGGATATATTGCGCTCCTGGCACTTTGGTTCCTGACTCGGGAAGGGCATTGGGATCACCATGTGGCACTCCACCACGCAGGTCTCGTTTAGGCTGTCTAAGAACTTAAAGGCCAGCGCCCGCGACTCAATGGTGACCAGGCGAAAGGGCATATTTGCCTGTTCCGAGGTTCCATTTTCAATCTGCAATTAAATGGAAACCATCCCAGCTTTAGTAACATTCTAAGACCTCGGGTACTCCTAAAAAAAAGCAATGCTCCTACAGTACAGTCTACTCACAATCTTCCACTGGACGTAGCGAAAGTCCTGGCCCAGGAACTCGTTCTCGCTGGTAATGATCAGCACTCGCATCTTGATCCGCGTAAAGCGCTGCAGCAGCATTCCCGTCACACTGGCATCCACCACCATGCTGAAGATATCATCCTCCAGCTCCAATGTCATCTCGTCATTCTCGGTATCCTGCTCGTGTTCGGCATTACGCAGCACAGTGGCAGCAGCTGTTTGATTCAGAGGCTGTATTATGGTCAGGTGGCGACGCACCTCGTCGGCCTTCTCCTCTACCGGAGTCAGAGTGCCGTACAGCGATCCATTGAGCAGCTGCTCGGGATGGGGGATTGTGTGGTTGATGGAGAACTGCAGGATAAAGTACTTCTTATTATCCAACTGGCCCTGCGACCACTTTACAAAGGTATCGTTGCCCACGGCAATGGGTCGAAGCATTACTGTGAAGCAGAATATTTTTTGGGTTAGTTACTGATTTTTAAAATGCATTTAACTTATACTCACATCCCTGGGTGCAGCAGGTTACCGGTGGACTGCGATTCGAGCTGAGTATCATCTGCTGCGGCACCAAAGTGCCGCTCCTCACCTCCGTGATGGGGTACAGGAAGCGAGTGATCAGAGCAAAGGGCTGGTACACCGGCAGATTGGTGGATATCACCACATACGAGGTCTGGTTGAGCTTCATGGGCGCAAAGGAGGTCCAGCTGTGGGGATTGCTTCGCACAATATAAACCACGAACATGGACTCCAGCATTCGGCTGTCGAAGGTGATGTTGATGGTATGGAAGCTGTGCGGATAGCAGCGGATGTTCTGCAGCATGTTCACATGCTCCATTTGGTGCTTGAAACGGAGTTCTCCTGTGGCCGAATCCTCGCCAGCCACATTCCTGGCCACGCACTGGTAGATGCCCTCCTCCTCGGGATCGAACGAGTGAATCTGCAGCTCATTGCCGTTGATGTACCGAGTGTAGGAGCTATTCAGTGGGGCACCATTGTGGTACCAGCTGATGGTTGGCTCTGGATTACCCTCTGCACGGCAGCTTAGCGTCTTTGAGAGACTTATGTACACCAGCTCAACGGGCAAGCCGTTTACGATTCGCGGCGGACTGGTCACAATGACGTGGAAGGTCTGCGTCTCCAGCGGCGTTCTGCACTTGTAGTGGCCCTCGTGCTGCGAAACACTGGCATTGCTGATGGACAACGCCACGCTGTTGTTGTTCAGCAGGACGACGGTGTTGTTCGGATACAGCAAGTACCATTCGATGGGCACAAAATCGGCCACTGCGTGACACTGCAGCAGCACCGATCCACCGGATGGTACGTATACGGTGGCATTCTGGAAGGCCGGCAGCAGCTGGGTCTCCGAAACGGACGTTTCCGCAACACCCACCTGATTGTCCGTGTAGAAGGTACCGCCGCCACTGGGCTCCACGCGCAGCTGCCATGTGAACTGGCGGTGCAACTTGCTGGCGAACACATTCTGGGCGAAGCATCTGCAAAACGGGGAATATAATGGTTAATGGGTAACGAGCAACGGATAATGGTCAGTGGTTTGCAACACTAATTGACATGGACAATGGCCACAATTACAGCAGCCGCTCGGCCGCCGCCAAGTGTTAATTAATGCATTGTTTAAGGGCATAAGCCGGTGCGAGCGGTGCGTGTGTGCAGGGAGTGGGATGGGAGTGGGTTTGATGAAGTGCCGCTAAAGGTGTTGATTTTGCCACAACGGAGGGAAGTCGGGCAGCACTACAACTGCTTTGGGAACTGAGAGCAAGGCACAGCGGCATCAGCCAAATGGAAAATTGCCGCCAGTCTTGATTTAGTTCAAACTGGACCCGACTTTAGGGGGAAACAGCTGGCAATCAGGCGTAATTGCATGAGGGAAATGTGGAAACTTGACAAGTAATTTATATTGTTTATTTATAAGGTTAAGAGGATTGTTTTAAGAGAAACTATACAAGACACAAAGCACATTATAAGATGTTATTGTTAAGTGAATTTTAAGTGCAAAGTGTTTCCAACACTCTTCTCTACTTACTTGTATTTACCAGCCTGTTCCAGGCGCAGTTGCCGCAAAACCAAAGTGCCATTCGACAGTATGAGAGCACTGTAATCAAAGAAAAAGATTTATTATTTTTTCCTTAATTTTAAAGAGCATAAAACTCAAAGTGCATTGGTTAATCCATCCAGCTGGCAAGCTAGCTTTGCATCTACACAAGTCTAGGCCCGCTCGATGCTTCAACACCGATCTTTACTCGCCTGTTGTCATTGGCCAAGGAATCGTTGCCGAAAGACCAGCTAATCTTGGCTGGGGGAACACTGAGGAAGGGACAGTTGAGCACCAGGGGCTTGTTCTCCACGGCACTGATGTTGGCCGTCTGCTGTTGGCCCGGGAAAAGGCGCTTGAGGACTGGAAAGGAATTTAAATTAGTAAGTTGACTCATTTAGGAATTTAGCAAGATTATAAATCTTGCTATATTTCCTTAAGCAATTGCTGTCACCTCACCTGGATATTCAACAGTGATTCGGTCAGATATTACCGCCGACTCATCCCACTCGATCTTGCAGTGATAGACCCCACTGGCCTTCTCATTGGTGGGCAGCCGCAGCGTTCCATTCTCGTAAATGAAGAAGTCATTCTTGCGGAGAGACAGTTGCTCGACGGCCACGTCATTCCGATACCAACTGCAGTAGATGGGCTGGTTGTCTGCACACGAAAGGATATAGACATTAGTATCTGCTCAATGGATATCCCAGCTATAGCTGCTACTCACCCTGCTCGTAGTTGTAGGGATTGAGGATGGGGATGCATGGCAGATAGTAGGAGGTGTGCGGCTTGCTGATGGTCAGTTTGGTGACGGCGTGCTTTTGGATCTGCAGATACGGCTTGAGTGCGGTTGAGTTCTTCGGTTGGCTGACGGCGGCAACTGCAGGGGAGAAGACAAAAAACACAATTGATTAAGAATCTGCTATTGGCGCGACGCGGCTAAATTATTGGTTCCAATAATCCTCCGCCCATTTGACCAGAGAGAGAAAAAGACAATAGACAAAAGGCGGACTCAAAAGGAAAAAAAAAAGACTGGTGCATGGAAAATGTTATTTATATTCTAGCTTAATCTATTGGCTGTTATAAATTTCACGCTTTTCACTTAACACCGCCCTCGGTACCCCCCTGACCGCCCACAATTGCATCGAGGTTTTTACTGCAATGCCCATAAATACCGAGAGCACACAGAAAAAATCTGAGAAATAGAAAATGCCAAACAACGGAGCCGTGCTGGGCTTAGGGTTTTGCTACAGCACTGGGAAAAACTCGAGAAAAACTCTTGATAATATTAAAAACACATTTTAAATGCTATATAACAAGTTGTATTAGATTTAATTCTTAGCTTAATGTATCAAAATACATTGTTCTTTTGAAAAAGTGATTAAAGGGAACACATATTCTTGTTCAGCTTAAATTTCTATTGAATATGAAAAGGTTGAACCTTAATAACTTCAAATTTTATTATAGAAACTGTATTACTTTATTTTAATATTACTCTATCTTTTATTTTAATATATATTTCCTTTAATTGAGAATAATAATAACTCTCTTCTATGCTTGCAATATCATTATTCTTCCCTGTGTAGTTTTGGGCACTGCCTCTGGCTGTGATTCTCTGACTCTGGCCAACTCCCTGGCACCAGTCTGGGTCCGAGTTCGAGCTGGAGTCCACACCGAGCCCGGGTCTCCGGTACGTGCTGCAGGCGTGTCCAGGCAGACTTGGCGTGTTAATTAATTTTTCTGCTGCCGTTCTGCTGTTGACGCGGCCATGTCCGCCACTGCAATAGCAACGACAGCGAGTAACTGCAGGCTCCCGTCCGACTTTTGTCTCTGGCCGACAGTGCGTATACGTGATATTAAGCAGTTGAAACAATTACATGGCCAGCGGGCAGCAAAAGCTTGAATTAGCATACGACTTTGTCCGAGAATCGTCCATCAGCCATCACCATTATCTATTAGCCGTCCCGTACGAAGCAGGGGAAATGATAATGGGAGCCAGAGCCAGGTTGTGGAGCCAGGCACTTGGCTCCGGTGAGAAATGGCCAAGTGGGGAGAAGAGCTGAAGAGCTCGTCGCTGCTTGGCCCCTAACAAATGTCGGGACATTAGTCAAATGCGTTGAAATTTATGCTAAAAATGCAATCAACTTGCGTTCCGCTCGACGGACGTCCTCCAGTCCTAGAACCCAACCCACTCCCGCCCACGCAGCAAGTGGAACTGCTGCGGCCACAGCAGCTGCTGTTGCTGCTGCTGCTCCAATCAGTTGGCCACCCAAGTGGCCAAGTGCACTCGGCTGTTGCCAATGCCGAATGCCAAATGCTGGATGGCTGCCTCGCTGACTGTGATGTGCTGAGTGCTCGTTAGTCAGTCACAAATTGCGGCAAGTCGGTGCCTTTTTGCAGAGCTTGAAAACTGAATATTTGTTTCGCTTTTGATAAATGGTCGCTATAAATTAGATAATTGCTGAACATGCTGGCTACCCGACGGATGTATCTTAAAGTTTCTGCTTCCCCCCCAGTCTTGTTGTAGTTGTTTCTGGAATTCGACCGTTCATGTTGCATGTTCGTACGCAATGTGTTGCGATTTTTATTGCAGTAATTACACGCAATGCCCCGGCGGCGGCAATTTGACGCATGGAAATGCCTTCGACGGACTCTGCCACCGCCATGTCAGCTGTGTGGAGCCACTGTGCTGCCTGGCTCTTCGCTAAGTGCGGCAAATTTACAAACACACCGCGCGGCCAAAGGGGTTGCAGGAAGATCGGACCAAGGGGGCAGAGGCAGCTGTGGCAGCACAGGGAAAAATATAGGCTTTAATCTATCTTGAACTGATTCTGATAGAGATTGTGATGATGGATGAAACGCAAGTCAGCAAGTCAGTTGGTTACTTTCGAACCTTAATGGTAACTCTTTTACAGTAAAGAAAAATCTACAAAAATCTGAATTGACACTAGATTTTCCACCAGTGCTGTTGCATTTGCAGTAGCAGTTGCATGTGCAACCAGGGCGTAATTGTTGTAGCGTAATTGTTTCACTGGCGGGGCGTTTAATTGCACTTTGCCAACAACTCTGCCGCTAACGATGCCAGCGAAAAACAGGGGGAAACAGGGGTCTTAGAGAGAGAGTCAAAGTTCAGCGATTTTTTTTTTTTTGTCATCCGCTGAACACACACCTTGCACCGGTGCACCATTTGTCATCGCCCCGCTTTTGGGGGTTAGCGGGGGTTAGCGGGAGAAATGTCAGCAACAGTGGCATTACCCACGTCCTCGGAAGTCGTTAGCAGCTGAAAGTCGCCGGGAATCGTTAAACTTGCAGATTAATTGCTACGAAGCCTCGCACAGAGCTATCTATTTAATGCAGTTGACATTCACTAACCAATTGAAACTATTCCGCGGCTGCTTTCTAAAACCACTCCACTGGCTATCAATTGTGTTAGATCGGCGGCGTCCCATTCCCCTCCAAGTGCAAATTGCAAAATTGCAGCAGAAACAGTATCGCGATTTGCCATCATCGCTGGCCATAACTCAGAGCAGCTGCAGCATCAAGATCGGTAATCTCGGTGATTGAACTGTCATGACATTCAGCTTTCGTTCAGACAACACATTACACAGCGGAATAAAATAATATAAAAGATATACCCCCATTGAGTTGAATATTCTCTCTGTGTATGTATAGAACCCTATGTAATTTCAGCTCATTTGTATTAAAATCTGTCTCGCATCGCGACGTCGTCGTTGTCGAAAGCCAATGCCAAAGCAATGCATAAGTCTTCGCAGTCAACTCAGCGGAGAGGAATGTTTCCCAGAATCGTGCCTGAATGCTGTTTGACAAGTCTCCGCTGCATATATGTATATGCGCTTCCATCTACTAAGTTGCAGCAAGTTGCAAGTCAATAGATGGGCTCTTTGGCGGGAGGAAGTGCAAGTCCAAGCTAAAGTCGATGTAGATGTATGTAGAAGGGGAACTGGGCGCTGCTGCACAAATTTGCATAGTTGAACGCACGTCGCCGCAATGCATTCCAAGCAGAAACTGTTGCTGCTGCTGCTGCGACTGCTGCTGATGCAGTTGCATTCATCATCGACTGCAGCAGAAGCGGCAAATGCTGCAGCAGCGGCACATAAATTGCCGGCTGCTGCTGCTGCTGCGCCGGGCTTATCAAAACGGCAACATCTTGTGCATAGATAAGCCGGCCTCCATGGCCACCTCGTCCTCCGCCGACTAACGGCAACTGTTGGGATTGTGATTGGGCTTGGGTCTGGCTGTGGGCCACCATGGAATTTCACAAATTCTAAATTGCCTAGCATCCTTTAATGCCGCTTCTGCTACTGCCGCTGCACAGCTGCAACGTGGCACACTTTTACCGCTCCAAATCCAAAAGGCAGGCAGGCAGGCAGCGGCTACATTTTATGCAAAATGCAGCGCGCACGAGATAATTTATCGCCTAATGACGTGCTCCTCTAAGGTTGCCCGCGTTGTTGTAAAATGCAATAATAAAATGTGCCTGCAGCAGGAAGATGCAGAGTGTGCAGGAAAAAAAAATATAATAAAAATAAAAGAAAAAATTGCCAGCGAAAAAAATAGAAAATTAAAAATGAAATTTAAATGCCGCACGAGCGAGCAGCATCAGCTGAGAGGCAAAGAACGGGCTGCCAACTATCTAGGCACCAGCAGATCCCTGCCCCTCAACTATATAATAGTGCACACAGGGAAAAGGTTATCCAGAAATTTTAATTGTTAAATGTATTCCAGAATAATAATCATTTCAAGTCGTATTTTTGACTAGGAAGTTTAGTAATATTTTACTTAAAACTGCTACTTAAATAAAGACAATTTTATCTTATATTTTAATATATAAATTAGCTTCTTTGAAACTAGATTTTATAAATTTAAAGTTCAACTTTCTTTTAGTGTCTTAGAGAACATTCTTTGGCTGTCGCTTTGGGGGCGCTCAACGAGAATTTATGAATGTGCAAATGCATACGACAATTTCGCGCATAAATGTAAGCTCCTGCCATGCACCCCTGGGACGGGATGCGGTAGCGGGAACGGGAACGGGAATGGGAACGGGACTCCCACCACAAGTTTGCGGAGAAGATGAAGCAGAGAGAAGTGGTTAGAGGGGCGGAGGAAGAGATCCGATGGCAGTCGAAGATGCGTGTGCACATTCCATGGCATTCCGCTGGGGCATGTGGGAAGTTCTATGGTTGCACAGAAAGTATCTTGTAGCTCGTGTTGCTGCTGCAGCAGAGACTGCAACAACTGCAACTTGAATCGCATCTATTGATTCCGCACAGTTCATTGGCGCGAGAGCTGGTAAGGATTGTCGAAATGGGGGAGCTGAGTTGAGCTCAGAGTAGGGGGGGAGGAAAAGGAAGGAGTTTTTACATGGCCGGGTGCCCGGATTATTTGGGTTAGCAGTTCAAATAGTTTTACGTGCTGTTTTTGATCAAATTTCCAAATGCCAATGAAGAATTTATTGAAAAGTCCCGCAGGCATTTCAATGAAACTGCAGCAGTTAGTTTTCCCCAATGCGGAGCAATGCATTGTTTGCCTTTTGCTTAAGCTGCATATGGTTGCTCAATTGAATGTCTGTGGTTCGGTGTAATTGAGTGGTTGGAATATACTCGAAATCGGAATCGGAATGGCAACATAACTAACCGCCCACCAGAGTTACAAGTTTCCCCAAACCGACACAAATACGCACTAGAGCCCGAGCTCCTCCGAAACCCTCGAAATACTTACAAGCAAAGCAGGAGGAGCTAGGAGCTAGGAGCTAGGAACTGGGAGCGAGAAAAAGGACCGGGCATTGAACCACTTTAGACAATGGCGGGAATTTCCTTGGCCAGAGTCAAAGATAAATTGCCTTTTAACCTACAAGAGCTTCGTCCTGCGTGCTTTGTTTGTTTTATGCCACACGCCGCCGTGTCCTTTCTCCAGATCCCAGCCACTACTCCTCTTCGACCCTCTTCCTCTCCGCTGTTGGTGCCACACACAAAAGCATTCAATTGACATATTTGGTTAACTTTTGGCGCTCTAGAAAATTCACATTCAGTAGTTGGAATAAATTTTCTTTGGCAATTTGCATTGCACGCACAGGCCAAGATGTAGGGGGGAGGAGCTTGCACTGAAGGAAAATCATACTCCTTGTAACAGGATTCTGTTAAGTTTCTTGGAAGTTATTAAGGGAGTTTCACATAGAGGTCCTGGTATACCCAAGGTTATTATAGAAAATGTAAAAAGTACAAACAAAAAGCACTTTATTTTTATTTCTTAAGCCTTGTATTTGTTCTTCCTGAATGTAGCTTAATTAAAGCTTAACTTTTAGGAGCAATCAATGAGATTTAAATGTGATTTTTTTTCTGGGTGCATAGAAGGATGCCGCAGCTAGAAATGAAAGTGGAATGGAATGTTATCTAAATGTTGTTTGGGGCGTGGTGCTCCCGACCCACCATTTCCATTGTGAAATTGTGAAAGTTGGGCTTGGGCGAGAGCCCCGGGGGAGAGGTGTAGAGGGTGAGGCGTTGCCCCCGATATAATCGAGTCAAGAACAATAGGAAACGGCTTTGTGCGCATTTACTCCAAGTCAGGGCAAATATGTTAGCCGAAAGTTTTCGGGGGGATTATTAAAGGATTATGGGGGATTCGAAATTGGAAGGAAATTTTAGCATGCACATTTCATGGAACTGCCAAATTCGAAATTCGATTAAAACCCAGAGTTTGCCAGAATGCCAGCCTTCCTGGCTTTCGGCCATCGAGAAACCCCAGCTGCTTGCTGCTACGTAAACAGAACCTAATTGGCCACTTCGCAACTAGCTGAACACACATAAATCGGCGCTCCAATCGCTGGTAAATAGTAAATAATAAATAGTACTGAGCAAATACCTTCCTGTTCCCAACTCCAACTCCAGCTTCAGTTCTGGCCAACTGGCCGAGTCAATGGCTGTCACAATAGCGGATAACCAAAATACAATATGCCGCTGCCCATAAGCGAACTCATTTCCGCTGAAATTTGGCACCAACTTTTGCCGTTGCAGTTGCATGTTGCAGTGGCAGTGTCTGTGGCAGAGTGGCTGTGCCGCATTGGAAACGAAACGATTCTCTCTCCCTCAATAAATCATATTGTAAAATTTCCGTTCAATATTTTTCGCCGGCTACGTAAACAAACAACGAGCAGTGGCAGCAACAAATTGAAACAGAAAAGGGAGATAAAGGGAGTGGGCGTGGAGAAGGAAATGATGGGTGAGTACACTCGGAAAAAATTAGATCTCTAAAGGATTTAAGAAAATTTATTTAAAAGGTAAAATATATAGAAACACAGGAAACAATAGATTATAAACAAATCTAAGCAAAAATTATGAATATACAACGATCTAGAAGGGGTTTGCAAATATCATAACCGAGAGTAGATCCAGATATGTTAAAAAACGGTGAAGTTATAATTATTTTTCTACAAATTTACGGGGTGTTTCTATGGGAGCTATATAATAATGTTGAACGATCGGGAAGATTGTACTCTTACTTGTATACAAGTTCCAGATCGGTCAACAATATATATAGAAAACTATCTAGAAAGTTTCGTTCAGCTTCAAAATGGAGAAACTAATTTGCGAATGATCGGACAGACGGATGGACAGAAGGACATGACTAGATCGACTCGGCTGTTGATGCTGATCAAGAATATATATACTTTATAGAATCGGAAAAGCCTCTTTAACTGCATTGCAAACTTCTGACTAAAATTATTAAGCCCTACAAGATTATAAAAACAAATACATAATAAACATTAATGGAAGTCAAGGGAATTCAACGAAAATCGATCACTGCGTTTCAAGCTTCTGATTAGACTTAATTAATGTTTATTTGATTAACAAAGCAATATATTTTCAATGACTTGTGAGCAACTGAACAATAATTTTCGAATGCCCAAGAACTTTAAGTTCAATTTTAATTTTAACCTCAATTGATTGTAAGAAGAATGAGATACTTATTTAAATTGTAATTTTATTTTAAGGTCACATTATTTTCCAGTGCACAAAAGTTCTCCCATGCAAGTTTGGTTTGGTCACATTGTATGCTAAATGGCGAAATGTGAAATGCGGAAGGTGCGTTTACCCGGCGGATGAAAAGAGGAAACTGATGATGATGGGCATGACTCTGCACACTTTTTTTTTGTTGCCTCAGAACCGAACCAGATACTCCTTCTCAACCACTGCTCGTCTGCATTTTTAAATGGGTTAAACGTAAACCATTTACCAATGACTCAATACAGCAGCTTCCTGGAAAACCGACGGACCCGTACCCGTACCCACATGCATTAAAACCAAATAAATAAATAAGCCGGGCTGCTGTTGTTGAAAAAGCTGCCGAAAGAGAAAGAAAGCTAAAAATAAAAATAAAGGCAATGCAAGGAGGAGTAACGACCATGAACTGGGGATGAGCATGAGGATGAGGATGAGGAATGGCTGGTCAATAGTCAATGGCCAAATAGCAGAAAATAACAATGTTGCCAATGGCCAACGAACCGAGCAACAGCAACAAAAACATCAATAAAATAATAAAAACGAGCGAGCAAAGACCACAAACCAATGGTCAAGCCAAGCCAAAGGCAAGCCGCAAAACAAAAAGAAAGAAATTATAAAAATACTTCAATTCGATCGGGTCAATAATACAGAACAACGCAGCCAAGCACTGAGAGAGAATATGAATTATAAAATATAAAATAATAATATTCTGACGGTAAATGTTTCCCAGTATTAATCTACAATAAAGTTATAGCCAAAAAATAAAAGTTTCTTGGAAATAATAAGACTGAGCTTATCAGCTTGCCTCTCTTTTGGGTATAATATTGAGCACGACTCAAAAATCATTCAGTTGATTTGCAAACTTATTCTGGAAACAATGTTTGCCGCCGCCCGGCTTCTTATATTCCCCTTGATGCTGCTCCATCACGGATCAGCCCTATTTCTGGATCAAGATTGTGTGAAAAATATTGATGATTTAACAAACAATCCCTGGATGGCCCTAATTACAACAGATACGCAACACTGCTTTGGCACGCTTATTGACAATCGTTAGTATTTCCATAAATTTCCCTTAACGAATATAATAAATTATAATCTTCCAGAACATGTCATAACAGCTGCACAGTGTTTAGAAAACACAGCTCATGCGTAAGTGCTTTATATTAGTCTTCAAATCAAACTTTAGTCGTTTGAATGATATATTTTTTTACAGCCTCGTTCGCTTGGGCGATTTCAACAGCCAGGATTCACGAATGTTTGAGGACTATTATGTCAAAAGTGCCTTTATTCATAATTTGTTCAATGAGAGATCAAATTCAAATAATAGAGCTTTAAATGATATTGCTTTGCTCAGATTGCAACGTAAGGTGGTCTATAAGCCGTCCATTAAACCGATTTGCCTCATTTTAGATGATAAAACGAAAATTAAGCTTCAAAATGTCCAAAACTACAGTGCAATTCTTTATGGCAACCGATATGAAGCTCCCAGAAGAGTCTTTATTGAACGGCTTCATCCAAACAAATGCTACGATTTATTCCAATCGGATCTTCGAGAATCGCAGATTTGCGGTGCGTCTAAAGACAAAATCAAATGCGGTGAGACTGGCAGTCCTTTGGTAAAAAGGATGAATTTAAATGGCATTAGCTATTTCGCTTTGCTAGGCTTTCATAACTATGGTCCATGGGATACATGCGTTTATACCAACGTCGTAAATTACATTGACTGGATAGTTGAAAATATACTTGATGTTGAGCCTGTAGTTCCAGGGAATTAAAAACAATATTGAAAATTAATACATTTATGAAAAATTTGAAAAGTGAATTTGGTATTTATGAAACAGGGTTCGAGACTCAAGAATCTTTGATCAATAAAATTTATTCTTGCTCTTATCATTTTTGTCTTTATCATGAATGTTTATGCCGTCTGTTGCGTTATTTCTAGCAAGCAAGTATTCTTTGTTATATTTATATATATTTATGTACATATATGGGAATTTCCAACATATTTTTTTTTTAGCTATAGCATCACTACAAGAATGCAAAGAGTCAAAATATAACGGATATATGTTCTCTAAATTTACCTTATTAGGGAAAAACAACATAAAAGTATGAAAAGTATTATTTTCGCATTCGCAATGTTACGATTCAAATCAGAAGTAAGCTCCTATAATATAAAAAATAACAGTTTAAATTAATAATTCT
Source organism: Drosophila watanabei (assembly GCA_008042575.1). Classification (NCBI taxonomy): domain Eukaryota; kingdom Metazoa; phylum Arthropoda; class Insecta; order Diptera; family Drosophilidae; genus Drosophila; species Drosophila watanabei. Next base: position 318,873 of record VNJS01014961.1, read on the forward strand.
ATAAATCGAAAACTACATTTTTTTTTATTGTCACTTAATTTTTTTTTTTTTCCTTTTAAATTACTCGCCACACTTTGCAGACTCGCAATTTTTAAGCTGAAGTCAAATCTGACATCTATTTTTTGTAGCCTTCATGTTGCAATAATTTTTAGAAATATTTTCAAAACAACAAATCCTCAAAGATTAATTTTTAGAACACAAATATAACGGGTAAAATTCTATGATCGTGCAAAGTTAATTTAAGCTATACTTTTTCCACTTTTCACCGCTTTGAATACAGCATTCGTCATTCTGGAAATGCCATATATATTTTGTAGAATTTTGATAGCTTTTTTATTGGCTTGAATGTGCTATATATATAAAACAGAACAATTAAAATTTTAACCTGAACGGCAAAAGTTAACGACGTGAGATTAATCTGATTTAAAGAAAAAAATCAACAAATTTAATGATTTTCTTAGAAATTATAATGCAACAGCATCACATTCTAATTTCAATGGATTTCCATGGATTTCTCGTCTTATTTTTATGGTAATAACATTTGTCAACATCTTAGTTCCTAATTAAGCCGATTTCTTTTAATTTTGTACCAACACCTTTAATACTTTTCATATAACAAAGAGCTTAGAACTTTTCCGTGTAATTAAAAATATGTCAAATATTTGTTCAGTGTACATAAAGTTGAGATTTCAGGCAAAACCAAAAAATCGCGTGGGAGCTGCGAGAAAAGAAGATGGAGTACTGAAGAAGGAGCTCTGTTATTTTTTATTTTTTGTTCTCAGTGGCCAACGGAAGCCGAGGGAATTTTTCGTAAGCTACGCAGCAAAGTGCAACCGCAAGCCGCAGTCAGCAATTTCTGTCAAGGATGGCCGCTGCTGTTCCAAGGGTGTTCCGGTGCTCCGTCCGGCCATGGGCGTGGACATGGACGTAGTGGGCGGTAGCAGCTACAATGTGTCTGTGTCTGAGCCTGTGTGCCATTGCGGTCGGTGTCCGGCGAGCGGCAGCCATCAAGCAACTACCATCAACCAACTACCATCAACAGTCTACCGGCAGGCAACACATCCACATTCACATTCACATTCACATCCACAATCACAAGCCCATCAATGTCGTCGTTCTCTCGTCATCGTCATTCTGCTGATTGCGAGTGACAGGGCACACCAGCGGTGGGGATAATAGTACCAACAACAGCAAGGTTAATTTGTAGCCACAAGGGAGCTTTAGTCAAGTCATTAAATATAAATTAAGCTCTCTTAATTTTAGTTAAAATTTATATTTTAAATAAAATAAAATTTATATTTTAAATAAAATAAAATTTAAAAATAGAAACACATAAGTTTGCATGGCACTTAACACACATTTTGTCATTATCAGTTCAAGGTTTATTATCTCAACCGCAGGTGTAAGAGCAAGTATGTGCTTTTACTATGATTTCTTTCGTGCTGGCAGCAGGGCATGATGTCCCACATTCCGGGATCGTAGCACCCCTCCCTCCCCCTCGTTTTTACCGCCTTTCACCTCACTGAAGCTACCAAAGCTCACTCACTCACTCACTCACTCACTCACTGACTCACTCACCCGCTCGTTCCCGATTATTATGCATCATTTAACAGGAAACATTGTTGCAGTCAATGCCTAGGGCTTTGGGGGCAACTCCCAGGGAGGTGGCATGGCAGCAGGTTGAGGGGTTTTAGCCGCGACTTGTTACCACTACCAGAGAGGAGCCAGAGTCACGAACCCAACTGGCGACGAACGTGCCGCACAAATGTTTTACCGAATGCGAGTTGCAGGAAAAATGATTGTTATTATGAGTTGCTAATTGAATAGAGTTGATGCGATGGTGGTCACCCGGGGGGTATGGGAGTGGTACTAAGCGGGGGCCTCACACATGAGAAGAAAGGAGCAGGTGGAACCTACACTGCAGATGGAACAAGAATTTTTGGAACTGTTCATTTTTTTATGCTTTTACTTGAAACAAGAAAATATTTCAAAAAGTTATGCATAATAACAATTATGTCATAATATTTTTGTCGAAGAATGCAAATTTTTGCTTTCGTTCCCATGAAACCCTATATTCAACAGCAGAAATAAAAATTTGACACTCAAGTTATGTTTATTCATAAAAAACCTCAAAATAAGAAGCTTACCAAGCTTTAAAACATGATCAGAAAAACAAAACAAATAGAAAGAATTTTTTCAGTATTTTAATAAAAATTTTCGTAAGGAATTCCTTATAGGAAGGACTCCTTAACTCCCAAACCACTTTCATTTATTTTATCACCTATTTAAAATCAATTGACATTCAAATTCGCGTTCTAACTGCCATCTAAGCCGACAATTTTCCCAAAAATCTGCACATTCTGTTCACATCACTTATCCGCCCTGTCATCCCTGGCGTTTCAATAATTTTTGAAATATTCATTGGCTGTCGGAATCAAAAGTAAACTGTCAAATATTGATAAAACCGCTGCTGCTCTCTCCCCCAACGGAATCAATGCTGTAAACACAAACAAACCCTTGTCAGGCGTGTGTTGACAAGCCCAGTTGAATTTCGTTCAGTGCATGCCAAACTAACTGTACAAAGTAAATAAACATAAAATGTAAAAAATTTGCATTTCTTTAGTGCTTGCAGAGGTAGTTGTTGGGCGAGTATGAGTGCCCATAACCATCATATGTGACTGTGTGTGTGAGTGTGTAATCACCGACCGACCAACCGAACGATGGGAGAGGGCGCCTCCTTCAGGGGCTCCGCTCTGCATCCCCTCCTCGGTCAGGTTCTCCATATCGCCTCCGTATCCTCGGCGCTGTCAATGTCAAAGTCATACATGATTCCCAACATGCCAACAGCCAAAAGCGAACAGCAGTTGGAGCAGCAGAAGCAACAGCAGCAGCAGTAAAAGCAACAACAGCAGCAGCAGCAACATCGACAGCAATGTTGCATGCTGAACGTTCGAAAAAGCAGGAGCTGGAAGGTAAAGCCAGAGCCAGAGTCGCTGAAATTCCATGCGCATAATTTATTTAAAGATTCCCTCAATATTGGACAAACATCGTCGTTGCCGTCGTAGCCATCGTCGTCGTCGTCTGCAGGTGAAATCTATTTGCATTTATCGTTGAGCCGGAAAATTGCAAAACTAAACTGCAAACTGTAAACTGCCAACAGCCAACAACACGGCCAAATGGATGCAGAGAATCCAGAATGGCAGGACGGGAAATGGAGGTAAAATCCCAAAGGAAGCTGGGAAAATTTGTGATTTCTCTCGAAAATGCGTTTAATGTGACGCTGTTGCGTGCAGAGGACAGGCTCTCTCCCTGGTCCTCTGGTCCGATAGATTCCGATTCGATTCGAAAAAAAATAAAATTGTATAAAACGAGCAAGTGTGCTGCTACAGAGAGCTACACGGTATCCCCGGGAACCCAGGATCGATTCGCCAAATTAGCGGCAACATGACTTTTTGTGCTGTAAATAAATTTTCTACCACAAGGAGCAGCAGCACACACGCGCAGCGGAAATTAAAAAGGAGCACAGACAGGCGCTCGCTCGCGGGGCAGCTGGAAGGGAACTTGGCCAGAATTGCTCTGGTTAAAAGGCTGGCAGTTCTCGCCCTCGATGAGATAATGAAACATTCGATTCTTAATTACACATGGCTGGTGATTAATTCACTTGATGCAATGCTCTTCTTCGGCCATTTTGCCACAAATACACAGAGATACATTTAAACGGTTTAAAGTTTAAATGTTTAATTTCTAAAGTCGATTTAGAAGAATTAGGAAAAGAAAAACGTGAGTGGGGCAAAAATTAAAGTTGTTATTTAAACAGTGTGTATAAGAGGTAATTTAATGATAAATTACAGATTTTTAAATAGATCTAATTAATATTTAAATATGTTAGTTACTTGAGAAAACATATTTGTAGCTCTGGCAAGGACTCGCTTATTTTATCTCTTTATTGACATACATACATTTATACATTATATTTTAAATTAATTTCTAATCCTTCTGATGTATCCTTAACATCTCCCTCTTACAATTAATTAAGAGAAATTTCTGTATAAAATGTAAACTAAAATTTCGCATTAATCTTCCTGCTTTAAATAAAATTTCACTCTTTTAAACTGCAAAAGCATAATTATGCTTTTTTTATGGTGAGGAATTTACCTAAAGGCCTAATAAAAATTACCTTTTAAATAGCGCACTCTTTTATCTTGATTAAAATTGTTGAACTTCATTAAGCGACTTGTTAATTATATATTTTATTTGCAAGTGCATATTAGTCTCCCCCCTTTGTACTATTGATGGTGCCACCAAGTGTTGCAGTCAACACGTTTAATGGTTTTGCATTAACTTAGGGGGCATTAGTGCGTAAGTATGTGGCAATCTAGAAAGCCTTAGGGGGAAAATTGGTCTTCTGGGCTGCTGAACTGCTGGTTTGCTGCTTTGCTGGACTTCTGGCCTCCTGACTCTTGTGGCCAGCTGGACTCTGGGCCTTTTGATGGCCAGCAGGCAGTCAGTCAGTCAACCCAGAGGTTGGACACTGGACGCGTTGTACTTGTTAATTGCAGCGGAAGCACTCAATTAAAAGCGCGTGAAACGAGTGTGCCACCTGCGTGTGTGTGTGAGAGAGAGATGGGAACCAAGAGCAGGGTGCAGGGACCACTGACTGAATGACTGACAGGATTGCAACAAATTAAAGCCACAGGAAACAAACAAATGCGGCGTAATGAAAAAGCGGTAAATGGCTGACACTGTAAATAGTTTATGGGCAAATGCATAAACTTGCAAATTGCCCAGCCAACAAATCCCGGATCCCAGACCGAAAAACCAGACTAAGGCTAAACACTAAACCCGTCCGAATCGAATGGCAAAAAAAAAGAGGAGAGAACTACAACAACGCTGCGGGAATGCAATAATGCAACTGTTTGTCAATGTTTGCCGAGACTAATTAGATGGCAGCCGAGCGATGACTGATGAAAGATGCATGGGGGAACCTTAATTGGATACGTGATGGATGGCAACATGTGCAGTTCAATGGATATAGAATGGATGTAGCCATTCGAACGACTGACTGACTGGCCCGGACTGGTGGTTAGTCAAATTTCAGTTGTCAATTCAGTGCGTTCTGGCCTAAATGGTGGTTTTTGCCAGGCATTAATTTCTGGCTTATCGATTAATCTTAATCTGGTTCGGTATTGGTTATCTAGTTGCCCGAATCGAGATATTTACATATATCCCATTGATCTCGCACCGAGTGACAGTGTTTGGGGCTGGGAGTGCATCATCGATCATCCACGGGAACCAATCTATCAATGGAGACATGACTGGCCAGCGTTCCAGCCCGCCGCGGTCTGTCAAATTAATACGTCAGGTTGAACTGCAGAGCAACCAATAAACATTTCATAGATACAGTCGGACTCAAGGAAATAGTGTTGTTAAAATGAGTAAAAAATTTGTGTATTCTAGTTGCTATATAATAATGCTATAATATATAATTCAGTTGTAATAAACTAGAAACAAAATGCTACCTAATTAAGTTGCAATTTGTAGCTTATATCTAATAAATTATACCAATTTTAACCTACTTTTCTAGCTTTTTTACCTCTTTTTCATTTACAAAATAAATCCCTATAAATATTTAATTAACATGCATATATTTTTACAGAGTTTTCCTTAATTTTTGCTATTATTCTGACCACAGCTGTTGGACCTACACTCTTCCACAAAGTCAGTGACAACAGGCAGAAGGCAGCGGAATGTGCGGAGAGTGGGGAAATGTGAGGAAAGTGCCGGCACTGGACAGGGGCAGAGCGTGACGTAGACACGGACTCCGCAGCCAGTTGCAAGCGGCAAGTGGCAACTGTTTGTTGTTGCGACTGTCGTGACATCATAAGGCAAAATGTCAGCAGTTTTATTATCACAGGCACAGGCAGAGGCACAAGCGCACAGACCGGGATCACACGCATAACTTGTCGCCGCGGCAAGTGAGGCAGCCAACGGAGGCAACACGAGCGAGCGCCTTCAGCTGTTGTTGCAGTTGCTGCTGTTGCTCTGCCTTTGTTGAGGGCATTCGCACAGTGTGTCGCATAAATAATGCAGTTCATTATGTCATTTAGCGGCATGTTGCGTGAGCTGTGAAACGCACGGCCAAGACACAGCTCAGAAATCATCACACAGAGGAAAAAAAAGCATGTTAAGTGATCATCTTTAACTTGGAATCAGTTCAAGCCTAAAAATGTATGAAGTTCTACTATTTATTTTTATAAAAAAAAAAATTATTAAAATCTTAGTTCAAATATTTACAACTTTTCAAGATAATAAAGCATTTATTTCTGTGAAATTATATTCATATATCTGATATATTTAGTAGTTGCAATAGCTTGTTATGATGATAATTACTTCCCCTGTTTTTTTGCTCAGTGCAACAACGGGTCTCATGACTGTGCCCTGCCCTGCCCCTCATTGTTGCTGCACACACACGCCAAGTGCGGAAATGAAGTTGTCAATGAGCCACTTCCACAATTTATGGCCACCGCGATGCTGCGGCAGGCACCGCCTGCCAAGATCTTAATTATGACTTGAGTAATGCGGAATAAACGATAAAGCGTGCTCACGCAAATACACTGCACGAAACCGGCAGCTGGTCAGGGCATTCTCCTCGGCCAAGTTGGCCAATCAACTTCATAAATCAACCAGCCTCCCGACTGTGAATCGGGATCGAAATTGAAATTGGAATCGTTATGGTATGGTATGGGGCTTGGTGTTATGGGTTATGAAACTACGGACCAAGGAGGGGGGTGGTGGGAGCAATGTGAATAAACGTCGGCGACATGATCGTAAAAACGTCAAATAAAATGTGGCAGCCATTTTTGTGCATTTGCCAAATTTGCGAAATTTAATTGTGGCATAAAAAAATAAGAAAATAATGTGCAAATTTATGATGATTTTATTGCACTCTTTCGTTCAACTTTGGCAACTGACCAGAGAGCTGGTAAGCGCGGCCTAAAGCGGTTTTTAGGTTTTCTAGAGCAACGAGCAATAAGAAATTTGCAAGAAATAACAAATAACATTTATTTATATGCTTTATATACTGTTTGTTTGTTCCCTTGATCTGACGACCCCGGGAAATGGAGTGCGCCGTCTGGCGGTCGAACAAAGCCCTGGCATTAAGGAAAATGTTCATCAGACTTATTTTATTGAGTGTGGAAATTTCATTGTAGCAAATCAATTAATAGCTGGCGGTGCCCGTCGCTCCGGGAATAAAATGGAGCCAGCAGGGACCAGCAGCAGGACGAGAATGAGAACGAGGACCAGCGCCAGCTTCAGGATGATTGTTGCTATTTGGCGCTCTGTTTTGGCTGTCGGCAATCAGCAGTAATCAACCGTAAGGGACGGCAGGCAACGGGGGATGAACTGGGTGAGGCGACGGCTATGACGACGACTCCGGTCGGGGCACCGGACCCAGTACGGTGTCAGATGACGCTGCCAGCCGTGCCAGACATTACGTCGCACGTCTGAGTGCGCAGGCAGCGGCAATAACAACGAGAATATTATATTTAATCGGTGATCGAAGATCGAAATACCCTTTAAGAGCAAGGAATAAGCTTTAACAGATTAAGAAATAAGCTTTATCTGACTATCAAAGCTAGATTTCTCTAAATAATTTCTTACTTCTTAGTAAAATATTAACTATATGATTCCCATAATAGTTATACCCTCTGCTAGTGTATAGTAACGATGACGATGCCAGCGATTGCCACGAGGAGAAGGTGATTCAGGGCCAGGATCCTGGAAGCATGGGAGCTGCTGCTCAAGGGCGGGGCTCATGGACGGCGGAGGGACTTAATCGATTATGCGATTTAATTGAACTAAAAACGCTTAATAAGCAATAAAAGCTCACACAAGCACAAACTGGGAGCTGGGAGCAAAACAAATTAAAAGTAACACTTAAAATTACACCACGTAGACGACCATCGGCGTTGGCTAATGAAAGAAACCGGCAGCTGGGCGAAGCTCCTCCTCCTCCATCTCCTTTTCCTATTTCCCCAAATGCCATTCGCTGCCTTTAAAGAAACGTATAATAAAATTTTATTTCCTTTGAAATGGAATTTTGTGAGGCGTTGAAAAGCATTTTCAGCTGGCTGAAACTATAGGCAGAGTGGTGGCAAGTGGCATGGGCTGAGGTCAGAGTTTAAATGCTGTTAAACACATTCATTTATCAAATTTCATTTTATTAATTCGCCTCTTAAGTGGGCGTGGGTGTCCCTGCTTGTGTGCCAAGCAGAGATCCGGATTCTGTTTTTGGCGAAGAAACAGCCCCCAGTGGCAGCATCAGCATCATCAGCATCACCATCAGCATTCAGCGTCAGTGGTCTTAAAAGATTATAAACGATTCCTGGAAAAATGGCAGAGTGATTATACCCATGTTGCCATGGCAGCTAAGCCTCGGTCTAAAGCTATGCCATAGAACTGAACTGAAATGCCAGAGATTCCAATACCAAAGTGCAGGGGAATGCGAAATGTTGGTCCAATGATTCATTAGCAGCAAATATATTTGTCCTTCTAATTTCAATGGGATTACTCGGGCTAGGAGGATGTCATTATACATACATATATTATACTCCACAAGTCCATTTAAACACACACATTGTTCTTCTGGCATTTTCCTTTGAAATATCTCCGAGTGAAAATATTTCAATTATTATACTAAATATTTGCTCGGCTAATCTTTGCCTTCGGCTGCCAGCGCACACACAATTTTGTAAGAATTCTAACTTAATTATAACCGAAAATTGTTTGTTCATCATTTGGCTGGCCAAAGGCAGTAAACAAATCGCTTCTGCGTATGTACGTATGGGCCTCCTTCAAGTTCAACGAACGCAGTGCGTGTGCGGGGGATTTATAGACAAAATGTACGTACGCATTTGTGCACTTGTAAATCATGAATGGGGTGTATGAAATGCACTTGAAAAAAAATATATATATATTTTATATTGAGGGTATTTATTTGTATTTGGAAATTTAAAGCAGAAGTTGGAGTAAAAAGGTTCTAAGGATGGGTTATATTAGATAAAAGATATTTTTACTGATGAATTAGGCACAGCTTTAGCCTTACTAGTTAATAATTTTCACTTAATTTTAAAGGTATTTAACTATTTTGTTAAACATTCTACCTTTAGGATCATTTAAAAACTCAAAACAAATCAAAAACCCAGGAAAAAACCATTACCAAATATCTAAGTGCTCATCGCAAACAGATTTCCCGATTTATATTTAATTTAAGCAATGCTTTTAGTGCTAGATTTTCCTTTCAAAAAAAGGAAAAGAAAACCCTACATTTTTGACTAGTGTGAGAGCGTGCTGGAGAGTGCTTTAAATTTAGACAAACAGCAAACACAAACACACATTCAGACGCGCTGGCAACAAGCCTTTACAGTTGTTAGCTGGTGTTTGCCTTTGTGTTTGTGTTTGCCTAAGTGGCATAGGCAGTCGCCAAACACACAGGCACACACACTACACACTGCACACTACAGCGGCATATGCGGCGTATGCGTAATGTGCAATTTGTTCTACAGCTGTTGGCAAATTGCAGCTTACACTCGCAGTGGCACACACTCACTGTGTGCGTCGGCTAAAAACCAATTTTATGACAGAAAACATATTGCTGTCGGGTGGTGGCTTGCTTTTGTTGTTGCTTGGGGGAAATTCGATAGTCAGCAAAACAAACAACTGCAGCGAGAAGCGAGAAGCGAAAAAAAGTGGGAAATCAAACAAACTTTTTCGCGTTTAATAGCGTTCATTAACCGCCTGCCCAAATAGACCTGGTAATTGGAGTGCCAGCCAGACAGTACAAAAGAACGAGGCGGCAACAGCAGGAGCGCGACGAAACACAAAAACCTCCCCCCCGTGCATAAACAAATTAAAATTAAATATTATCGGACAGCCGGTTGGTCGCCGGGGCAAAATTGGATTCAGGCGCCATGCATGTTGCATGTTGCATATTACTGCTGCCTGCCCACCGACAAATAATGCAATAATACAAATAATTCAATAATAATTTTAATGAAAGGGCCCCGGCTCCACAGGAAGAACGGACCTGGTCCACGGTTCGAGGAGCTTAATGTACACACATAATTGCACAAACGCCGCCGTCAGGAGCCGACCAACTCAATTCCAGCACTCACAGGGCAGCGCCCACATGCCCACACACACTCGGATGCATGTATAGATTATTAAATTTCCATGTAAAAAAAAAGCAAAAATCAATAAAATTGACTCTACATCTAGTGATGAGTACTGAAATGAAGCCCCCCCTACAGACAGTGAGTGGATAAGGAGCAATTAAAAATTCCACAATTCGATTTGTTATCGGGTTACATGTGTGGAAAACAGTTTTCATATTTTTTGCTTTGGTAACGAAATAACCGGTGTAAGTCCTGGAAAAAAATATGCATTTTAATCTGATATTGATTTGCAAGGTTTACAGAGCAGTAATTCGATTTGGTTGGAAGTGAATAATCCTTCTAATAGCCACTCGAATCTCTCATAAGCACTTCAATCTTTCTCTATGATTTGAATGAATTTAGTGAGCTAAAAATTGAGATTTCTAAAAATCCTTCAGCTAATTCAGAAGCTAAAAATTGTTGTTAGATTACCAAACCCTAAAAAGTAAACTATTTTTAATTTAAACTCCAAAACCTTCCATCAGATATGACTGGAGTTCCTTTGGGGCATTGAGGCAAAAAAAAACCCTCGGAAATATTTGGGAAATTTCCAATCTCATGGAGGCAGACATCACTATCGGAGATAAGCGAAAACCAGGACCCGTCAGCAAAGATTCCCAGTCGCCTGTGGACATCCTTGTAGCGGAAATGGCGTGCAAAGTGAATCGGATGCGGAACGTTTAGGGAAATGTTTAGGTTCAAATGCAAGCATTCCATTCGTATTGCATTCCCATCTTCCGCCAGCCATCGCCAACCCTACGTATATCGTGTCTATTCACCTATCTCTCCGAAAGGAGTGGCACATGGGAGAAGAGCCTTCGCACATGCCGGAGTCCAGTCCGGAGACCCATTTCCCAACCGGGGTGTGCGTGGCAGTTGAATAACCTCTGATGTCGGTGGTGCCAGCGTCACTTGTGCCTCTCTCTCTCTATTGCCCCCTGCCACAAGCGCTCAGCTCCCTGTAGGAGTCAAATACAGAGACAAGAATGGGGGGCTAGCTCAAGGTAAATGATTCTAATTAATATCAGAGAAGTTTCTAGAAATGAAAGAATTACAAAGAACTCACAAGTCACATAATTATAAACATATTAAAAATGTTTCTTTATATTATTCACTAATTTTCTTCCAGTGGAGGCACGCACTCTTACTCGCACTCCGAGATTATTATGACGCTCAGTCAGCCATTACGGTTTGCTCGGGCTACTTCATTACGCTGCGTGTTTGCACTCACATATACACTTGCCGCCCGGCTGCGAATTCGTTACGTATACGTAACGCAAATCGAGGGCGGGCCGAGTAAGTCAGTTAATATAGCTGCTAGTTGGCTGCCAGTTTGGCCAAGGGAGAGAGAGTCAGAGAAGAAGAAGAAAAAACAACGCGGAGCAGCAGCAACATATATCCACAGACCCCGACAAATAGAACCCGACCAACATAAGCGCCATTCAAGCTTTTTAGTTCACTTCAGTGGAGCAGCGACGGCAATGAGGACGACAAGAACATCAACAGCAGAAATTGGGTAGCTGTTCCGTCTGGCTGGGGTTTGAATGAGGGGTAGTATTTAGGGGGTCAAGGGGGGACTGAGGAATCGGAGGAGGAAAAGGAGTAAAATTAACACGTGGTTAGAGGTTTACGCTCTTCTGCCCCGATTTGCCGCTGAGCTGGCTCAGCTTTTGTATATATCTCATTATGGCCTTAAATGTGCGACTCGATGTGTCCATGTGCACACAAAGAAAAGGATTAAGAATCAAAAATGTTTTTAAATTCAATAGAAAAATAAATAAAATTGAGATATTTTTTCGATAGGGGTTTAATATAACAAAAACCCTCCAAAAAGGATTTAATTTTCAATGGAAATATAACAAGCAATTAATGTAAGAAAAACTCTCAAACAAGGTTTTTATTCTCAATGGAATTTGTGTTTCTTGAAAGTAAGAATTTATATCATTTAAAATGTAAAGAAATTTCTGGTAATATTGAATTTTTACCATGTTCAGATCTTATATCATATGGATTCTTTTTGGGATTCTAGTATTTTTCCCAAATTTAAATAATTTTAAAATCAAATTTGAACATCATTTATTTTATATTTTAGGGAGGAAGAAAAAAACCAATCGCTTCCGGTAACCTTTTAATCCCTTATTTTCTGCCAGTGCATATGTGGGTGTAGATGCCCGTGAGTAAAGATACATGTAAGCATGTCCCTGTGTGCGATATTTACGCATTTTTCCTACCAACCCCTCCGGACTGGCCCACACTCCACCATTTTGGCTGACTTGTGTCACACCGTTGAGGCTAATGAAAAGCGGAAATGAAACTTTTGTATTAAACGGGCGGGCTCCTTCTCCCTACCACTTCCACTCCCACTCCCACTCCCTCCCTCTCCCTCTTGTCAGGGTTTGTGCGTGTATGGGTGGGGTTGGGGTTGTGTTTGTCTGAGTAGGCGTGTTTGTTGTTTGTTTGCTCCGTCTGCTCCCTTTACTCGCCAAGCCTTTCAACTGCCACCACGCACAGTTTATAATATAAAAAAGCATCGCAGATTGCGTATACGCAGCGTGCGCCACGAAATGAATGCGATACCAAATTGCCTCAGCCGAAGACTCCCCGCCAGCTTGGCCTGTTTTTTCCCCGCTTTTCCTCTGTTTTCTGGTATTTTTCTCCATTTTTATACCCTTGCAGGGTATTATAATTTCAGTCAGAAGTTTGCAACGCAGTGAAGGAGTCATCTCCGACCCTATAAAGTATATATATTCTTGATCAGCATCAACAGCCGAGTCGATCTAGCCATGTCCGTCTGTCCGTCTGTCCGTCTGTCCGTCTGTCCGTCTGTCCGATTATACGCGAACTAGTCCCTCAGTTTTAAAGCTATCTTAATGAAACTTTGCAGATATTCTTCTGTATACTCTCACTACTATATAAGTCGGAACGAGCCGGATCGGTCAACTGTATCATATAGCTGCCATACAAACGATTCGTAAATTTGTTGAAAAAAAATTATAACTTCACTGTTTTTTGACATATCTTGATCAACTCTCGGATATAAGCTTTGTATATTGTTTCAGATTTTAAGATTAAATTTCATAAAAATCGGATGACTATATCATATAGCTGCCATAGGAACGATCGGGAAATTTTTATAAAAAAAATTATAACTTTGTCAGTTTTCAACATAATTTCTTCAACTTTTAGATACTAGTATTTCATATTTTTTCAGAATTTTGTTGTAAATTTCATAGGAATCGGACGACTATATCAAATAGCTGCCATACTCGGTATGGCAAAAAATGTGAAACTGTAAAATATGTAAAACTGTAAAAAATGTAAAACTGTAAAATTGTATGAATATGAAAGTAATTCATATTATATTATATTGGGATAGATTAGAATTGATACAATTGGAATCTGCAAG